>CM026067.1:21190461-21357961 GCA_014839685.1 Anableps anableps
TATTTATTCTGCAAATGCCCTCCTTGTGTTTCCAGTGTCTGTTGTTTCCAGATATCTGCCATGTTACTGCAGTCTCCTCCTACCTATTTTGATGATCCCATCTTGTTTTGAGCCTTCTTCCTTTCCTTATTTGTTTATGTTACAATCATCACTGATTCAATCTCTTTTTAGCCAATGTGCACAAAAATCTGTGCCTTTTTCAGTGCTGCTTTTCTTTCTTCACTGCCTCTTTGCTGTTCTTCTGAACTCTTTCTCAGTTTAGTTCCACAGTTGTGAAGTTTTGATTAATATTTTTGATATGGACACTTAAAATTTGATAAATAGCATCTGCTGTGAAAGATCATTGAACTTTATTAATTGTAACTACTTTGATGAATACGAAACAAGATTTTGTAATAGCTGCACAAACCATGTACGTCTTTTATTTAAAGTGATGCCTGAGCCAATTTTAGTATAATTCTGTTTAATTTGAAGCAATTAAACTTTATATATTTTAATTTGACTGAATTTTGGAGACTAAAAAAATCCCCCATTTACTTAATCACCACTGTTTCACTTTCTGTTCTTCAACTGCAAGTGATTAACATTCATTTTTGGTAGTTAACCCTTACAAATGCTTTATAAAGGTAGTAGATTTGCATCTTTACATATTTTTATATAGTTCTGCTATCCCAGCCTCTTACCCTGATTATGCCCGTCGTACCTACAACTTCAAGTGGCTCCAGGTAAAACCAGATATTTTCATATGCTATGTAAAAAGACACTGAACCTTTCATTAAGTCCCACTATTTTTCCTGTTTTCTTAAAATTAAAATTACCTGAATTATTTCTATTTGGTAATTGCATACATTTCCTTACTATATGGTAGAATTCCCTTTTAAACTGCCTGACGTGTATTAAAGTTTAAAAACTTTGTGTTTGTTTTTGATTAAGGAGACGCGAGTTGGTTGATTCCTCTCCGGACATTTATTTAGGAGCATCAAACCAGGGGGTACAGATTCAGATTCAAGGGCCGGACCCAGGCCAATGTTTTTAACATACAGATCTTAGTTACAGTATATATCTTAGAATGATGTCAAACAAAATAAACTTAGTGTGTTATTTCCACAGTTATTTCTTGCTCTGTCACTGATACATGGTATTACCTAAGTGGTGGAAGTCCTAAATAGATACTTCTCTGATAATAGCATTGTATGACGTACATGGTGGGTGTCCTAAATAGATACTCCATTGATGCACCTTATTATCAAAATACATTGTCTGAGCGCTGTTCTGAACAACACAGAGTGAGTCGTCTTCTCTCCGCCGTTGTATAGGGCAGAGGCAGAGCTTGTCGGTGATCTGCTGTAGTCCTGTCTGCTCTGACCCAGCTGGTTGTGTTTTTCCAAGCCACTGAGTCACAGCTGATTTTCCACATATTCCTGTTCTGTTAAAGTTGCACGTAGAAAAGTACTCATACCCCTCTACAAGCATCCGGGCTCCGCTGTTGAATTATGATTTTTCTACCTTAACACTACACTGAAACAGTTTGGGTATCCTCCACAAGTTTCTCACAAGAGTTGACGAGAAAGTTGGCTCATTTCTCCCGACAACGTTGATGTCAAAACACACACCTTTCCAGCTCTGAACACAAACTTTCTACATACAGATCAGGGCTTTGTAGTGACCCATCCAAAACACTGAGTTTGTTGTCCTTAAGTCCGTTTGTAACAAATTTGGCAGCATGCTGAGAATATTCATTCATCTAGGAGACCCACTTATGCCCAAGCGTTAACTGAGATTTTGCTGCAGTATTTCCTCATAGTGTTCTCTCTTCATTACGCCATCTATTTTGTGCCCCTTCTGCAGCAAAACACCCCCCAACACCATGACGTGTACTTCACAGTTCGGATGGTGTTCTCATGCTTGCGAGCTTCCCCATTTCTCTGCCTTAAATTTACCGATGATCAATTTAGCTAAATGCCTCAGTTTTAGTTTCATCAGATGACAGGATGTTTCTTTAAAATTTAAAGTATTTATCCTCTGTGCATTTACAAACTGCAATCTGACGTTCTATGACCCTTTAAGACTAATGACTTGTTCATCCCTGAATGGTACAGGACTCATTTCACTGTGAATAACCTGGGAAATGAGTCCTGTACCTGTCAGAAGTTGTCTCCTTCCTAAGAAAGTATGATGACTGGACATTTGTGGTGTTTATACTTGCATATAATGGTTTAGACAGAAGAATGTGGTACCTTCAGGTATCTGAAAATTGTACCCAAGGATGAAATAACTGAAATAACTTTGTTAAAACTTTATTATGGTTTAAGGTTACATGGTGAGAAAACATGGCTATGGGTATTTTTTAAACAGTGTATGTAAATATCTGAGTTTGAACTGTATGTGACAGAGATACATCATAGATACATACATGTTTTGGTTTGCCTTTGTTCTCCTTTCTCTTTCTAATAATGAATATATATCCTTTTTACATATAACATGGTATATTTTGTATTAAATATCATGTACTGATTACTTTAAATGATAAAGTTTAAAATTATAGTTACATTTGTTTTGCACGATCCCAAGTATATGAGAATAGTGCGTGTTTTTCCTCACCTGGACAGCTTGGTCTGCAGCTCTGTGATCTCCAGACTGAGCTGCAGGTTTTCGTCCTCACACTGAGCCAGCATCCTCAACAGGACGCTGTTCTGCTCACTCATTTGATGACGAGTTTGCTCCAGATCAGCCACTATACCGGACAGGTCCTTTCTTTCACTAAAACCAAACACAGATTAGAGCTAATGTATTACAAAAGACTGAATACTCGAAAGAAACACATTTAGTTACTGAAAGAGGGAAATTACTAACCAGAAACAACGGTGGCCCTCTGTGGGTGCTGTGTTGATTTAAAAAAATGCCAAATCCAATCTTATTAAGTTCACCAAAGTGTGTTATTTTCTATTCATTTGATTAAAAATATTAAAATTCATTAGATCTTACCATCTACGGGCCCCCCATAGTAGGCTGACTGAGGCAAACAAATGATATCTGAGCTGAAGAATAAAATGATTTTATTTGGTATGAAGCTTTAAAAAATATTCTAAATGAAAGCTGATTTATAGGTTCCTCCTTCACAACTCAGTCTCACCTGTCTTGTCTGCACTGGGGAATCCACGACCTCATAGCAGATTGGAAAGTCTCCCTGCTCACATGTGGGTCCTGAAGGTCTGGATCCAGGAGCTGTCGCAGGGAAACCAGTCTGTCCTCCTCTGCGCTCTGAGCTGTGAGGGTCTGCAGGTACCGCATGATGCTGGAGGCCGACACTTCTCCTGAGCGTGAGACAAAAGGGGGAAAAACTGAGTGAAGGCCACTGACAATTACATCCTTATATCATCAGGTTCTGATGAAAACACATGCAGCCAGTTTACCTGTTTTACTGGTATCACATCTGTTATACATGATGTCAAGGAGCTCATGTTCAGAAAATCCATTTGTGTCTTTACTGTCTTGAAGCACGTCCCCTGTCCCACAGTTGTATGACACCGGAACTAAAAATGATGAAACATTATTGTACTTTTTGCATAGAGAAAGAAGAAGGTCGTGAAGTGCGGCACTTACTGTCATGGCGGTCAGACATAGTGCTTTTCTCTCCTATGGATCTGATGAGGGATTTCCATGCATCTAATCAATCTAATATTTAAGTGATAAAATATTGTAAAAAATGTTTATCTGAATGATATATACCTAGATACCATTGTTTTTAAGAATAAAAGAGAAATTGTGGTGCAGGGTTATGGACAGTAATGAGAGCAACTCAATGTAACATATTAAAACATTTAGACAGAAAAAAAAAATCACAAATAAGAAAATTAATTCATTATATAAAATTCTAACCGTATAGATGTGGAAGCTTAATTCAAATTAGAGATCTACAGATCAAAAAATATCTAATGAAAAGTTTAATACTTACTTTTCATCCAAACTGTTCTTTTGCAAAAATAAAAATATACATAAAAAATATATTAGTCAATTTTTATCCTGAATCTTCTTTGTTATTAATCTAATGTTTATCTGATTTTCTGTGATGCTACATGATCTTCAACTTGCTTCTTCCCCGATTTATGTCATGAACAGATGACATCCTGGCTCCTCCTCTTGGAAAAAGGCTGAAATCTGTGAAAAGACGGGGCAAGTGGATCCCCCCACCCCCCCTTTTATATTCACCAGTTCAACACAAATGCAGTCAAATTTCTATTTTATCAAATATACAAACTAAATAGTGTAGCAGATCTAGGGATAATTGCTTCTGTGCTGAAGCGTCTTCAATTTGGATTATTCCTTAACAGTCAGATGGGGTATGATCCGGGCAGTGAGAGGCGAGGGAGGAGTTTCCTCACAAAAAGAAAGGAGGGATATCAAAGACTGACCAGGGCGATTCACGGTTGTTTTATTAACTGAGAAACAGAACCCGGTTCAGCACACCTACTCATTTAACCAAAGCGTGGAATTCATCATATTTAAACAGTCTCAGTGCGCATTTTATGCATGAATTTATTAAACTAAATAACACGTACAAACGGCTGATTTTTTTTGCCATGTAAACATGAATTTACATACTCTTGCATTCTTTCAATCCTAAGGAATATCAAGATTTTGGTGATTGTTGGTGGCCCCCACATAGTTACCCTTTACAAAAGTGAAGGCGCCCCCACTGTGTGGCGGCTGATGAACTTCTCCAAATGGTCTTTAATCTCCGCCTACATGACGCATCGCTTGCCTCGCCGGTGGGTAAATGATGCAGATGGTAAATTTGTCCATTGAGACAAACTGACATCGAGTTCCATTAACACTAAAAAGCACTCTAATTTGTTAATAATATTGCATAATGCCACTTTTATTATGGCGTATTGATTGTGTTTAGTTGTTATTATTATATTGTGTGTCAGTGCTTATGAGAAGAAACTTTAAGGGAGGAATCGAAATTTTGGCTCGTTATCAATCCAACCGGACATAATTCTGGTGACACCATCCGTTTAGTAGCTACTAGCAAACAACGGAGTGGATGTTTTCCAGACGCTTTGAATAAACAAAACTAACTTTAGAGAAGCTCGCCTTCTGATTTCAAAATGTCTCGGGGTTCCATTGAGATCCCTTTACGGGACACAGATGAGGTAAATTAAATTTTTTATTTGTATTTTTTGCTGCAGCTGTTTCTAAGTGAACCTTGCAGTGATGTTAGCAGTTGATGCTAACTGAAGCTACCTTGAACTTAGCGCTCCTCTGATCCTCGGCTTTAAATAATGTGGCGTCCTTACGTGAAGTGTTGATATTTGTAACTGAATCTGAAATTTAAACAATTTAATGGTCATGTACAACTACTATTAGAAAAGATGAGCGTACTCTATTTTGTTTTTTAACATCCTGTGTCTCAGTTATTGTGGTTGCGTTGCCTGTCAATACACAAAAACTTTAAAGAAAACTTGTGTATGTATGCATAAATCGACAACCGAGCTGAGATGAATATGTTAATAAACCATAAATCTCTGTAGACCTAATTTAAACGTAAACAACGACAACAAGCATTTGGTCATTTAACCTGCAAGGCTTTCATTATTTGACAGATTTTTTTACATTTATTTTAGTCATGTAAAAATTCTAAAAAGTAACAATTAGTGAAACAAGATAAAAATGTAAAAAATATATTAAATTATATTCTATACTGATGTAAAAGGTACAGGTTCATGATTGATTTAGTGTAAAATTAACATTGTAAAATAAGCAAATAGATGTGCCAAACTCCAAAATGATGACATGACTAGGCATGGGCCAGTAGGTATTAGAACTCAGAGTAAAATTTTGTACTGTATTAACACAAAAACCTGAACTAAAATGTAAAGGCAAAAATGATTCCTGCTACTGAATAGTCAAATATGTTTATTACAGATATTATTTAGATTCCTTTTAAACTTAGACTTAAGCCAAAATGTGAAATAAATGCCTGCTAAATGCTATGCTCTTAACAAGTAGTTATTTGGCAGACTTATGTCTTTTTGGTAATATTGCGTTGGGCTGCACAATATATGGCAAATTTAAAAATTTATTGTTATCACAATATATGCAAAATGCTTAGTGTTTGCTAATTATTTAAATATTCATTTGAGCTCTCTTTTCCTGTATTATATATCTGGTGACATTTTTTATTTAATGCATCATAAAAAGTTTGAGAAGCTGAAGAGGTGGCCAGACGGTCATCTCGTTAAGAAACCACAACTATGTTGTTTTTTTTTTTTTTCAATGCCAAAACAGCAGACACCAGCCTGAAGCCACATTTTGGACAAGTAGAGTTTCATTTCTTTTCCAGCAGCTGCCTAAACACATTTAATAATTTTATAATTTATTTTTATTTATGACAAGTCACATAGTTATTGCAAGATTCATTGGTTGTAGTGCGCCTTCAGTCGTCTTACCGCAGGCCAAAACAAAGTACTGTTTCAGGAATGATTACTTTAGTTTCCACACCATACTTGTCCATTCTTTCCATGGCTCGAAATATTTCAAATAGCCAATTTTGTCTGTGTTGTATGTGAACAAGTGATATATTACCAGTATTGTGCAAATTCTAGATTACCTTATGGCTCACAATATAAGAAAATAAGATCAGATAATTAAATGTACAGATTTCAGTTTAGTCCTGATCAGTGACCTCTGACTCAGTAATATCTGTTGAGTTGTAAAGTCTTATTGCACTGTAAAGGATTGGGCTGTTTTGACCACTTTTTTTCCTGTGCTGGAATAGTTTGCTTTGGTGTCTGTGTTTTAACACACACCAACAAAGAAAATGGATGGATAAAAGACTAATAAATATAGCTCCCAGGCTACTTTGGAAAGTTTGCAAAGAACACTCTGGACAGAGGAAAGCTTAACATAACACGATGTTAAACAACCTTAGTTAAAGTTTATGTTCATTTAACTTCACCAAGCCTGAACAGCTCATCTAATACACATGTTATAAAATGATCTGTTTATTTGATGGTTTGCTGTTTTCGAAAGGAAAAAAAAGGAATAATATTTATGTTGTTGGGTGAAGATTCAGTTGTCAAACTTGTTAGTAAACTAATATACCAAAGTAAAACAAATCGCCTTAGTTAATCACAGTTGATTATAAATGTTAGAATCATTATTGATTCCAGTCACACATCTGTACTGTTCAGAGTAATAGAATAAGGTTTGATCTTTGGGCATCACAACTTTAACAAACTGTGTTGCGCAGGTTATCGAGCTCGACTTCGACCAGCTGCCAGAGGGAGACGAAGTCATCAGTATCTTGAAGCAGGAACACACACAGCTGCACATTTGGATCGCTTTGGCGGTAAGTCACTTCTGTAACCTGAAATTATTATTTTATCTCTTTGTACCATACAACCGTACAATCAAATGATCATTTTAGCTTTATATTGATTAAAATAAAACAAGTATGTGAAGCAGCATGAAACTGGATGTCATTTTATGGTTTTTTTTTTTTTTTTTTTTTCCCAGTTGGAGTACTACAAGCAAGGCAAAACGGAGGATTTTGTCAAGCTTTTAGAGGCAGCGCGGATCGATGGAAACCTGGACTACAGAGATCATGAGAAGGACCAGATGACCTGCTTGGACACGTTAGCGGCTTATTATGTCCAGCAGGCTCGTAAAGAGAAAAACAAAGATGCCAAGAAGGAGCTCATCACGCAGGCTACTCTGCTGTACACCATGGCAGATAAGATCATTATGTATGATCAGGTAGGAGAGATTTATCGCAGAGGTGCTGTAGCACTGGTATTTGTATGTGTTTGAAGGTAATATAACATGTGGTTATCTCAATCAGAACCATTTGTTGGGGCGAGCCTGTTTCTGCCTGTTGGAAGGAGACAAGATGGACCAGGCTGATGCTCAGTTCCACTTTGTGCTCAACCAGTCCACCAATAACATCCCTGCTTTGCTTGGTAAATTTTTTGACAATATGGAGGTTGATCTCAACTCCTGTGATTAATGAATAAAAAATATTAACATTGGTTTTGTTTAACAGGTAAAGCCTGCATCTCATTCAATAAGAAGGACTACAAAGGCGCGCTGGCGTACTACAAAAAGGCTTTACGAACAAACCCTGGCTGCCCAGGTAAACATGTTACATCGTCATTCCTCATTACGTTAGAATTGTAGTACCTCTGTAGTAGTTATTAGTATCTCAGTCTGGATTTCTTTTTCCTAATTGGTTTAAGAACAAAAAAATTGAGGCAAAACTGTGTTTGTACCAAGACAGGAAGCTTTGCCTTTTGACACTAAAAAACTTAAAACACTAAAAAGCAATTTATACATCAATCGTAAACTTAGCTGCTGATGATTTTGTTAAACACTGATTTGGGTTTTTTTTTCTAAACACCTCTGTGGATTAAAAATATATAATAAGAAATGTTCTGTAGCATCTGTAGTTAATACATGGAAATATATTAACTAGTATCTGTAATTATTAAAAGCATAATTGATACATAAAATATGATCAACAGGGCCTTTCCAAAACACCGTACAGGTCTTTTTAGCAGATTGTGCACTGACTTTTGAAATATTGTGTATGTATTAAACTTTAATAGTTTATCAAATGTGTACAAAGTTAAATTAATCTTTTAATAACATAATCTAACACTGAAAAAAGGCAAATCTCTCATGTAATTTGGGTTGATTTATTCTGTACTAGTACAACTAGTTTCACTCTTATATAGAATGAATGTAACAGATTTTTTGGGTGTTAAACATACTGTTAAAAATGTATCCAAAAGTTATAATTAGTAACTTAATTTCCTGCAGTATAAATATGATTTGATGTAGGCACATTTTCTTAAGCCACCCTTCAAAATGGGAAAGACAAGAAAACATAAGTTTGGAAATGGCCAGCAGAAAACAGCTATTAACCTAAACTTCAGTAGTCAGGGCAACAATGAAAAAGTTCATAACAACTGGGTCTGTGACTAACAAGGCTGGACAAAGACTAACAATCTTTCTTGCTATAATGCACAGTGAGGAGGATAGTAAAATAGGTATAAAAAAAAAATCCCTAAAGTGCACTGCGGGAGACATGTAGAAACATTTTCAGTGTTAAATTATGTAATAATTGTGAAAGGCATTATTAAGCTTTATTCAGTTCAATTAAATATATTTTTTAACTTTTTAGATTTTTTTTTTTTTTTTAAACCAAAGGAAAAAGAAAGTTGGATGTTCCAGTCTCAAATTTAGTCTTGTTTCTGGGCTTTAAAAGTCCAGAAACAGACCTTAAAAAAAATGTCACAACTAAACAAAAGCAGAATCCTGTAGTGGTAAAGGGTGAACTGTATACTACGGGGTACTGGATGGTTGGGGGTGAAACTATGTCTTAAAAGTAATGTTTGACTGATTATTTGTTTGTGTCTAAGTTTGCATCTGTGTTTGAAAAGATATCTGCAAATGTTGAACTTCTACCTTCAAATCAACTCTCTACCTGCTTTTAGGGATTCAGACAAATCATGTTTTAGAAGTTTCCTGAGCTTTAACTTTTCTCTCTCCGTTTAGCTGAAGTACGACTAGGGATGGGTCACTGCTTCGTGAAGCTCAATAAACTGGAGAAGGCCCGTTTGGCGTTCGGTCGAGCCCTGGAGCTGAACTCTAAGTGTGTGGGAGCGCTGGTTGGTTTGGCGGTTTTAGAGCTCAACAACAAAGATTCAGAATCTATTAAGAACGGAGTGCAGCTCCTGTCACGGGCTTACACCATCGACCCCAGCAACCCCATGGTGCTCAACCACCTCGCCAACCACTTCTTTTTCAAAAAGGTTTTTTTTTTTTTTAGTTTCTGGGCTTTTCTAAAGTAGTGCCACAACCCTCAGTCTGCATCATTCAGCTGATCCTTGTGCTTCTGTCTCTCCAGGACTACAGTAAAGTCCAGCATCTCGCCCTGCATGCTTTCCACAACACAGAGGTTGAGGCCATGCAGGCTGAGAGCTGCTATCAGTTAGCGCGTTCGTTTCACGTGCAGGTAAGGCTGCCATTTAAACCTTCTGACAGATTTTAGTTATTCAGAGTCTTCTGTGCTTAAATGTATGTCTCTGTTTTTTTCGTTTCTTTAGGAGGACTATGACCAGGCGTTTCAGTATTACTACCAGGCCACCCAGTTCGCCTCTTCCACCTTCGTGCTGCCCTTCTTTGGTTTGGGACAGATGTATGTGTATCGTAGGGACAAGGAAAATGCTGCACAGTGCTTCGAAAAGGTTTTAAAGGCCTACCCCAATAACTACGAAACAATGAAAATCCTGGGTTCCCTCTACGCAACATCCGACGATCAGGAAAAGAGAGACATCGCAAAAGTAGGTTTTCAGCACATCCCGGTTTTTCTCTTTGCATGATAAAAATAGTTGCACCATGCATGCCAATGGTCCGTTTGTATTTCTTAGGGCCACTTGAAGAAGGTGACAGAGCAGTACCCAGATGATGTGGAGGCGTGGATCGAGCTCGCTCAGATCCTAGAGCAGACCGACATACAGGGTGCGTTATCGGCTTACGGCACGGCCACTCGCATCCTCCAGGAAAAGGTGCAGGCTGACGTTCCCCCTGAGATCCTCAACAACCTGGGGGCTCTGCACTTCAGGCTTGGCAACCTCGGGGAAGCTAAGGTAGCAAACTGCTGTTGCTACGTTAACTTAGCAAAAGATCGATTTATATCAGACTTCTTTTTTCCAACAAGTTGTCCAGAACTCTAATATTTCTTCCGTCTCTCTCAACAGAAATATTTTCTTGCATCCCTGGACCGAGCTAAAGCGGAGGGAGAGCACGACGAGCATTACTACAATGCTATTTCTGTCACCACCTCCTACAACCTGGCCCGTTTGTACGAGGCCATGTGTGAGTTCCACGAAGCTGAGAAACTCTACAAAAACATCCTCAGGGAGCATCCTAACTACGTGGACTGTAAGAGTTCAACTTCATGTAATAAAGGCTGTTGTACATCAAAGACAGTGGTTGGCTTGTGCCCCGTAAAAGAGCATTTTGTTCATTTCTCAACCTGCAGGTTATTTGCGACTTGGGGCGATGGCTCGTGACAAAGGAAACTTCTACGAGGCGTCAGATTGGTTTAAAGAAGCTCTGCAGATTAATCAGGTACAACCTGCTGGTTTGTGGCCGTTAAACCTTCTTATGTGAAAACCCCTGACATGATCTGATAAGGTTTCTGTTCTGTGCAGGATCACCCAGACGCCTGGTCGCTGATTGGAAACCTTCACTTGGCCAAGCAGGAATGGGGGCCGGGTCAGAAGAAGTTTGAGCGTATCCTGAAACAGCCGTCCACTCAGAACGACACGTACTCCATGCTGGCTCTGGGTAACGTGTGGCTGCAGACTCTGCACCAGCCCACCAGAGACAGGGAAAAGGTACAACAGAGTTTACGAATTGATTCAACAAACAAAGGAATGAGAGGCTGTAGAGGGGCTGCAGGTTTTCTTTTTCTTTCTTTCCTGACAACCTGTTATTATTCTGATTAAAGAGTTTTTGCCTATTCTGAAAGTGGATGGAGATGAATAAGAAAAGTAAAACATGTGCTTTAATTCAGAACATGGTCCAAAATATGTCATATATGTAATGGGCAAGATTATAATACATTTGGGATTTGCAGTTATTTTTTACCCCGTCACTGACTCGTGTCGGCCAATTTTCTCTTGACTGGCCGTGACTGGTGAACAGCAGCCCAAGTACGAACACATCAACCCACAGAATACGCTTTGATGCATAAATGGGGATAATCTTATCTCATATTTTATGATGAATTTAAAACTGCTGCTTCTATTAACAAACCTGCAGTCATTTGTTCTTTGATGTTTTATATTTCTTTGAATGAAAAGCTTAGGTTAGACCTCAAAGAAAGACTGAAATGAGTCTTGTCCAGGAAAAGCCTGATTGGTTTGTTAGTTTGGTGGTTTTAATTACTCTTTTATTATTTACTTTCAAGACTTGTCTATTTTCTTTTACAGTTTTTGGTAATATTAATGCAAAAACATGAAGCATCATTTTGAGTTACAAACTTTTATGCCTTGTGCAAAAACACAAAATCTTAGCAAGTATTTTTGGTCTAGTTTCTAGTGCTAATTTTTTAATACACTTAAAATAAGACAAAACTAACTTGCAAGTAAATTTTTAGCAGGACATAGGAGCTTGTTTTAAGTCAATAATTCGTTAATATAGATGAAAAAGTTCTAGTTATAAGGAAAATAATCTGCCAAATGGGACAAGATATATCTCCTACATTATAAGCCAAAATGTCTTGTCCCACTGGCAGATTATTTCACTTATAACGAGAACTTTTTTCATCAATATTAAGGAATTATTGACTTAAAACAAGCTCATATTGTGCTGAAAAGTTACTTGTGAGTTGGTTTTCTCTTATTTGTAAGATATTTGCACGAGAAACTGGAACAAAAATAACTGGTAAGATTTTGTGTTTTTGCAGTGGAGATTTCCTGACAGTCTCCTGCTTCAGCTAGCGTCTTAAATGTGAAGTGATCCATTGTCTCAGGTTGAGTTGTAAATACGAGTCAGTATGTTGTCATTAATTTATTAACACGATTATTTGCAGTTTTATTCACTGATAATTGTCCATAAATTCTTAAGTCAGGAGATGCAAACGCCGTTTCAGGTGAGGTCAGGGTCTCTTCGAGGAGTCCTGTTTTGTGCCGAACGAAAAATGATCCGTAATCAGTCGAGTGTTTTTGTCTTTACAGGAAAAGAGACACCAGGATCGAGCCTTGGCAATTTATAAACAAGTCCTACGAAATGACGCCAAAAACCTCTATGCTGCTAACGGGATCGGTAATTTCCTCCTTTTGGTGTTTTTTTTTTTTTAATTTTTTTTTTTTTATTATTATTTTATTATTTTTCCCTGTATGTCTCAACATACGGCTGTGTCTCCAGGGGCTGTCCTCGCCCATAAAGGTTATTTCCGAGAGGCACGTGACGTGTTTGCTCAGGTGAGAGAGGCCACAGCAGAAATCAGCGACGTCTGGCTGAATCTGGCTCACATCTACGTGGAGCAGAAGCAGTACATCAGTGCCGTGCAGATGGTAAGAGGCTGCTTAACTCTTACAGTTTTCTTTCTTCATACAAGTATAAACTGAGTTCCTCCTCCTTTCTGCTTCACAGTATGAAAACTGCTTGAAGAAATTTTACAAATACCAGAACACAGAGGTGCTGCTGTATCTTGCAAGAGCTCTCTTCAAATGTGGGAAACTTCAGGAGTGCAAGCAGATGCTCCTGAAGGTAACAAAGATCAAATGTATTTTATTTTTTTTTTTTTAACTTGAAAGCATCAAAGAAGAATAACATGATTCTGACGTGTTCCCCAAAAGGCTCGGCATGTGGCGCCCAGTGACACGGTGCTGATGTTCAACGTGGCTCTGGTGCTTCAGAGACTCGCCACTCTAGTGCTGAAAGATGAGAAGAGCAACTTAAAGGCTGTGCTCAGTGCTGTGAAAGAGCTTGAACTGGCTCACAGGTACGTTCATGACTTCTTCCCTCCACCCTTTAGATTGTTCCTCAGGGGTTCCTCTCACTAATTATGGAGTTTCTTCCTCCTCCTCCTCACACAGATATTTCAGCTACCTCAGCAAAGCTGGAGACAAGATGAGGTTTGACCTCGCTCTTGCTGCATCTGAGGCCAGGTAACACCGACTGCATGGACTTGTTCAGACCTGGAGCTAGCATCCATTCTGAGTTATCAGATCTCAGTACTGTGCTCTGTGATGTGATCACTGTGTGATCGTATTAGACAGTGGGGTGTCAGCTGAGCAGTAGAGACCATTAGAAGTCCTACTGGTCTTCCTGTAACGTCACCTAAACTATATTACATCTGGCTCGAATTCACATAAATCTAAAACGACCTAATTTTGCAACCAATTAGCATTTAAGGAACGTAAAGTTGAATAAAATGGTGACTTTAGAGCTTGTTGTAACATAAAGATATTGATGATTTTTACCTTTTTCTTAAACTCTTGAGTTTAAGAAAAAGGGGGTAAAAACGACATTCTGCTGCTGATTGTTGCTTAAACGTTGGAAATATGTCCAAATATCCCTACATGCCTTACATTTTGCATAGTCAAATCTTGCATTTGTATGTCTTCTACCATTTCTTTTTTTTTTTTTTTTTTTATTTAATTTGACTTTTGAGAAATTAGACAAACAAAATATTCTGGTAAAGGAATTAGCCAGAATCTCATCGTGTACAGCAGAGATTTACTGCCTGACATTCAGCTGTTCCCACAAACCAGCAGGAGAGATCTGCTTCTTAATCTGCCTTATTGTAAAAAACAAAAACAACTTTGTTACCTTACCTACCAGCTGCTCCTTCAGGCGACTGCTTTTTTTTTTTTTTTTTTTTTTTTTTTTTTTTTTATGGTGGGGCTTGGAAAGAAACAGATTTCAGTTGCTGCTATCAGCAACTATTGCGTAAAAGGCACAAAGGTTAGGAAGCCTGGGTGCAAAAGCAACTCAGTCACATTCAAGAGCCAGAACACACAAACTTCAATTATTTTTCACTAACTTGTGCAGCTAGGTACAAATTATAGCAGTCATTAAATGATCTTTAAAAAAAAACCAAAAAAAAAAACCCAGAAAGTCATCCTTCTAAACTTTCAGAAACCCTGCACACACACACATCCTTACATGTGTACAGTCATTTCTGGACCCTGATGATTTCCTTATTTGTTTTCGCTGACAGTGATCTCAAAGCTTGAATTTCACAGCTCCAGTCCCAGCATCAGCAGACTGCGATAATTACCTTTTTTATTCTGTGCATGGGTCTTGTTCTTGATACCATTGTGTTATGGGAATCCAGGCAGTGCTCTGACCTGCTGAGTCAGGCTCAGTACCATGTGGCCAGAGCCAGAAAGCAGGATGAAGAGGAGAAGGAGCTTCGTGCCAAACAGGAACAAGAGAGGGACCTGCTGCGCCAGCAGATGTTAAAAGAACAGGTATCAGTGTCTAAAAATCTCACGTGGCAGTAACACCTGTTGGTTTCATGTTCTTTGTGTTTCAATTATTGATGCGCTTGTTTCCTCTGGACGACATTTAGGAAGAGCGGCAAAAAAGAGAGGCAGAGGAGCAGAAGAAGCTGCTGGAGCAGAGAGCTTTGTTTGTGGAGAAGACCAAGAACTTGCTCACATTTGTGGAAGGACCAAAAGAATCGGCCAAAGAAAAGAAGAAGGGAGGAGGCAGCGGAGGCCGTGTAAGTGTTTCTCAGCACGACTCCTGACTAAATATTTGTTTTGCATTATTGTGGCTGGGCATTAAGAACTTGTTTTTCAATCTCTCAAGCGTAAGAAGGGAGGCGATGTGGATGACTTCGTCAATGACGATTCAGATGAGGACCTTCCCATGAAAAAGAAAAAGAAGAGAAAAAGCAGCGGGAGCGAGCAAGAGGATGGCGAAGAAGGAGAGAAGAAGAAAAAGAAGAGGAGGAGGTGGGTGTGCTAGATTTTTCACTGAGGAATAAGGCAGATCAGTGGAATAAACTTTTTGTCTTTCAGACCTGCGAAAGGAGGGGACGACAGCGACGATGAGGAAGGAGCATCTCGGCCCAAAAAGCAGCGCAAACCCAAAGAAGGGCGCAAGAAAATCGAGAAGGTCCTTTTTGTTTTTCACGATTATGAATCTTTTTGGAAGGAAAGCCTGCTTAAAGTAGAAATATAAGCCATGAATTCATATTTAATTGTACGATGTGTATATTTTCCATCTTAAATTGAACGCAACGGACTCAGAACGCTAGAAAGTTGAGTGTGGAAAAGTGTTTGATGTTGAGATCGTTGTCATTTTAGCCCCAGCCTGAGCGCATGCCGCCGTCTCTTAAAGGGAAGATCAAGTCCAAGGCTATCATCTCCTCCTCTGAATCCTCCTCAGATGAGGACGGACTGAAAATAGCCGAAGACAGGCAAGTGCCTAAAGCAGTAAAAGAAACTGGAAGATGAGAAAATGAAATGTTCACAAATGCATCTCGTTCTAACAGAAACAGAGACAGCGGCTCGGGATCTGAAGATGAGGGCGGTCACAGGAAGCGCATAGTGTCCGACAGCGAATCAGACGGCGCGAGGAATCGCTCTGGCAGCGAGGCGGGCAGCCCTCGACGCTCCGTTGGCTCAGACGACGAGTCTGGCAGCGACCGTCCCGTAAAGAAGAAGAGGGTGCAGCGGCAGTCTGACTCTGAACAGTCGGACAACGAGAGCAAGAGGAGCCGGTCGGGATCGGACGACGAGTCGAGAGCCGCCTCGCCTGCTGCTGTGTCGGACAGAGGATCCGAGGCTGGGTCGGACAACGAGGGCTCCCCGCGGCGCTCCGATAACGGTTCAGAACAGGAGGGCTCGAACATCGAGGACAGTGATTAGGTCACTCAGATTTAAAATAATGCTGAGGAAGGTTTTTGTTAAACTAGCCTTCAGTGTGTTTTTGGTGTATTGTTTTACTACAAGCCTTTTTTTAAAGACGTTTTGTTAAAATGGAGATTACAACAGCTGTAAAAATGGTGAAGTGACACTGTAACCTATGAAGGGGGAAATTGCTCTAGTAAAATTAAAGTGGTCTAAAACAGACAACTTCCCAATAATGCCTGAAAACCAAAGGTGTTAAAGCTGCAGTAGCTTTTACAAAAGACTTTTTTTTTTTACATCTGTTAACTGTCACCATGTCGTGACAGTGTGTTTTGAGACAATCTGTGAAAAGATGAAAAGATTGACCTCCATCTCCTCCTTGAGCCTCTTCTCTGAAGAATTGCGCTGCTCATGACCAAAACCAACCAGCCAACCAGAGCCAGGAGGCGTGTCCTAGCTGCTAAACCTGCTAATGGTGGAGAAACAACTTACCATTCCAGGAAAACCATTACTCTGTAGTCATCGGTGGCCGTGCTAACTGGTCCAGCCACTGTGAGATGCAGGAATGGTGACTGACAGGGTTAAGACCTGCCTCCTGGCTCTGGGAGCAGGGAGAGGAGCTCGATTTTTCACAGAATGTCTCAACATATCGTCACCACATAGTGACCGTTTCAAATATGTAGAAAAATATTTAATAAAAGTTACATAATGCAGCTGTCATGTAGAAGTAGGATGAATTACTGCTTCACTTTTCTTGCTGTGCAGTGAGAAACTGGCCCAAATTGGACCCAAAAGGTCAGATTGTAAATAAAAACCTACAAAACATTAAAATGGAAAATCTTCAAACCACATGCTTGTCTTTGTTCTGAGGGTTTCCACAAATAAGTGAAAAATTGAGAAGGCAGAGAATTAAACAGTCCAACTTTATTCAAGACTGATCTGTAGTTGTACACTGAACTTCTAGCACTTGTTACATTTAAAGGCACGAGTGTACACATACAGCACATTCTTATTTTCATGATAAAAAGACCCTTTTAAAAATATTGCAAACAGATGTCAAACTTTTACAAGTGGTTAACAGCTGCAGCATAGTTACGTCTGCTCTAGCTGTACAAATGTCAAAAATCAAGACATTCAAGTATAGTCAGACACTTTAGAGGTATATCTATATGAACTGAAAATTAAAAAAAAATAAAAATAAAAAAAAGGCCACACCGATTTATAGATGTTCCATACATTAAAGAGATCTTGATTTATTCAGCTGAATGTGAATGAGATCATAATGTGCAAGTACGCTTGACCACAACTGTTCATTACAGATTAAGATTTCCTTTTAGAAAATTTATGCTAAATAAGGTCTTTATTTAATAAACTGAAGCAAATAAGTCAAGAAGAATTTCACTATTGCAACAACTCATGATGTTAAGCAAAGTGCATCAAAAATCTGAATTATAAATGCAGATAAAAGAAAAAAAAAAAAATAAAAAAATCTTGGTCTTTTTAGTAAACTGTTTAAGGAAGTCACACTCATAACTGTCTAGAAGTTAAAGGGTAACAGAGCAGGTTAAATGACACATTTTCCTTAATTCACTGCCTACTCGTGACCCCAAGATGGCTGAAATGCACTAACCCTTGCTGCAGGACATCAAACAGGACAGAAACTCTAGGAAGTACATACAGCAAGACAGAGCCAGTTGGATTTGGCAAAACACTTTGTGAATGAGCTGAAACAATTGCAACTAAAGAAAAGAAAAGAAAGGACAAGATAAGGAAACATATTTAACTCCTTGTTTGTAATAACACATGGCTTTGGCTGTTCTTCCTCAGTAATCTTCATCCTCTGACTCTTCCTCTTCAGCTGTCTCCAGCCAGGTCAGCCATTGGTTTACCTGCATCAGAAAGGAAAACATTTGCAATCAGTGGTTAAGTTACAACAACAAAAAGGAGCCTTTTCTAACTGGGTGCATTAACAGGTGTAGAGTTCTGGTTTAAGTTACCTGAAATAACGCTTTCCCCTTTCCAGGATACTCCTCTGTGACGTCTTCTTTCCATGAGAGGAAGGCTTCTTCTTCAACTATTTCCATGTCGTAAAGGTTCACGAAGTAGCGCAGCAACATGCCTAAAGTACAACGACAAAGGATTACGGAAAAAGCCCCAAACAACAAAATTAAAACCACTTTGGGAGGGTGGGGATTAAAATAATTAAAAACACACCTTTGGGGAAACTCTTGGTGTTACAGTGGACCTGCAGGGCATACAGCGCACTGACTTGCAGGTTAATGTGATCATGGAGGAACTTCTGCAGGACTGGCTTGAAGGACAGCAGCAGTTGCTTCTCTTCATCCAGCTGCTCCTTGCTGGGAGCTGCGAGCTGCTCCTCGTCGTCGTCTGGGTTGATCTCATAAGCAATGTACTGCAGGAGGCTGGCAGAACAAGCAAAGCCCATCAAATTCAGATCTTAAGGACAGCTATTTAATCAGCAGACATCAAAAGCATCGTCCTTTACCTGGTCACAAGGATGTTGACAAAGCCCTTATCGGTGTGAAGTTTGGGTGAGATGTTGTCTTTGATCCACTTGTAGATGGACTGTGGTGAGGGATCCACTTTGATCTGCTTCAGCAGCTCTTTTTCCAGTTTCATCAGCGGGAACAAAAAGCCAAGACCTTTGCCCTCTAAAATCTCCAACATCCTGTCCTTGTTCTGGTCAATTTCTGATAAAACAAATACTTTCTCAGCTGAAAAAATATATATATATAATCACTTCGACTTTACATGTAAACAGAATAAGTACTAAAAAAAAAAATCGGCTTACCAGGTAGCATCTTCTGCATGTTGACCTTGCTCTGCTGGAACAGGTCGCCCAGCCAGTCACGGTCCTTCAGTTTGACCATCTGCTGCAGGCAGAGCAGGAAAAGGGGGAAGTGGGCACCATTCTCCAGCTGATGCGCCAAGTCGTCGATGCTGACCAGCTCAGAGATTATAGCTCGAGCAGCAAACTGTGCCAGGTAAGATTTCACCAGAGGGATTTCTTCCTCGATCTTAGGGCTCTGGTCCAGAACATGCAGGAAAGCCTGCAAGAAATACGAGGACGTTTGTGTCGACTTAATATTCAGCTGAACGAACGAGCCCTTTCGGTTTATTAGACGACACTCACAGGCAGAAGGCTTTCACGGCTGACGAGTCCCTCTGTAGAGAGGGCGTGGATCAGTTTGCTCGCATTTTCCTTATCTTCGTCGGACCGCTCCAGTGTGAACACAATCATCTTGTTCAGCATCTCAGACAAAAAGTACTTCGGCGCTTTCATCTCCTTTGCAGCGTTCACAGCCTCCTCGATGTTTTTGCCATTCAGATAGTTTGTCATAAGCGTATCCTAAAAACAAGAGGTTTTGAATATATTTTTTAAAATAATAATGCTTTACAGGAAGGAAGTCAAGCCTTGAACCACGAGGGGCTTACCGTCATTTTGTGCAACTCTTCTTTCGTCGGTGGAGCCTTTTTGTTGGACTTAGCTGGCTTTTCTTGGATTGGAGGAGGGTTATTTTTTAGTCCAAGCTGTAAAAGGCCAAAGAGAACAAAAATTAAAATGTGCAACTTGGAGCACCAGGGTAGCTTTATTTAGACAAAGGGAGGTTACCTGTCCTAGTGGAGAACCAGTCTGAGGCATCAAAGTCATCTGTGGCTGCAGCTTTGGCACTTGGTTTTTGTTCATGATGAAGGACTGAGCTGGCCTCAGACTGATCTACAAGACAAATACACAAAGTTATTATGATTATGAACTTTATCCCAGCTGAAATTTTCATATTTGCTTGCCAATGCAAGAGTCAGGACCTCATCAGCATTGAGTTTTCCTTTCTTGCTGAACCTTGGCGCCATGTCCTTTGACTGTACTTGTGCTGAATGATTCTGTTTGTGGCTGAAAACCGGTGAATTCTGCCCCTTAAAAACAAAACAAACAAAAAAATTCAGAAGTGCTAAAACCTATAAATGGGAATTAAATAGAAAGCTACAAGGCATACCTGATTTGGCTTTATGAATGGCTTGCTTCCTGGTTCAAACTGAGGCTGGTGTGAAGCATTACCATTTCCCATATGGCCATTGAATAACGGGCTCGCACGATGACGACTCATGGTGGGAGAGTAATGGTCTTGAATCACTCCTGGACCAGTTCCAATGCCAATCCCTGTTCAAAACAAGACAATCATTTCTGTTATGTCAGATACTTTAACGACTCTGGGAAGCAGTAAGACTTCTAGCACTGTAAACATACCAGGTAGTTGTCCAAACATGTCGGCAAGCCCACCAAGAGGTTCCCTTTCAACTCTCCTTGTTGGCAGGAAGGAGTTATGGTCTGGGAAGAAGTCATTCCTCATATCGTTGGACGGTGGAATAAACACACCCAAATCCTAAAAAGCACAGCCAAATCTCCAGTAAGTTAATGAAAAATACAAATGTCACTGAGCCAATTACTGAGCTATTGTGTCACTAACACATGGCCCAGGTTAACTAACCTTGACTGCGTCCTGGCGAACTTGGTTGATGGTCTTCGGCCCGTTGTCCACATAAGCCTTGCGAGGAATCCAGTTATTTTCTCGCAGCTCCACCATGTTCTGCAGCAGGAAGCGAATCCTTGCTGGCAGATCCTTGTTGTTCATTAAGGATTGCATGCGTCCAAAGTACTGATCAATCAGGGACTGGAGAGAGAAATTTAAGGGTTTTCATTATAACTTTTAAGACAAGAAAACTGTTGTCATTGTTAGACTTGTTTAAATCCACACACCTTAGCCTTTGCATGATCGATTTTAGGTCCCACAGTTTTCATTATTTGACAGAGGCATTCCAAATCTTCACCCATATCCTTAAGTTGGACTCTCTTCTTCTTTTCCAAAAGCTTAAAACATTTTATAGAACTCAGATTAGGTTACTTACACAGCCATCTGACCACAATAAAAAAGGGAAACATTGTACCACATTAAAACTTACTGTTTTAATACACTTGTGAAGAATGGATTCATGGATAAGGTTGAGTTTGCCAAGTTCACCGATGAATTTGATGTTACCCAGCATCTTGATCTTTGCAATAGCACGCTGCTCTTCCTCCTCAGAGGTGAGTGGGTTGTCATGTTTGTCAAAGACTGCAGATAAAGATTGTTTTTTTTTTTTTTTTAAGATGTAAAAATGAGCTTCCCAATAGACATATTAAAAAAAAGTGAGATTTAATCACCATCAACATTCTTGGCACGGTTTTCGAATTCATCCTGAAGTTTAGAAATCAGAAGCCGTCTAAAGGTCTGCAAAAAAGAAAAATGTAAGAGGAATCCAACATACCTAAGATTCAACAATTGTAAAGAATGTTTAAAAAAACAAAAAAAAAAAACCAAAAACAAACATACAGTATTTTGCTTTTGAGTCGCTTGACTTTCTGCTGATGGGCCCTCAAAGTTTGGTGCATCCTCTGCCAGGCGAAGACATAGTTGTGCATAAAGTTGGCTGTACTTGGGCTCTTCGAGGGCCTTGTCAACAATCTTAAGAAAGTAAACATATTACATCTCACTGGTTCAACATTTCCAAAAACAAAACACATTTTTTATATATTTCAAGAATACTCACCAACAAGACAACTCCTTTGAGGACAAGCTTTGAATCCAAACCCACATTGAGGAGCTCCAGGCACAGTTTGTCAAACTTTTCAGGGGTCAGCTTATTAAGTATGCTAAGAAACAAAACATATATTTACAAATGAAAAAAAGAAGACATATTTATACTTTCAAGGTCATTTTAAAAAACATGATTGGTCCAAATTTTAACTTACCCTCTTACTTTCCTGAAGATTGCATCATTTTGTCCTTTCTCACCGGAGGAATTGGCATCTCGTCTAGTGCTTCGTGAAGGAATCCATCTCTGAACGCCAGGACCTGGGGTTTTCCCCAGGAACTCGCTGTCATGGAAAAAAACAAAACAAAACTGGTCAGCTTCATAATACAAGCAGAAAAATGTCTAACCATTTTATTTTGATGCACCAACTGAGATTTGTTACATGTCCAATGTTAGTCACAGCTTTAAGAGAATGATTTACATTTCTTGCATTAAATAACATAAGCTTCCTAATGTGAAAGACAATGTAAATGTTTAGATACTACTTTCAATTTTTTATTTGAACCTAACAAAAAAAAAAAGTCACCTGTTGCAGACAGTCTTGGGATAGTGCTGAGGTGCACCCCCACCTCCTCCCCCTACACTGTAAAACAAAAAGGAAAAAAAAAAAACCTTCAACATCACAGAAAGCTGGGCTTAACATGCTTTGTGCAGCTGAGAATCAGGATAAGCAAACGTGAGTGATATAATGTTAATGTAGAGGACCTGAAACGAGAAGGTCCCCCTGGTGCGACGACACTCTCCACTTTGGCGGCTTGGCAAAGAATTTTTGTAAAGAATTAAACAAAGTATGGGGCTGGAAAAACGACCTGGAGGCAGACAAAAGTAACAACTTAAAGAGCTAGAAAAAACAAAACAAAACAAACGATCACACTTGGATTCATGCAAGAGCTGAAATCTGTTTTTTTACGATCAGTTTAAATCTATTCTAACCTAGCAGTAGAGCACATGAACCTCAACACGTGTATGAAGCTGTGGGAGAGCTAACATGCTAACTTAGCACGAAACTGGAGAAAGGCGATGGCGTAATGTTATCCTGTTTCTTCTCGTTATAAAGAGCACGTCATCGTAAACCAAACCTTAAATCCCAAACCCTCAGCCATACTACCACACATATTGATAAAAACCAGTTTACTTGATCCATGTAGACCAGTTCACGAAAAGCAGGAAACGCTCTCGGGAACTTCAGACACTTAATGTAACTGGAAGCAAGCTGATCAAATCTACGTTAATCTCGCGTCATTTCCAAATTTAGGTCAAAAACTTAGCTACTTGACCTTCTTGTGTAACAACCTACCTTACCTACGATTATCTACCCATCATTTGAAAGATCAGTTTTAGCTCTTTCAAATGAGGAGTTCTTTTCACAAAAACTGAGGATCCTCCCAACATACCCATGATAAGCGACAACCATTAGTTTTCCCACTATTGCATTATTGTCCAGCAACCTTGTGTGTTTTTTTTAAGTAGTTCAAATCAACGTCACGTTTTTCAGCTAAACTGGTATGAAAATACCTAAAACACATTTTTTTTTTAAAAAAACAAAAATTAGTTCTAGAGAGGAAGGGGGGGAAAATCCCCATCAGCTGGTTTTATGAGGTCTTTGTTCTAACACCGGAAGTCCAGCCAGCGACATTTTGAGGGGGGATGGGGGGGGTGTTCTCGAAGCTACAAAAGAGCTAACGGCTAAAAAGCCAACAACAACCTCCCAGTATGAACCATTTCTTTTAGCTTAAACGAATAAAATCGCTCTACTTGTCAATTTCAGCTAAATAAGAAGATACGAAGTTCTGTCACCGTCCCGTGAACTACATTACCTCGACTAACTTCCTTCTCGAGGCGTCGGTTAGCTAACGTAAAGCTACGCAAGGAAAAACACAGACAGAACTTACCTTTACTAAAGGAACGTCAGCGTAAGTGTTGTGTGGTTGACCAAAAGATGAAAAATAAAGGCAAACTAAAAACAAATATTCAAAAAGCTGTTGTAGCAACTATCGGTTTCGTAAGGTAATGAACGGGAAACCAACACGCACAGATGCGACTACAGGAAAGGGATGAACTGCTGACTACTCCTGTACGTCACGCGGAGGATGCTTTTTGTATGGCACACTACCTCAAACGTCATCCCCCCGAGCGACGTCACGTCAGTAAAGTCTTGAACATTTCGCAACACCTTCCTTCTTCAGTTTTATCTCATCAGCCTTCAGATTTCCACCACAAATACTGAAAAAAAGCAATAATTTCTGGCCAAGAAACACAAAAATAGAAAAAAGTATCGATGTTCTTTCTGTTCCAGTTAACACAGGTAAACTTACTGGGCTATTGTCAGTCTGTCTAACAGGATGTACAAAAATAAACAAAAATAGATAAAACAACGATGAAGCATTCAGCTGATTTCAAGTAGGGCAGCTACAGTTTTGATTAGAGTTCAAAGGGAAGCTCATACTTATCTAACCTTAGAAGAAAAACTAAGGGCATCCATGATTTTGTTGCTGTAATGCTTCTAGGCAATAAATTTCAGGATGTTGCAAAGTTTGTTTATATCAATTTATACGATTCCACATTTGCAAGAAAAGACCATTGTTGGTTTAGTTGCAAAGTTGATTATCATTGTTGAACCCATGATAAATTTGCCAAATCCTACTTGCCAATCTTGAATAAATCATTATGATATTCACTTTACTCTGGTGTCATATATTGTAATAAATGATTGAAGCTGAAGAAACAAAACACTCTAGGAATTTACCAACTTATTTACTGATCAAAACAGTGCTATGTGTGAGAACCGTACACAGCCACAACAGCATATCACCCCTGGTCACACACTGCTGTGGGATGGTGTCCTCTGTTCCACTCAGCATTTGTCAAACTTTAGCCACTGTGGTTCTGTTGGTCACTGGCATGAATAACACTCCCTAGAACAGGGGTCTTAAAATCCAGGCCTCGAGGTCCGGTGTCCTGCAACTTTTTGATGTCTGCTTCAACACACCTGAGTCAAATAATGAGGTTATTAGCTGGACCCTGGAGAACTGTACATCTTCTGAGCTCATTATACAAGCCACTTGTCAGTGCAATGCTGGTAAAAATATTGTTAAAGGGTTAGCTGTTGTGATGACTTCCTGAAGGTGGAGTGTCAGAAAGAGCGGCACTTTCTTAAAGAGACAGAGGCCCAATTTCAAGGCATTAAATTTCAAAGTCAAATTTCTTTTAAGCCATATTCGATATATACAGCATTTGTAACAGTTGAAGGTAACATAGTTACTTGATTATGCTATGAAATGATTCTATATGCATGGAAAACACATAATACTGCCCCTTTGAAGAAATAATAAATCAAACACAAATTTTGATACTTTTGGTGATGAGTTTAGTTTTAAGTCTTTTTATTGGCACCCTATTAAATTCATAATAAAATGTAAAATTGTTCTTCTAGCATAAATCTCTTAAAGGCAAAGGTTGATTATGTATTGAAGAACTTGTAGTTCTATGTTTTCCTAATAGACCACGTGGCACTCAGCATGTTTACTGGTGTTTCCTAGAATATCTAAAAATAGATAGCCTTGGTTTTGAGGGACCTTACTGTTTACTGTTTCTTCTTGAGGCAGACACTCCATCTAGAACTGGCTGTAAACTTTCCCTTCTGATAAAAGTTCATAGATAGGATTGCTTTAACTTTCTCTGTAATGTTTGTATAGTTTTAGGCTGCAGGAGGGCACAACAGTTTTTCATTTCCTCTATCTGCTATCTTTCCTTTCTTTGCTCTCCATTTATGCAATATTTGAAAGTTTTGCCATTTATGAAGTATATTCTCTATTCTTTGTTTTCTTATAGACTGTACACCCTGTTGTGCTCACAACTCAAAGCCAGCCAAGTCACATGGCTGCTAATCCTCAGATACGTCCTGCTAGAGTGTTCTTCCTGTTTCATCTCCCCTTTTGCCCCATGCTTGCTCAGGATGGTAGCTTGTTGTGAGAAGACTGAATGCAATATGCCGGTTTCTTTGGATAGATTTCTTTTTTTCTTACTTAATCTCACCATACTGCATTATGACATGATGGCATGGACCGATTTGGAAGTGGATTTGAATCTGTTACTGACTATACAATATTGAATTGTATTGGATGGAAAACAGTTGGACTGAATGATTTGGGGCTGTATTGGATTTTGTATAAGGCTCTCAAAGAGTCAAAAAGAGTGCAGAGAGGATATATGAGGTTGATCTTCCATCAGTGGACTTTAGATACATGCAACACTGCAGGAACTGAGTGCATAACATATTCAGAAAATGTATCCCTATGTATCCAGATTGCTGTGTAAAAATGACAAATTAAGATTTCAACTTGAATTGAACAGGATGTGTTTTCATCCCATAAAATGCATTGAATAGATTTTGTTTGAACTGGTGCTGTATAAATAAACTTAAACTCTTATTAGAATTTAAAATATCATTTTCATGTTTAATCTTGATACAGTTTAAGTCAGATAAGTACAGTAACTGATTTAATCTAATGTTTATAAGTTAGCCTTCAGTAACATTAAGACACTTTTTAGTGGAATGTAACTGTTGAGTCCAATACTCATATAAATCAGTAGATAAAAGTAACCATATCACTGCAGGTTGTCCAAGCTGACTGCACAGATAACTCATAAATATCAGCAACACCTGGCCAGGCAGTGCACACAAAAGGAAAATAACATGGTTAAGTTAAGCTGTGAGGCACTTTGGATGTCTGCCAAATGCATAAACATTTACTTTTTTTTCTATTTCAAAAACTCAGTTAAAAACAAATCAAACCAAATAAAGTCCATCACAACATTTCACTATTCAAACACACCTTGAGGAGGTACAATTTTAAGCTAAAATCCATAAAAGAAATATATTCTGTACTGATTTTTATTCTTCAACATTTTTTTTTGATAATTTTAATGAAAAAGGATCCATGATGTGATTTTACATGCCCAGTTTTTTTTAACCACTGTAATTTATAGTATTTTACTTATTTTTGCTGCATTACATCAGTAGTTTCATTTAAAGGACCATTTTTAGCTCACATTCTCCCCTGTTTTATTTGAATCCATTATACATTAGTTCTTATCATTTTGTTGCACTGGGTGAAAATTAAAAACAGGAAACATGGTGGTGGCACCAAGGTGGGAGGGGCTTGAGGGCAAATTTGCTTGCCTGCCCTGTGGACCACCCTGCATGAAAAGTCCTACAAGATTTTTTTTGGAATATTAATTCAATATATGAGAGAATTAGCTTCACAAGTTGCAAATACTTATGTTTTTTTTAAATAGTGTCTTACTTTAGATTATTCACCCCACAACAGCATAAAAAACCTCTTGAAATTCTGGCCTTTGGTTTTGGCAAGCCACCTCTTTGAAAGCTTTATAGATATTGGTTTTATAAACTATGCTTAAAACAGGGTTTACACTCCCTCTAGTATGAGAACATTCATGACACACTAACCTTTTAAGGACAAATTTGGTTATTTTTTATGATTTTCATGTGTCTTATAAACACACTCTGCTCTTCAGCCACATGGTAAGAAGATAATACCAGACTCCTTTTCCTTCACCAAAGCTAACCGTAAAAATTTTCCTGCCTCACGTGCTGTCTGATTAAAACTTTCTTCTGCCAGCTGTTTTGTGGCAATGATTTGTCTCTTTGTGGACTAAAAGTGTAGATTCACAATAATTACTGTGGGTTGTGGTTTTACTGGGAAGAGAATAGCATTTTCATGTTCACATACATATGGCAGGATGAGTCACTTCCTGCCAGTAAATGATTGTGGGGCAAGATTAAATTGGCTCAGGTTACTCTGTGCTGCATGAACTACTATAAGAGCAAGTTAACCTTTGCTGCTGCCACCAGAATAAAATACAGTTAAGAAATAAACTAACACATTAATATTAAATAATATTTAATTTTGTTGATGGCTGGTTATTGCTAAGTAGCGGAGAGTGTGAGCCAGTGCATTTCCATTGACTTGTGATGTGGGCTGACCTGTATATCCAGTCTTTCTGCCCATTTTGAATTAACAATGTGTTTTCATGCATAATACCCACATGTTTCAAGCATAAACAGAACTGCAATGATGCCTTTTTTATAGCTAAACTAGTGCTTACAAACCTGTTTGCTTTGTCATTCTTTAAACTAAAATTGCAAAACATTTGTCCTTCTTGTTCCCCATTGTCTCATATTTCTGTGTGAGACAGCATATGTATATTTTTTGAAGCCAAGTCTCTAGTATTTTATCTTTCTTAGAATCACATATCCATGTTATTAACATGCTGATGAACATCCAACTGACGGGGAGTGATTAAAAAAACAGTTTGAGATTAATTTATTCAGTCAGCTGTGTTGTGCCTAGCTGTACTTCCTGAGAACAACAGACTCTCTTTTTTTTCAGGTATTCACAGTGACGCTCACTGATTATGGACTGCATCACTCACAGAGACGCATGTCTCAGCGTGTTTATTTGATCATTTTCCTCTACCAGTCAAAGATTTATTGAATGTCTGTCTTTGCGTGCTCTGTTTGATTTTTTTCACCCCCGCAGAGCTTCAATCATTCATCAAAAGCAAAATTAAGCCAGTTGTCTCACAGTAAACAGCCCAAGTTAATTAAGCCCAGTGTGCCAGTAAAAGATAAAAACACAGCTTTGCTCTCAAGAACAACTCCTACTCCTGTCAGAGCTGCTGTGAAACTGGTTAATATATTACTAGCTTAGATTGATTCTTTTTGATCTGGGCTACACTTTTGTACTTATGTGGTTTAAATCTTATTTCGACCTTTGATAAAATGTAAACAGATGCTGATTGCAAACTTTATATAGTCTCATAATGCACAACCTGAAATGAATAATTTACTGAACTTATATTGTATGTTCATGCAAAAAAACATAAATAAATAATTCATCGCTTTACTTGAAAAAGTCAACCTGAATGTTTAACATCTACATTTGATCTATGTAAGGTGAGCTATGCTGTACGTCACAAAACAGATAAATGTCAAAAGAAGAATAAATTTCATGTCGTGGTTTTGATTTGGATAAATCCAGAGAAGCTAAAATAATATTTTCTATGCAAACATATTGCACAAGAAACCCTAATTTAATATAAAACTTAAAATTTATATTACATAATTCAATTATATATGCATTTAATTGCACATTTAAAATACCAAGAGCAAATCAAGTTTCTTTACATTTTGCTAAACAGCAAAATAAAATACAGCATGAAAGATTGTAACATAAAATACAACCAACGGGAAAATATGAGCAATAAAAAGAAACAAATCAAAACAATAAGAAGCATACTCATAATCAACCCCAGACAAAAGCCAAAGGAAAAAAATAAATTTTTAACAGTCTTAAATGTTATCTTCCAGAGACTTGCATTATTCACTACATGAATCTAACCTTTTCTTAGTTTCTGCTCTCAGGCTAGGAAGAGCATCCTACCACTGTGCAGTGATAACCTGAAGGACAAGATGAAACTTGTTCCAGCTTTTTGAAGCTCATGCAAGGCTGTTTTCTTTGTTTTCTTCTCTCAAGTCTAGACTCAACATTCCTTGCTCTTAGTTTCCACGCATGTCTCAGATTTCTTACTTACATCTTGAACTATCATTCATAGGTGCAAAGGACTTGCTTTTGCCCATCTCAGGAATCTTAGGTAAATGACAGATTCAGTTATAGGAAATGCTGATTCCCTTCCTCTGAGAAATCCATGTATGTTTTTATTTGGATGTTATGTTTTCTGTAAACTGAGTTACAGTAAAGTTTTAGCTAAATTAAAGGAAACATTAAAGAAGCAGATGATGTTTATAATACCAACACTAACTAACCTTAATGTTTTCTATGTTAGATAATAGTTTTGTCTTGGATTTCTGGCATCCATAATTGGCTGTAAAATACTGTAAATTTAAAGCTTTAAGTAAAATTACTGTAATAAATTTTAAAGTCGTATTGTAGACCACAATCATTTCTGAAAGACTAATACTACTAGGTTATTTACCATACAGTGATTTGTTTTTCTATTATACTTTACTGTAAAGAAAAATATGTTTTTGAAAATTACAAATTCTAAATGCAGTATTCCTCATGTATTGTTATATTTTAAGTAACATTGTTATAGCTGCCAGGATATTACTGCTTTTTATTTTTATTTCTTTAGAGGGCCAGGTGGCCCAGGTGCATGGCAGCCTCGCCTCTGTCAGACTGCGCCAGGGCAGCTGTGGCTACAAACCAGTAGTTTGCCACCATCAGCAGGGGAATGTATGCATGAATGGGTGAATGACTGGATGTAGTGTGAAGTGCTTTGGGGTCCTCTGGACTTCTACTACTCTCCAATTTGCATTATTTGCTGTTATTTCAACTGTTAACTTTATGTTTTCTCTCAGTTATTTTCTCTCCATAGAAGCTACACCTGGTCTGGCGTTCTGTTTGGCTGTGATTCCTTCCTGGAGGGGGGCTTCATCTGAGAAAACGCTGCCATCAACGAATAGTCCTCTTTCTCCTGCTATTACCTTTTTACTTTCATGAACATCTAAAATAATCTTACATCAGTTCATCTGCTTCTTGTACATTCTGCTCTGTCTTCTCAAACCTCCAGTCGGTCGTGGCAGATGGCTGCTTGTACTGAGCCAAGTTCTGCTGGAGGTTTCTTCCTGTTAAAGGAGGGTTTTTCCTTTCCACTGTCGCTACATGCATGCTCGGTATGAGGGATTGCTGTAAAGTCAACGACACAATGCCATACGGTCACTTCATGCTCATCCAGGAGGAGTGAATGCTGCAAGTCAATGACTTGATGCAATCTGCTGGGTTTCCTTAGAAACTTTTTGAACTACTTTGAATATTTAATTGAGGTTAATTCACTGTTTGATAACTAGAATCAATTGGAATGAATGTAGGGTTGAATTAGTTTTTTTGTAAAGTGCCTCGAGACGACATTTGTTGTGAACTGGCGCCATATAAATAAATTGAATTGAACTGAAAAGTCTATTTTGTAGTTCCTCAGGGTATCGTTATGTAGTAAGAAATTATAGTAATGATCCAAAGCATATAAGGATGACAAGAAACAAAAGAAATCTGTAAGGGTTAATATTTTTTTACAGGATTGTATGTACTTTAGCCTTTTGTACAAGTTCACAACTGAGCCGCAGCATTCTGAACAGTTTCTTCTATACAAGTGTGTTTGAGTTAACCAGGTGATAAAAACACAAATAACCTTTTCACTGTCTTTAAAAAGATTAAAAAGCTTCATTTTTAAAAAACAATTTTAGGTTAACTTTGAACATTGGCACTAATCTGCTTATGCAGACTTCAAGAGCTGTCAAACGTTCTAGTTTAAGAACGTTTTGTTTCGACAGCTCAATAATGGTTTCAATGGGATCTGCTGTTTAACCCATTTTAGCAACAATTTTTGATGTTTGTGTTACTAAAAAAATAGAATGTAAAGCAGTCAAACGTTCAGACTAAAGGTAAGTCAAGTGAAGTCCAGTCAAATTTGTTTGAATAGCACATTTCAGCAATAAGGCAGTTCAAATTGGGTTACATGACAAAAATATAACACAATAACCAGTTATGAAACAGGCAACAAACAGACTAAGCTACTAATCTGTGGAGACAAGTGGAATGTGGCTAAATTCCTTTGAGTGATTTATGCTTTTAACTCAAGGGAAACCTGGTCATTTCACTGAGCATGTTCAAAACAGACTTGCCCCCAATGTGTCACCACAGTTGCTGAGCTGATGTCAGAAACGAGTGATACATCTGAGTCGTTAGAGCAGAACATAATGAGGACTGCAGGCTGGAAAACTAGGAGATAATAGATTGTGAAACAACCCCAAATTCTTTGTTCGATACAGCAAGCATGAGACAAATGGAAAGCTAAGACAGATATATAAATTACCATGCTTGTTACCAGAGGGATACCAGTAGATTCAAAAGGTGATGAAACATGTTTTTAATCTGCCTAAGGGAGGACGAGCTACAGAACAAGTCTGCAGTTTTCAAAAAGGCAGTGAGCTTTGATGGAATGAAGATGAAAATAACTCTTGTGGAAGACAAAGTGCTCCATTCACAAGCTGGGGGCAAGTCAGAGCTCCAACCAGATTTACTTCCATACATTTGTAGCAGAAGTCTTGTGTTTTGCTTTCCTTCGGCTACATACATGGAACACTAACAGAACTAACCCAAATACAGACAGATACATGGCAATTTAATCTAAGCTTATTCACACAAAAGTCTATAGACCAAATAAAACTTGAGAGAATCAGTCAAACTACATCTAACCTTTTAAAGTGATCTTCATCAATAATTCTTCAGGTTTTCTGAAGGTCTGTCAAAGATTTTCCTTTGACTTAGACTGCTTTTTTACTCATCTCTCGAGTCCTTGTGCCTGACCAAGATAGTGTGTTGTTTGTGCTTAAACAATAAAGGAAAATGAACAAATAGAGGACAATATAAGATGTGTCAGGCCTACAAAAACCTATCTATAAAAGTCCTGTCTTTAAGAAATAGGAAAATGTCAAAAGCCTATTACATGACCTAGGAGATCAATCATCCTTCAGCTGAAAATCAAATGTATGAAAGTTTTCAGCTAATAGCTCATAATGTCGGAACTACAATGCTGCTTTATCTTTGAGATTTTTCATAGAAATTTACTTCTGGTTTGGAAACAAGGGTCATTGCTCTAATGTTTGTTTTGATCTGCTAAGCTTGTTGTGCCATTTGGACGTGAAGTGAACAAACAATACACAGTAGATATTGTCACTGGAAGTACTTTGCATTGTTATAACTTGTATGAATTATCTAAAATAAGTTTTATATTGATGAAAACTCAGATTTAGAAATGTGTGTTTCTTTTGTGTAAATTTGTTATTTTGTAATGATGTGATTTATTTTTAGCCATTTTTTGTTTTATTATTCAAAGTACCAGAACTTTTATAAAATACAAGTACGTTGTCTGTATCATGAATTTCATATATTAAATCAACTTAATCAGAACCACTCACAAACTCAGTACTTAAGTGGCCTTTTTACTGGATGACATTTCCTCTTGAGTAATTTTTTTTTAGATGGCTCCCTTTTGCTTTTACTTGAGTAAAAACATGTTTAAGAAGTGCTACTCTTACTTGATTACTATGTTTGACTGCTCTACCTACCTCTGTTTCAGAGACTGTGAGTGAAAAAGTGCCTAAAGATTAAATGTGAAATGGGTACTTTACACAGATGTCTTCTCTGTGCAGAACCTACACTGGTTCCTCTCTTAAGTACCTCAGATTTTTTGTTGTGGAATGATTCATTGGTCAGAGCTAAGGGGCTCAACAGAAACAGAAAAACAGAACAAATGCATATTTCTCTGAAAATGGTCAGGTAGGTGAATGAAAAAAATGAGAAAAAGCAGCCAAAAGCCAAACAAAAAGCATCACCCTCCAGAAACTCTTAAGATTTGTTAACAAAAACCAAAAGGTGAGTCTGCTTTCAGGTAAGCAAAATATAAAGAAACAAGGGATGACATAATAATTTCATACAGTACTTAATATTTATTATTTTTTGCATCTGAGCTGAGAAAAGAAGAAAAAAAAGAATCAACTAAAAAACAACAAAACCCTGAGCAACATAAAGGAAACTTTCTTAGTTTTTGAAAATATGTTTTATACCAGCAGATGGTGCTAAAGTCCTATCATGGTCCTTTTATTTATCTTGCTGATCAGTTGCATTAAAACAGTAATTAAAGAGCAATAAACTGAATGTTTCTTCATGTTGACAAATGTACACAGGTAATATGTCAGCTCTCACCCATAAAAAGAAACAAAGTTGTATTTCTCCTTGCATTTCTAAGATCTCTTCAAATTCTGCAGTTTCATGGTTAAAATGCTAGAAAACAAAATCAAAACAAACATTAAGGATTTGTGCATCTGCTGTAAAAGACTTAAAATGATAGTGTGCTGTTGTTGATCATGTGGGGCATCATTCACTCATTCACATTTACACATCTAAGTGGAGTCTGTATTGTTTCCTACGGTGCTTTTACTCTAACTCACTTGCTGCCTCTGCTCCTGTTTAGTCCTCTGTTTTTCAAACCATCGTGTCTTTTGATGGGCAGACGACTAGTGGTCATCATGATATCAGCCAAATGTAACCCACAAAGACAGATCTATAAAAACATTCAACATATAGTCAGCTATGCAGCAGAGGTGTAATTAATTTCTTTCATGCTTTCTATTCTCCAATTTTTCATAGCTGACATTTTGTAGCTTGTCATGGCAGTAGAGGCACAGCAGAGGTGTAATTAATAATGATAAAAATGTCAGCATCCCATGTGAGTGAGCTAGTTAAACTTTTTTCTACTGTGTGGTCTTATTCGCTGTCAAAGCTCTGAGGGTCTGCAGCTGAGACATCATTAACAGAACATATCTCAGCTGCACTTTTTCTTGCCACAAGTCAAAATGTCGGCTCTGGAAATGGTCGCTAGCAGGGCTTCTTTTATGCACTTGGCTGATTGATTATGTTTGTATTTACTGCTGGTTCACCGTCTTACCTCTTTTTAATTTAGAAATGTGTTTAATGTTCCAAGCTGCAGCTTTAAATTGACTCTACAGAAGTAACTAAAGACCAAACATTCAAACATTCCGTGAAAGGTGGAGTTGAGTAAAGCCTGGTGTTAGGCTAAACGTGATCATGTGAAAGCACTGCTTTTAATTCTGATCTGACCTACACCTTAATTTTGAGCCAGCCCATCTTCATTTTGTCAATTTGGTTCTTTTATCACTCCTATAACAACTTACTGAACATGCCTAACACCTAATTGCAAAGTGAAGGTGTTGGTGTAAACTGATTTCTTGTACAAATGACTGATCTGATTTAATAGATGGTACAGTACTTTGTAAAAGTCACCCTTCATCTCTTTATGTTTTGCTTTCAAGGAGCCAGATGTTTTGGTAATCTTTTTAAATTAGTCTTGAAAAACAGTTCTGCAGACTTTTTCTATTAACTTTGGCTGCTATTTTGTTGAATTTTATTCCAGTACCTTACCATTTTTAGGGAGAAGCTAATTTACTTATCTATCTATATATTATTCAAGCACTAACTTTTGACCTAAGAACTATTCAGGCATAAAAAAAGCCCCTAAAACAATGGCTGAACTGGGGTTGTGGCTGCCTATAACGAAATAAATAAACAAAGAAGAATTTCATTTTTAAATGAGATTGATTGCACTCCTTTCCTAGATCAACATGTGACAAAAACAGCATTTTTTTTAGAGTTTAGGTGTAACTATTAAAAACAAAAAAAGGATATAGTTTGACTGACAAAATCATTTTTTGCACAGACTTAGTAAGGGGAGTTTAAGAAACATTCGTCATAGATTTTCATCAAAATTGGACTGATAGCATCATGCAGCGGCACAGCACTTACATTTTAAAGAGCTATTGGGTGAAAAATTTGCATTCAGCAGATCATCAACAGAAGGACACATCTCTCAGGTCCTATAACAGACTGTAATGTTTTTTTTCTTGAGGACATGACTTTTAAATACTGATTACAAGCCACAGTTTGCTGTTAAGGCTTGACACTTCCTTTTTTTTTTTTTTTTTTTGCATCTTAGCAATTTTTTTCATTTTTTTTAGAAGGACAAGCTGCACAATATGCTGTCATGACCAGGAAAAAGGCCTAGACAGAGATGATTAAAAAAGCAACGAAGTCCAAAGATAAAGTTAGAAAGTTATTCAAAAAAACAGATCACTTTAAAAGATTATAAGAAAGTCAGGCTCCCTGAAAGCAAAGTATAAATAATTGAGGGATGAATCAAGCTGTGCGCACAGTATGGTATGTGTTGCTTTTGTACATATACAGCAAGTTAAATATTTATTATTAGAATTACAAGTATAACAGCTAAATTTTAGGTCAACCTAAAAAGGGATCATTTTCATTTATTTTGCCTTTGATGTGATGTGAGGGAGAGTGACTCGAAAAAAAAGAAACACATCTCAGTGGAAAGAGACACATTCTCCTACATTTTTGACCTGCTTTAATGTTCACTCTTAACCTCAAATAATGTGCAGATTTAGATGAGCATATCCTGAAGAGAACACTTATTGCAGCTCTATACCGACAAAGCTAAAAGGCTCTACAAGTTTAGAAGTCATCCATTAAGGAATCAGGACAGGAGGGTAAAAATCCTTGGTGGAATGCAAAATTAATTGACTCAACTCTCAGCATACTGAACATGAATCACATTAATAACAACTATGTCCTGTCTGAATTATTCATATGTACTGGCCTATTGAATCCCCTTTCCCACAGCACCCCCACTCTCACCATCCTGTACAGCACAGCATATATTGTAATAACCCCTACTCCCACCTCCCAGCTGTCGCTGTTTTCATTCATCCTGGACTTGTCTCACATTTATGACATCAGGCTTTTCTTGCTTGTCATCTAATTGGCTCTTATTTATAACCAATGGAGTGGCATGTACAGAGCAGAGATGGTGTGTGGCATTGCAAACTAACATAGAGAGCAACTCAGGGGCGGACTGGGGAGAAAAAGTGCCCTGGGACTTCCTAACAGACTAGCCCACCTACTGCTTGGTTTAAAATTAAACCAAGCAATCTATCTATCTATCTATCTATCTATCTATCTATCTATCTATCTATCTATCTATCTATCTATCTATCTATCTATCTATCTCTCTCTCTCTCTCTCTCTCTCTCTCTCTCTCTCTCTCTATATATATATATATATATATATATATATATATATATATATATATATATATATATATATATACACACACACATACACACACACACACACACACACACACACACACAGATAATGTGACAGTTTTTATTCTGAGATGACCAATGTAACTTTTCGTGATGTCCAAAATAGCAACCTTTAAGCAGGTATTGAACAATATATATTAAATAAATATTAAATACTTTTCATTAAGGCCACATTTCTTTGTTAAAATGTTTTTTTAATTGGTTGGATACAATATTCAAACCTTAAATATCATGTTAAGACTTAAAAACATCACTCTGAGTGTAATTAATGTATATAATGTATTTCACTTAGTGAATCAATTTTTCCTCTCTTCAATATAATATTTTTCTTTTCAACCATATTCTAATTTATTGAATTTGACTTTTTGTTTTTCGTACATGACTTATCGAGTAAAGATTATAATTATTCTAACCATAGTGCTCTGCCTTTGTTCTTGTAAATGCTCTTCAGGCAGCTCTTCTCCTTTCCCCATATCAAAATCTAAGCTTTGGTCCCTCTGACTTTCTATCGGGTCAACTGGGTCATCCTCAGCCACAGTCTATGCAAGAAATTAGTATTGTTAATGTGTAAAGGGGTATGGAAAAAACATGCCATATCAACAAAAATATTTCCAAGTTAGAAATATAATATATATGAACCTCATTCAAGCTGCTGCAGGCAGTGTCATCTGACCTTTCATGTCTGGTGGAGATACCAGACCCAGAACTATCGGGAGGCCCACCAAACAGGTCAGAAATTTTCACATTCGTTGATTCGCTCTCCTGCAGGGCTGTCTTTTATCTCTCTCTCTCATCTTTTCAGCACCACCTTAACACTTTGCACATTGCTTTCGCTGCTCCATCTTTGAATGTGGAGTTATTTAATGTTGCTTATAGTGACAGTGATTGACAGGCAATGTTCCACCGAGGAATGAGATGGTGAACTAGAGCTGCTGCACTGAGCATCTCTCTCCTGGATGCCAGAGACAAACGGAGATTTAATTTATGTGGCACTAATAGGGACAAGGCATTTCTTATTTTGCTATGGCATAATTTGAGGCACAATGACCCAGCAAAACTTCAGAGCTCCAGAACCGGTCGCCTATTGCGTACTTGTTGTTGCGCTTGCCCTGCACAGACAGGGCGGTGGGCCAGTGGTTCAGCCCTTCCTTGGACTGGTGGTTCACGGACTGAACGACCACCGGCCCACTAAGCCAGCGTCCCACCAGGGATTTCCCCGGTAGCTCTGTATGCCAGTCCGCCCCTGGAGCAACTAACACATGTTCAAACTGAACGAGTGCTTTATATTCTCGGATTTTGCAGAAGTGAAGTTGCGCTGGCTTTCCTGAGTGCCAAATTGTGTTGATCTTAAGGGACTGTGTGAGCCATCAGTGACAATCCCCTGGTCGGTTTCCAGCTCCAATTACATTCAGGCTGGGTTCTACCTGAGGGGCCAGTGGTGTTATCAGGAGATTTGTCAGGAACGAAACATTCACTGGACATAAGTTAGTTGGGATTTCTCTGAAATAAAACAGCAATAACCTAAAGAAGATAAGATAAAAAGAGCTCATCATCTCATTTTTTCCATTTCCAAAAGCAGATTTCTGTCATTGTATCATTTTTATTTCAATTCGTTGTTTGGTCTGTATTAGTCTGGGATACTAACTTTCTTCTTTTTCTCAGGTCTTGGCTTATTAAAGCATACAATTTTGCACCACTTTTATCCCCTTTAATTTATTCATCTTTTCAAGGTAATTCAAGCTCCAGGCATGAAACAGTATGTTCATCTATAAGGATGGTTTTCCTTTTACTTTTCTCTGTCTCTTATAGAATGTAATTACTATGGTAGTAAAAATAGTAGAATGCATAGGTCTTAGCAGATGGCTGGCGCCAGGTGGCAACCTGTTGTAAAAAGTCTGGCTTTGATTAGCTTAATATCCCCCTGTGATGGCTCTTTTCTACCGCAGCTCCTGGCTGAGTTCTGAGGCTGAAAGAGAAAGAAGCAGTACCACAGAATCAGAAAGAAGCTTTCCTGGCCAAGTCAGAACTAAAGCCTGATCAATCCCTTGAGATCAGGTTGAAGTAAATCTTTTTGCCTGCATCTTACACTTGGTTACATTTATAAGTTTTGTATTAAGTTCTGAAAACTTTTGTTTTGTTTTTCTTCTACACCTCTGATGTGATCAGCATCACTCAATGATTTTCTTTTGCAGACTTTCATTATGTTAAGTTTAAACATTTTAAATTTTTGCTTTTTTCCTCTCCTAAACTCTCCTCCTGAAATTAACATTGACAATTAGAAATCAGAAATTTAGTCTTAAAACCTTTGGGAGACCTGTACACTGTTGATAAAAGCAAACCTTATTAAACAATTGAATTAAACAATTCTTAATTGTTTTCTGAATAAGAAGCTTCATTTCTTATTCAGAAAACACTTACCTTTTTCTTGTACAAGTATTTTGTGAAATTAGTGTCAGTGTTTTGTTTTATTTCTTGTTTTTTAAATTTTTTCTTTCATTTCATTTAATCTTAAGAATAAATATCTTCGTGGGATTATTAATAAATTTGATCCTTCATTTGGTGTAATTAAATTAATTAACGTCTTTTAAGAAATATATAGCATGTCCCTACTTCTTCAACTCTACAATAAAGATTGCCCTCAAAGGAAGAAAAAAAATTACATTTTGATAGATAAATGGACTGATTCATATTTAAATTATTTACATGCATTAATATAGTTTATCATAGCATATTAATCACTACACTACTGATTTATAATGAAATACTTTTAATTCCATCTTATTTTAACTGGGAAGACAGTGGCTCAATGGTAGAGTAGCTGTATTGCAATTGGAAGGATGAAGGCTTGATTTCAGCTTCCTCCTGTCACATGTTAGTGTGCCCTTGGGGAAGGCACTTAATCCTAAATTGCCTTCGGGCATATGCAGATAGAGTGATACTCAGATGTATCACTCTATCTGCATATGGGTTCATAAATGTGTGCACATCTGTGAGTGCGAATAGGTGAAGGTGTCAGCACTGTCAAGCGCTTTGAGTGGTTACTATGACTAGAAAGGCGCTATCTAAAATCTTTACATTTAATCCTATTTCTATGACCTGACACTGATAATTTTACTTTATGTTTATCTGGGAGGTGTTAATGGTGCACTGTTACATATTATTTAATCTTTTTCCCCTTTCGTGCACAGAATGTGATCAAAACATAATGGCTAAAACATTATCAAATTTTTGACAGTGTCTGAAGTTTCATACACACTAGATTCATAGCAGGGATTGTGTTTGATTACAGTACATGTCTTACTAATAGTCTAGGTGATGGATGTAGTGTATATGAGCCTTGAGTTATAGCTGGTTTAAAAATAAGACTCTGTCACTGGAGCTTGTTAGACGGATAAATACCGGAGCTGATCACACATTGCATAATTATTGGTTTCTGGTATGGCTTTCATATACAAATCGCGGCTGTTTCAATGACTGCAGCCTTTGTTTGTCATTGTTGTTGGGACATTTTACAAAGGGTGTAAAATTGATGACATAATTGAAATTTTAAACGGGTGATTGCTGACAGTGGTTGTGTGGTTTAGCATTCTATTCAAATGGCTTCATTCTTGAGCCACTCAGATTTTTAACAAGATGTCCTTATGAATTCTAAAGTACCACAAAGCTTCGATCAAGTGTTGTTTACCAATACTCTTTTGACTTTTTTAAAATGGGAAAGTGGATGAATGTCCCACTGTAACATACACACTGTATTGCCAAAAATCTTTGGGCAACTTGGCTTCAAATATACATGAACAACTTGAATAATATCCAATCTTAAGCTAAAGGCCCTAATATGATGTTGCCCCACATATTGTCACTACAACCTCAACTCTTCTCAAGAGGCTTTCTGCAAATTTTCAAAGTGTGTTTTTGGGAATGACTGATCATTCTTCCAGGAGAGCATTTATTAGGTCAGGCAATAATGTGGGATGAGATGACCCATTCTTGGTCGTTGTTCCTTCCAAAGATATTCTATCAGGTTGAGATTAGGGCTTTGCGTAGACCAGCCAAGTTCTTCCACACCAAACTGGTTAATTCATGTTCTAATGGGCCTTGCTTTGCACACTGGCGCACAGTTATGTTAGAACTGCAGTTATGGCCTCTCCAGACTGTTCCCACAGAGTCAGGAGCCAAAGGTTATCCAAAATGTCTTGGTGTGCTGCAGCATTAACAGTTTCTTTCACTTGAATTAAGAGGCTGAACCTAACTCCTGAATGACTGGCAAACACCATAATCACCTTTGCAACAAACTTTACAGCTGACACATTACAGTCAGGCAGGTGCTGTTCTCCTGGCAGCTGCTAAACCCTCTCATTCATTGGCTTTCCAGACAAAGGTGGAGGATTTGTCACTTCAGAGAACATGTCTTTACACCCCTAGAGTCCAGCGGCAGTGTGCTTTACACCAGTGCATTAACACTTTGCACTGATGTAAGATTTGGATGCAGCTGCTCAGCCATAGAAACCCATTCCATGAACCACTGTCTTCAGTATTTTTGAGCTAATCTTAAGGCCACAGGGAGTTTGCAGGTCAGTAGGTTTAGGTTCTGCAAAAAGTTGGCGATCTCTATGTGCCATTTGCCTATGGAACATTTAGTAGTGAGAAAATGTAACAACTGAATTTATTACACAAGTGGCATCCCATCTGGTACCATGCTGAAATGTAGAGTGACTCATTCTTTTACAAATGGTTGTAGAAGCAGTCTGCATGTCTAGGTGCTGGAGTTTATACACATGTGGCTAAAGAAGTGATTGGAAAACCTGAATTCAATGATAGGAACAATATTCACAAAGTCACAAGCAGCACACACAGAGCAAACAGAAAGTTTTCACTTAATCCCTATGGTACTGTTTCTTGTCCAAACTTGGCTTTATAAAAAAGAAATAAACATCTCATGTTAATTCACTATCATCTCTAATCATTAAGATTTCTGCTTTGGATTATAAATGAACAGGACTAAAACTCTGAGTGGATCAGGCTAAAAACACAAAATGTTGCAAAGGTGATGCAAAAATGAACATGAATTAATGATTTTTTTCAGAAGAAATCCCACTTCTCAGACATCAGTATAAGTTTTTCCTTTTTCCTGTTTTCAGATAATTTTCTATTAATGTTTTCTGCTAATTTACTCCTAAGTGTTCAGTGGAGGAAATGGGATGAGGTAGACAAGGTATTAATGTCAGAAACATCCATGTGGCATTTAACAAAGGTCTCTCACCAGACTTAAAGTGAATTCATGGACTGCATCTTAAATCCCTTCCATCACAGCTTAAACCCCTCCATACTGGGACATTTCATGTGCAGCATAACTAATTCTTCAGAGAGTCTATGTGAAATCTTAAGCATCCAGGACATACAAAGGAGGATGGACACCTGCTGTCACTTGTGCTTAAAGTATCTGCAACAGTGTCCCTACACTAATCAAACGAATTGCTTATTCCAAAAATAGCGCACTCCACTAAATCCAGATGACAATACACTACATAGTGCCCCAAGGCATCACTGAGGGACAGACAATTTTCTTGAGCGTAAAAAGTAGAAGAGCTACTCCATCTCAAGTATAAATTTAGTCAGTTTAATATACTGTCTGCCTTGGGTGATATCTGTTGGCATCATTCTGTGAAGAAATCTAATATACAGCAGAAAAACATCTTCCCTCGACATCGAAGCAAGTAATAAAGTCATTTATCAAAATCAGACTGTGATGACAGTGCTCACACTCAGTGGCCTAATCTGGGGCCCAACAAAAGGCAACCAATAACCCTTTATTAACTCATTCATAGAGGCTTATTTCTGCTCTTGTTCAATCCTTCAAAATTAGGAACACAATGATGCACATGAGGTTTCTGGTTGAGATGCAAAAGCTTTACAACCAGAGAGCATACTGGAGAAATTTGTACAATAACTATTCTCCTCTCACATTTGACTCTAGAATACTTCAGTAAATATATTTCATGAGTGCAAGCTGTGGCTGTGAAACCGGACCAAATCATTCTCCCTCCACCACCACACTTGACAGTTTGTTAAGAGGTGTTTGTGGTGATCTGGTGTGCATTATGGCAAACCTCCACTTTAGTTTTTATTTGCCTAAACGGTCTTTTTATCAGAAGCCTTCTGAATCATTCAGATGATTTAACCATCAATAAAAAAGCCGTACTTGTTCAGTCTTTTTCTAATTTACCATTTAACACAAAGAACATTTAACATTCTAACAATTGCATACAGACCCTGAAGTGGAACAGCTTTTTTTGTTGTTGCTCTCTGACCTGGAGGTGAATTTGCTGGGGTGCCTACTCCTGGGGAGCTGTCTTAGGTATTTTGCATTTGGTGTTGCGTTAACACTTGGTGTGGTGTTAACACAAACCAACAGACCTTCAAACTTCTCTTTGATTTACAAAATAGCAACACCTGGCTGCTTCTTTCTTTCTTAAATCCTTTGAAAGTAGTAAGTGTATATTCAGTTTATTAAATAATACACTACTAACCACTGGGAAAAATTAACTTTGTACTTGTGAGGAACTGAAGTAATGCTTAGCAAGAAATTAATAAAACAATGGAATTTTTTTTCCATGTCTTACATGCATCTGCACCAGATCCATGATGCAGATTATAGTAAATGCATGCAGATTCAAACATCCTCAACAGTTCTAGCTAATGTCAGCAATTTGTACCTATTTTTAAATCAGATCACATGCTGTCCTTCTTGTGAGCTATAAATTGGCAGAATAAAAACATTCACACTTTCACTGTCATTGCCTCAAGTTATTTTCAGTTGATAAATTAAAAAAAAAAAAAAGGTTTGTAAGAGGTGATGGCTGTAAACTTGCTATTTACCTCTTCTCTCTCCCTTTCCCCTAAATGTATGCATAATACTTCATTTAAATGTGGGCAAACTCCATCAGCATAGAGAGACAGTGTTTGTTTTGTAGCACCATTTTATAAGCAGATCTTCCTTTGTGTGCTGTTTGACAATTAGACAAAAGCATTACTCTGGTTTGGAGACATTTAGTCAGTGGAAATAGCTTTGTGATTTTGACAATCTTTTATACTGCATCACTGAACTCAAATTACAAATTAGTAAGAAAATTTGGATTTTGCAGAAAGTAATTATGTTTATGTCTTTAGGAATGACTAATAAAGGTTTAATTACTGTTTGGTGTTGATCAGTTATTATTAACCAAAAGTTAGTTGCTTCTATGTTTTTCATCTGAAAACTTGTTCAATTCATACAGCCCTCACTTTGTTGAATAGGGGTGAACCGGCATCAGATTAAAAAAAGTACAATTTATCTGCCAGATTTTCCTTAAATTTTGTATTGCTTCTAGGCAGGTGTAGTCAATACAGAGTTGGCGCCCCCTGCTTGCTTCTGCAAGTAGAGAGACTATTTTATGTGCTTTGTGTGGAGGTACACTGCATTTATCCCACCCCAGAAATTGAGTAATTTTCTGACTGTTTGGGGGCAACAGAAGAATAAATTCACCCAAGGCCCCATTAATGCAGGAATTGTCACTGGTTTCATGTCACGTCTTTTTATTTCATTATGTTATATTACTTTGGGACCACTAAATCAAAACCATTTAAAAAAATAAAATAAACAAAAAACAACAACAAAAAAAGCTCTGTTGTTGCTGTTTGTCAGCATTAATTTATATAAAAGCAAATTGTTAAATGACCCTCTCTAGTACAGAGCCTTTTCTTATCCTCGTTTACTCTAAGCACTTTACAATGTTTTTCTCATAAACATATCAATCCAGGCAATCATGGCGGGGGGGGGGGGGGGGGGGGGGGGGGGGGGGGGGGGGGGCTCAGTTTTATTTTTACACCCTCTCTACAATGAGCAACATGCCAGAAAAATATGTTCATTACTCAGCTCATGGAACTGCAGATATAAAGATATAAAAAGAAGAAGATATAAAAATACCAATAGCAAGGTGTTATGTAAAGGCCATATGAGCCCTTGAAACAAAATCTATAGTGGAAAAATGAATGAAGAGAAAAAGAAATGCTGTCTGGAGGCTGTGTCCTCACTTACATCTTTGAACCAATATGCTTACCAGGATCAAATAATTATGAAAGAAAATTCATTTTAGATCTTAGCCCAAGTAAAGTCCTGAAACAGACCTCTTTTTATGAGTAAATATGACTTTTGCTCCTCGTGAGAGTGGCATCATGCTCATTCTGCATCTCTGTAGCTTTTATGAAAGACATCTAAAATACAAGAATCATCAGCAAGTCTTGGAAACTTTGAAATTAACTTAAAAATTGAAAAAACTTTTTGAGATGCTGCTTTCTGCTTCATATTTTTTCCTTAATACAAAGATGAGCTATATTGTTGGCCATGGTAACTGCTTAATCATAAAGTATTGATTGGCTGTAACAGCATTTATTCTGCCTTGGTAGGACACCAGATACCACTCAGCATAGGTCATTTTAAATCTTTATAGATTTTTTTTTAAGCGCTGAGGTTTCTTGTTGATGAGATTCTAAGACCATCTCTAATTTACTCACTGCTCTTTGTTATATTCAGATGGCTGATAATCAATTATTTACATAATGCACAATGGAGTCATTAAGACCATTTTACAGACCACGGAAACTGTACGTAGAGATTGTTTCATAGTTCAGAGGATCTGAATTATGCAGCGAGAGTTTGACAGTTTTATTAGTTGACAGCGTTATGACCCACAAAATAATGTTTGTAGTCAAATATATTGTGGAGCAAAACATACCCTAATAAAATGAGAGAAAACTGAACTACATCCAAAACTAACCATTAACATCCCAAAGAGATTGTTGCTACTGCTGTAAGTGTTTGCAGCACATCTGTTTGTTATCAGTTCAGTTTGCCAGATATTTTCATGAACACAGTGAGTAAGAAAAAAAATAACATCAGCAGTCTTTATGATTTTATTTGACATTCTGCAAATAAGATGAAGGTCAAACAAAAACACATTTTAAAAGAAATAATTGATTATACTGGATAACTCGAAAAAACTCAGGAGTCCCATTTTCTCTAGTAAATAAAAAAGACAATACTGTTTCAGTGTTTCATTGTTATTGACAAGGTATTATAACAGAGGTATTAATGACCAATATATTTTTGCTTCAGATACTTTTCTTCTATTCTAAATACATGGTACACAGTGAAGAAAATGAACATTAATTTCAGAAACAGCAGAACACAAAGGAGACTCTCTCACTCTGTATGTACTAAGGTGTACATGAATTGCAGTGACATTACAATATATTTTTATGGCTGTTATATTCCCGAATGCAAATAATTCTGTGTTTTGATATCCAGAAAAACGTATCTGACTATTGTAAAGATGACTATTTATGTAATTATTTTCAGCCTGACGTGTTCTCATTGGTCTTGTTGCATAGATGAAACATCATTTAACAATTAGATGACCAATTATACAGCTAAAAAAAGATGCACAACCTTTTAGTTGACATCTGTTTTAGAGAGACAGTTGTCATTTAGCCAGCTGAAAGGTAGAGCTAAAAAGCTTATTCAGATCACTTGCACTTTCTAATTCAGAAAAATTAATAACATGAAATTAATATTGAAATTTATAACTTGGTTTGTCCTGATGACACATTGACAATGACATTTGTAGGAAGGCAGCAATCTTCAGGATTTACACGGCTGTAAATGGCATAATGGAGAAGCATTGTTGTGATGACCTGTTGAAGGCTGAGCATCAGAAAGAGTAGGAGCTTCTTAAGGAGATGGAGGCCAGTTTCAAGGTGTCAAATTGAAAAGTCAAATTTCTTTTGATATAGACAGCCATTTTATAACAACTGAAGGTAACATAGTTACTTAATTGTGCTATAAAATAGCACTTATGTGCCGGGAAAATACACAATTACATCATAAATCACAATGTAAATTTTCACCTTTTGATTTTGTTACACTACTTTTGCCTTGGACAACCAATGATGTCCAAGGCAACACCAATGTGTTATGCATAGATGTCCTAGTTCTGCATATCAAACCCAGTGTTTTCACTCTTCAACAACTTTTGACTACGTTCTCTGCTACTTTTTTGCTCTCTCACTTTTCTCAATACTTTTTTATATATTTCTTGATTTCTGACATGAAAATAAATTAAACTATCATGAGTTAAAAGCCTAAAAAGACCTGAAAAGCAAAACTGTAAAAATTATATATATATATATATATATATATATATATATATATATATATATATATATATATATATATATATATATATATATATATATATATATATATATATATATATATCTATGACAGACAAAATGGTAATGGCGAACCAACCGGACATCGTGGTGGTGGATAAACAACAGAGGAAAGCCGTTGTGGTGGATGTAGCAATACCAAGCGATTGCAACATCAGGAAAAAGGAACACGAGAAACTGGAGAAATACCAGGGCCTCAGAGAGGAACTGGAGAAGGCCTGGAAGGTGAAGACCACAGTGGTGCCTGTGGTCATCGGAGCCCTCGGGGCAGTCACCCCCAAGCTGGAGCAGTGGCTAAAACAGATCCCAGGAACAACATCAGACATCTCAGTCCAGAAATGCGCAGTTCTCGGCACAGCCAAGATACTACGCAGAACCCTCAAGCTCCCAGGCCTCTGGTAGAGGACCCGAGCTCAGAGGTTGAGAAAGACCACCCGTGGAGGGTGAGAAGGAAATTTTTTATTTTATATATATATAATTAAAAAAAAAATTATATAATTAATATATATATATATATATATATATATATATATATATATATATATATATATATATATATATATATATATATATATATATATATATATATGTAATTCAAATCCTCCCTCTCCCATTCATAACATAGACCCAGTGGATCACTGTTTAATTACAGTGTACATGCATTTTAAACATTTATACTTCCATAGAGCTGTTTTCTGGTTAGAACTATTTGACCTTAGAAAGTTTAAGAGACTTTCCTGTCCAAAATTTGCTGTAATAAAATAACACATTCTGGCAAATAAATGTGTTTTTATTTCTTCATAGCCCCTCACTTTTTATTCCGATTAGGCTTCCTATTTTCTCCATGCAGTTTGAGATGTATTGGCTCTGATAGCTCACTCCCACATGGTGCATACTTTAGTTTTGTACTTTGGGTGCGTTACACATGTTGACAGATGTCTCGCAGCATAGACTCCAACAGCGATAGATGCCAGGAGAGATGATTGATGGGATGATGCTTCAGCTGAGTGGCTGGGAGGTAAACTCCGTTCAGGCTGAGGTGATTTGACTGGGACTGAGAGCGTCAACTCAGCACAGGGAGGCCTGTCTTCCTGAATATCTGCTATCAGAAGTTCTGTCTGAGGTTTCAGTTTGTCAGCACATATCAGAGTCATCACAGTCAAGCCTGAAATTTAACTGCTGCCTTAGTGATTTGTCAAAGTTTATTGTGAAAGTATCAACAACACGAGGATACATCCAGATACAGTGTTTTGCAGTTTTAAAAGATCGATCACTGTGATTTCTTTGTCTGCCAGGTTGCACATAGACTTTCATCTGCCCCATCTGTGATGTTATATAAATAAAACTAATCGCTATTTAACTCCCAAGACTATACAGCCGTGACGCTTGGAGTAATTTCCCATACAGCTGTATTTCATCAAGTTCATCCTTTTTCGGAAGTAATTGATTGTGCTTGTTTAAGTGCTTGTCTCTTTAATTTGATCATTTTGTAGCTCTAAATGTGGAAGAAGTCTCAACATATTCATCATCATGTGACACGTAGAACCACAGCACATCTATCTTCCAGCTTCAAATAAAATGATTTTCCTGCCCCCATTGAAAACATGATCAAGACTGAGCATGTTAGATTGCCACATAAAGAAAAAGTGAAGGAGACTCAGTCAGACTCTGTCAATAAAATCTTGATCTCACAAGGAGGGCTCTTTAATGTTCTCATTTTATTTGAGCTCCTCATGTATAAAGTATAAACTTTTTTTTATCTGGTAACCTGCGTCAACAAAATTCAGCAAAATTCAAAAAGCAAAACAAAACAAACATGCTTCGGTTGCTACACAAATACTTTGAAGAGAAAACATCATTAAGTCAAGAAAAATCTAAGAAAAGCATAAGCAATTAATCAAAGAAAGTTTAAATCCTACTGCAGTTTTTGTGATTTTACCATTGTTCTTGCAGGTTTTTCTTTTTACCTTTCCAACCTTCAAAATCACTATAGAGGTTTGTAACACTGAATTATTCAATTAAAACCAAATTTTGTTACAGAAATAGGTGCATAAGTCAGTTGGAGAGTGAAAGAACAATCAGTGCATTGACTCTCAGGCAAAACATTAGTTTCCTACTGCTATCGCTTTATAGTTATTTCAACAGGATTTTTTACTATTTGTTTAAAAGTCACCTGTTAATTCCTAAAAAAGGAGAAGAAACCCAAACACCACAAATGGAAATTGCTGTAAATAATAAGCACGGCATATCAAAATAACAAGCTAAAACTATTTTCGTATCTGCAATATAAATGAACGGAAAACGTGTTTCTTTATTCAGTCAGAATATCAAATGAGGAAATAAAGAATATTAAATACGTATTTGTTGGTGGAGCTGCAGTTGGACACTTGTTTGCAGGTTATTAGATGCTGCTGATGTTTACTCATTACTAATGCACAGGAAGAACACCTTGTTTTCTGAGCTGCTGAAACCTTTTGCACATATAGAGAGCAACAAACAAATTATTTGACCTTACATGTGAATCCATGATTCAGTGAAGCTATGCAGCTGCCAAGCATCCCAGTGGGTTGTTTGGATCAGAGCTGTTTCATGTGAGCTTTGGATTTACAATGGCACTATAATAGCGGCAAAATTTAATGTCTCTTTTAATATGTATCAAGCAAACACTCCAGCTTCAGCATGTGTCTGTTCATGTTGAGCTCAAAGCTTGACAGCATGTGAGGTCGTTCTGAGGCACTGTGTTGTACTGTTAGTGTGTAGTGGCATTGACTTGTCACACCACTTGTGGTCTGAATCTGTGGATATTCACTACCTCCAGACATCAAAGAAAAAAACTGTATCCTGAAGAAAAAGACTGTATCATTTTCTTTAAAAAGGAGTGGGTGGATTTGTTGTCAGCATGTAGGAATTTGATGGGAAGTGTTGACCCATATAAATTAAATGTTGCATGATCAGCACACACCATTATCCACTCTACAGAGTTCAGCATGTTTAGACGATTTAACCCTAACCTTTGGAACTTAATGGAGCATCATGTTGCTGTTCAGACACAATAAGCAATTTGCTTGATCTGCTCCACATCCCTGAGAATCACTGTTTTTGCGGTTTAAATTATAAAATTAAGTATGCAGCACTGCACACTGGTTTGTGTAGCAACATTTACAGGTTGTGGTTTACTCTTCACTAAAGATTTAGCTCCAATTGCATAGAGCTAAACCCCTATATGTACTGTAGGGCGACACAAAATTTCTCTCTGTCTGACACAAAATAAGACTAAATATGACCGGTTTTAGGTCAGTGAAGCTTACAAAATTATTATATATATATATATATATATATATATATAGATATATATATATATATATATATATATATATATATATATATATATATATATATATATATATATATATATATATATAAAAAATTCCCTTCTCACCCTCCACGGGTGGTCTTTCTCAACCTCTGAGCTCGGGTCCTCTACCAGAGGCCTGGGAGCTTGAGGGTTCTGCGTAGTATCTTGGCTGTGCCGAGAACTGCGCATTTCTGGACTGAGATGTCTGATGTTGTTCCTGGGATCTGTTTTAGCCACTGCTCCAGCTTGGGGGTGACTGCCCCGAGGGCCCCGATGACCACAGGCACCACTGTGGTCTTCACCTTCCAGGCCTTCTCCAGTTCCTCTCTGAGGCCCTGGTATTTCTCCAGTTTCTCATGTTCCTTTTTCCTGATGTTGCAATCGCTTGGTATTGCTACATCCACCACAACGGCTTTCCTCTGTTGTTTATCCACCACCACGATGTCCGGTTGGTTCGCCATTACCATTTTGTCTGTCTGGATCTGGAAGTCCCACAGGACTATCTATATATATATATATATATATATATATATATATATATATATATATATATATATATATATATATATATATATTTTTTTTTTTTTTTTTTTTTTTAGATTATCATTATAAGGCATTTGGACATACAGGAGAACCCAATAATACACCAGACTTCAGGAGTCAACTGTTCTCTTCTTGATGTCTTGGCTGATTTCTTTTGGTTTTTCAGTGACGTCACACAAGGAACCAGTGTGTTTAAGGTGCTGCCTTAAAATACATCCACAGGTGCATCTTCATTAAGCTCGAATGTTGTGAATCAGAATCTCAAAAAGCTATGACATCATTATCAGGGCTTTTGAAAATGATTGAAAGGCACAGTTATCTTAGTGTGGTATATGTAAAGTTGTGGTTTTAAAGAAAACATTATCCACTTCTCTTTCTCATTATTCTGGCATTTAGCAAATAGAAATAATTTTGTTCACTCTAACTGACCAGAATAGGGAAAAGTTTAGTTTGATTTAATATCAGACAGAGATCAAAAAAGTCTCTATACACAGTATGTTGATATTTAGTTTCAGTATATTGAATCATTGTTAAGCATTTTATTACACCATTTATTTTTGACGCACCTCTAACCTTCGAACTTTCATGGACAAAGACTCTTTTTTTTCTCCTTCACATTTAATCTGGATTCTGTTATTTAGTCAAAGTTAACCTTTAGTCTCACAATTGCAGTGACTTTTAGAAAATAATAAGCTGGTTTCTCAACACGTTGAATGTTATTTTTGACCTTACCAACTGTTGCTGTAATTTTTTCCTAACATTAAATCACAATTACTGTGCCAAAAGTCATTGTTTATACCCCTTCTCTTAGATGCCATAAAGAAACTCCGAGTTTGGTACTATAATTAGTTGATAGCTGCAACACTCTCCTCATCTCTCATCCTTCCTCTCTTGTATTTATAACATGTATGTAACTTCTTTTAAACTCCAAACGAATAGACTATTGAAAATAACTTGCACAAGACTGATATAAATGTGTGTTGCTGTTGAGGAACTAAGTGCTTTTGTTTTGGATGAATTCAAATATAAACCTGTCTGCCTGAATTAGAACCCTGTTTATCAGGAGGGGGTAAATCTATGAGGACGTTTCGGCTCATGGATAATCAACCCCTTTTTTTAAAGCACAATGAAAGTGATGAAAGTGAAAAAGATGCAAACATTTGCTTGGATTTGCTGAGTGTGTGACGAATGCCTCACACTAGGAGACCACACCTACATCTCCTAGAGAGAGATTCTGTGACCAAATGTCTTCTTTGTTCTTTTTTCATTTTCTTCTCTTTGTCTTTGCTAAATATAATTCAAGAATGTGAAGCTTCTCTGCTTCAGTCAGTTGTATTCCTTTCAACCACCCTCTGCCTATGATTTCCTCTTCATGTTGAATTTGGATATTTATCACCTTTTAGGTATTTTAAACCTCTGAGAGTAGCACAGATTGAAAGCATCAGATTTCTATTTTAGTAATGAGTTTATAATGCAAAAAGTGTTTGAGTGACTGCTGAAATAACCCTATTTATAAACTGGCATACTCTGCTTTATTCATTCATTGCCAAATAAAAAATGTGAGCTGAATTTCCACTTGCCAGAGTCCTCCAAATGTTCATATACTTACACCAATTACTATTTCATGACAGTGCATTAGTCAGTTTCTTCCAACAGTAATACTGTAAGTAAATTAAGAACATGAGAAGATAATGATCAGCATTATATCTGATTGATGCATGCTACTTTCTCTAACCTTTCTCTGTATTTCACATTTGTTCTATTCTCATCCAGAAAAATCCTAAGTGTATGCAGAATTTACAAAGGATGTGACAATCAGGATTTTTTTTTTTTTTTTTTGTCATTAATACCAATCTGTGTTTTAGGATTTAGGATTAAGTACTTGCCAATAAGGAGTCTCTGTCTCATTGCATCTTTTACAGACTGGACTGTCAGGACAATAGAGTTACTATAATCAAAGCTATGTGCAGTAGGGTTAGAGTTAGAATTAATTAATTCCCCTCTGGGATTAATTAAATGTTTTTGTGTTGTACTGAATGCAAATGATTAACCCTTCAGTAGCACTCCAAATGTTCAAAGTGGTTGAAATGATCAACTACCTCCCACTGCCATTGTTTCTGTGTTGCTGGGCTTTAAGATGAGTCTCTCTTCCACAATCAGACTAAGCAACAAATGCTTAGAATCCCTAAATCTGTCATCACTTTCTTTTTGCTTTTCTTGCATTATCTCATCGTCCATGCATACGTTTCCATCTGTTTCCACAAAACTGCTGGACATGCCGCATAGTTCATTTTTGATCAATGAGAAATCTATACAGTATGCAGTGAGTCTAACCAATAACACCAGGCAAAATTTTTAACTCCAAGCATCTCCACTAGAGCCAGTGGCATAAGATCCAGTACCCTGTAGGCAATGATGAGCTTTTTAAATTTAGCGCAGGTAAAGCTGTGTTGAGAGGTGAGAATGTACCGTGGCTCCATCAGTTGGTCATCCAGACTGATAAATTCAGCTGCCTGTTCTGTATATCTTCATGCAATATTTTTATCTCTTGAAAATGTTTCTACTCTTTTTAGAGTTTCTACTAAAGCATGTTGCTTAACTTACTTTTAGAGGTAGGTGGTGAACTCATAGTATTCCACAATGTATGTATGCGTGTCAATTACCGCCTTGAAAAATTCCCAAACTGCTTAAAATGGCTAGTGGTGTCATTTTTTGTTTTAAATTAGTTACTAACTGTAGGGATGTTGGCAAAAATAGTATGTATGTTCCATCACAATGTTCTACTGCAACTGTATTAGGTACAGTTTATGTAAAACCATTAACCAGGGGTTCCTAATCCTGGTTTTTGGGATTCTTCTCTCTCATTCAAAAATGTCTTGATTGGGACCCTGAGCCAATACTTTGGATCAGGCCAGGACATACCTATAATGGTCTCATTTTTTGGTAAACATTATGGCTAAGCTGTAGATAACACTCAGAAACCAAAATATGATATAATTAAGGGTGAAAGTGGCCAAGGAACCTAAAAACAAAATAAGAAAGCTGCAGACCTAAGAACCAAGAAGGCTTTACTTTTCAACAATCAACGAAACTAAACAGACAAAATCAGAAAAAAGAAACAGAAGCAATTTATGGACTGGAAAAGTGAAAGGACAACAAACAATAACCAGTATTTACAACCTGAGGGTTAAATACACTTCAGCAGATGTTGCAAATGTCATCCAGAGTGGAATTAAAACCTGGACAGAAGCCATACCTTAACTAAATAAACAAGGTCCCACTTACTGAATAAAAGCAAATAACGACAACACAATAATATAGAAATGGCAAATTCTGACAAACTCAAGTTTAGAAACCAAAAATTGAGTTGAATATGAAATTTTCTGCCCAGAGCAGTGTTTTTACCACTTCCAGTAACCAACCAAATTTCTCTATTCTTGCAGAGTAGGCATAGACCATATGGTAAATAATGACTTGACTTTTTACACATTTAACACTGCAGAATATATACTTTGATCTACAACTAAGCCAGGTTGCCACAGACATTTTAGACATGGTAAAAACTTCTGCAGCATGACTGTCACCAATTAGAATGACATATCTACTGCACTGTCTTATGTGTGTCACTGCAACACAATTTACACAAGTGCTTCTCAAGTGTGGCAGCAATGTCCCAATAATATCACAAATCATTCCAAAAATGTATTTCTTGTGTGCTCTCTTTTCTGCTGTTCAATTTCCCCACCCCATTAACTTTCTCCACCACGTCACTTCCTTTCTTTTCTCTCTTTTCCCTTTCTTCCTCGTCCATCGTGACTGAAATAAACCCAAAATGAATTCTATTAAAGTTTTTAAAAAATATATGTCAAGTGGAGCATTATAGTGAAAACTGTAATGCTCCACTTGTGAAAGTAAATCTGTTAGGCTTCTTTTTGGCACTCAGGACAGGACACAGTAAAAAAAAAATAAAAAATAAAAATAAATAAATAAATAAATAAATAAATTACTCTCATGCTACACAAAGCAGGTGCTTTGTCAGTGTGATGAAGATTTACTGGCATCAGCTTCGTGACTCATCAGCTTCAAAGATGCAGTCTGAACTACTGCTTGATTAATTCAGCTAATAAATATGAACACAATACTCAAGGAGGTACTCAGACTGTCCAAAAAAAGAAAAGAGGCCCTGTAGTCATGGCATCTTAATTGTATTATGTAATATACAATACATAAATATATTATATTTATACTGTCTTCCTTATTCTACTTTACTTGTTTTTATTTATTTATTTATTCATTTTTATTGGAGACTTGCAACAAAATTTTGCTCAATATGTGCATTGTGAATGTACAATTGAATGACAATAAAGTCTGTCTAAATCTAAGTGTAATGCCTGCATTCTGACATAGTTTAATACTGTAAACTTTGCACCCCCATCCCTACACATGCACTATGCAATGCTATACACATACTTTATAGACATGACAGCACTTGATGTGGTACAGCTAGAAACTAGTGATCAGGTCCGAAATCTGGATGTAGTGATCGACTCAGACCTGAACCTTCAGAGACACATAAAGACAAAGTCAGCCTTCTATTACCTGAAGAACATTTCCAGGATTAAAGGACTAATGTCCTAGAAGATCTAGAAATCTCATCCATGTGTTCATCTTTAGTCACATTGATTACTGCAACAGTGTCTTCACAGGTCTGCCTAAAAAATCAATCAGACATCATTAAAACTAGGAAAATAGAGCACATCACCCCAGTTCTAAAGTCCTTACATTGGCTTCTTGTAGCTCAGAGAACATACTTTAAAATAATTTAGCTGGTTTATAAATCACTGAACAGCTTAGTACCAAAATACATTAAAGAGCTGTTGTCTTTGTATCAACCTTCCAGACCGCTCAGGTCTTCTGGTTCAAATCTATTCTGCATCCCCAGAATCAGAATCAAACATGGAGAAGCAGCATTCAGTTTTTAATGCTTCTCTAATCTGGACCAAACTTCCAGAAAACTGCAAAAATGCTGAAACGCTTAATTACTTTAAATCAAGGCTAAAAAGAGAGCTGCCTTCAATCAATAATAACTGGAACAACATTAATTGTAGTCTGTTTTCCAACCTTTCACCAGTTTCTTTTATTTTGGCATTGCGATGTAATGTTTCTTGCTTGTTTGCTGTTTTATATTTTCATCATGTAAAACACTCTAAATTGCTTTGTTGCTACAGTGTGCTAAACAAATAAACTTGCCTTGCCTTGAATTGCTTATAAAAATACTTCAATTCTTCATGTTTGCACATGTCCAGTTAAGACATGTTTTATATGCAAGATATGAAATAGTGTTACAAAAGCTTTTTATGGAGAGAAAAAAAGAGAATAACAAAAGCTAAAAAAAAAAACTCAATCGTTGCAAAAAACCTTGAAAGAAATTGTTTCACTTATGTCCTTCTGAGATTTTACTGTATTTTTGTCCCAGTTTTAATCAACTCTTCCACTGGCGTCAGCAATCTTATTTTCTATGATTTTGTCAAAACATGCGACTTCATCTCAGTTTGTTTCAATGCTTTCCACACATTCTTTTTTTCTGTGGGTGATTTGGTTTTCCCCGACAGGGAGCTTGTTGGCTCCTTGAGTCCGTTGAGCCCCATTTCATTTTTAATGATACTTTTCAGCATGAATTAGGAATCTGACACAGCTGTCAAAAACTGATGTTTATCTGCATCATACCAATGGAAAAAGTGACTTAATAATCTGTCACCAAATCCAAAACAAGATAGGAAAAAATGACCCATACAGCACCTTTTGTGTGAATGTATCTCTATCTGTGCATTTATAGATATCTAAAATGTAAATATTTGAGCTTCTTTTCCATAACATGACTATATTTTCACTGCTTTGCAGAATAAGGAAGAACATTATTCTTCCTGAATATTTCAGGAAGAATAATGTTTTGTTTCATTTTGCAGTCATAGCCATAACGAAAAGTAATGAAAGTGTTCAATGCAAATAGCTTTTACAAAATTGAAAGTCTTGTTGGGGTTTCCTCCTATTATGTTTAAAGGGGGGCATTATGTAAAATTGGCTTTTTTGAGTTTTATATCATGCTATGATGTTATTCCCTCATCAAAAACATACCTGGAGTGTTGCTTTGATCCTTTCATGTATGTTTGAGAAATCCTTCAAGCCTTTTGGGGGTGTCTAAATGCTTGGTCTCAGAAAGCGCTGCCTGTTTTCACAAAGCTCTTCCTTGGAGCTGCAGTCTCACCTCTTCTGCACCTTCCCCTTTCAGCTCCTCCAGACTAGTGGCAGCAGCAATAGATAGTTCCCACATGACCTCACACTTCTTACATCCAGGTGCTCTGTTGCCATTTTGATAGTATAGAAGCAGCTTTCTACATCATTGATCACACATAAAAGAACCGGAGTGGTTGTATATTGCTGGATTTAAAGATGTATAAACAAAGGTGATAAAATGTTAAGTTAAGAGACTTAAGAGAAGTTTTCATTACATCCCGTGAAGGTGAGCAAACTTTGCTACTAAGCACTGAGCGTCGACGAGTTTGGCTGGTTAATATCCAGAGGAAATAAACACAAGTCATCTAATATGGCGCAGATTTACTTTGATATCACTTTGTTAATGATAAGTACATTTTCAAATGTTTCTAAAAATAACCAAGCTTTGATGCTGTCAGTTAGTCAATAGAGTATTGAACCAATTGATATAAAAAAATTACTTTGTGGGCAAACCTGCAGAACTGTACGACAGATCCAATCCAGGCTCAGCTCCCACTTTGAGGCTGATCAACACAGCAACTCCCTCAGAAACTGACTACAAAAGGAGACTCTGAAACTAATTTGAAAAGGTACAAACTTTGTCCATCACATTGTGTATTTGCAATCAGATTATATAACGGTAATTTGATTAACAATATATAGCATAATGTTTTCATTCGGTTGTAGTAGTTATTAATTCTGAATTAATAAACCATATTTTATCATAATAAATTACATACCCAGAAATAAATGCTGATCACTCAATCATGATGGTGTAATGTATTAAGATATTTCACCCATTTGTCATTGTGCTTTAATATCTGAATTATTCCTGTTTCTCTATTGATATTTAGGTTGTGCTCTTCCTTCTTATTACAACAGATATGAAAGGGTAAAGGTCTCACACAAGGAAAATTACAAAACAGCCAGAGCCTTGCTCTGACCTTCAGAATGTGCATTGACTAGAAATCACTGCAGCACCACTTCCTGGTCCAACTTCACAACTTTGAGGTTCTACTTCAGATGTCCAGTTTGTCACAGCATGCGCAGTCATGCTACATGAACAAGTGCCACACTCACTTAGGAAATATAAGTCATTCAGTAGTGTCGCTTGCTTGAATTTAAAGCTGCACATAAAATTCAAGCAAAAAAATTAAAAAATACATAAACATAGCACAAAAAATAGTGAATAGAAATAATTCAGCACACTGTGATGTTTTCAGCGATGCAGTACTTGTGTCTCGATGCGTTCTTATGGATTATGTTTTTCTTACATTTTATTGTACTCAACTGATGTTATATTGTGCTTTATCTAACATGTATATGTTTATTTGGAGCAATACCACAAAGTTATCAAATAGTTGCTGTTGTACACGTCAATTTGTGACATAACAGTCTATAATTATCTTGGTACATTTAATGTAGCTTGTCAAGCTGTTTGGGAATAGAAAATAAAAACGTACTTGTAATACTTTCAACAACTACCAGAGCCTTAGGGCTCACTGCATTTTCAGTACTGAATGTTTATTAACTTATCAATCTTATAGAACTGGGTAAGTAATCACAATTACATTTTATTTCACTGTGTGTTAGTCCTGACAGCAGGATCAGGCTGTGAGCATAACTTAATGTAGTTCAGTAAAAAGCCTTTAAATGCATTCAATACAACTTATTTGTATGACAACAAACATGAAACACCATTTGCTCAATGTATGAAACGTAACTATAAAATGTAGATATCCAAATGGATATGTATACATTTCTGCTTGTTGCAACACCTGCACTTGAGGTTCTTTTAAGTTATGTTTGATATATACAGCATTTTTACAACAACTTAAGGTAACACAGTTACTTAATTGTGGTATAAAATGGCACTATGTTCTCGGAAAATACATAATCCCCACCACCCATAAGAATTCTTTGAAAATGTATTATTTTAAAAAATCAAATTGACCAAAATAGGACAAATAGGTTAAAATGTTTAAAATAAAAATACATTATTATTATTATTATTATTTATATGTAATGTTACCATTTAAAGCAAATATGTACAGAAGAAATATCTTTTCCAGCTCCTTTTTTCATTATCTCAAAATACATAAGATTTACCCTACAATCCATCAATAGTCTAATGCCCATATTTACCTTTAAAAAGAAAAGTGTAAGTTTTTGACTTACTCTTTCGCTTTAGTGATTTATTACAATTACTTTTGTTTTGCTTACAGTTCTACTATTGTAACAAACGATTTTAATCTAGCAAATACAAATGCTGCTTCCACCTTGATGCTTATCCAAGTATGATTTAGATACTTTTTATTACATAATATCAAAAGAGTCTTATTTTTCTTCAGTGTTATGCTAAAAAAATATCCTCATCATTTCCCTTTTTTCAATTAAATAGGAGATTCTACAGTGAAAGATAAAATTAATCCTTTTCCTATTGCACTGATTTTATGCTGTATGTGATAAAACAAACTGCACCATGCATCTTGTCTGTGTTACCTCGTCCTTGTTTTTAACAAGCAGGCAGCCACATAAAACTTAATGTTAGTGCTTTAAGTCTTCAAATTCAGAATGTTATGTTCCTCCACCATGTGGTAAAACAAAACCTAAATTTATGTTTAGCCATTTATCTGGCTGACTGTGGTATTAAGTATTCTCAGCATGTTACTCAGTGCAAGATCAATTTAAGCCATGTTTTCCAATTTCTTTTTTCGTTTGGATTAAACATAAACAACAGTTATGTATTGCACAGCTGTTGCAGGAAGGCTGGCATGACGGATGACATGCAAACACGATGCAAGGCCCAGCTGCTTTGGAGGACTCAGTGATGGCACAGGTTGAGCTGGATCACTGGGACATGAGTAGGTTAAAGTATTTTGAGCTGTTAAATATTTATGTGGTAATTCCATTTGACCCCGTAGTAACCATAGATGTCATATTAATCATCTGAAAACAGAAAAAGAATAAAAAACATTGAACATAAAATGTTTTACCAAAACTCCCTGAAGCTACCTTTCACTCGTGTGGCATTTAAAAAAATATAGTGATTTGGTGACAGATGTGGAACAAAAGTTTATTAACAAAAATAATTCAACCTTCTAGTTAAAATAATGTAATTAACATATTCACCAACCTAGTAACACTAAACTAAACTAAGTAAAAATGAAAGAATAATAATTTTAAAAAACTAATAAACTACCAAAAAGTACAACTGTACAAATGAACACATAAGAATAAAGGCAAAAACCAAAAAAACTGCCAGCAGCATTGGGCGGCCCTTGTAGCTCAGTATCTCTCCGGCTGTGTGGCGACCGCAGCATCGCCACCATGGTCTTTGCTCTCACACTATTCCCGCACGCATCCACTAAGTAGTGCATTTGGCAAATCTTCCAAATCACCTTCAGTTCAATTCAGTACTGGCCGAAATCTGACCTTCCAGACAGGAGTTATTGTCGCTTCTTGTTTGAAGGCAAAGGATTGGCGTAGACTTCTGGTAGGTTTTGGAACATGTCATGCGTGGTTATCAATAGTTAGTGGATACGGTTTCAATTTTCTGACAAGCTGGAGGAGTCACAAAATAAACAGTTTCTTCTCTGAGTGGGCAGGGCTCAAATGATATCATCAAACTACCAAGCCAATGTGTTGAGCAGTGCTCCCTGATGACTCCCACAAAGTTCTGTGCAGATTGGATGATGTATGAGGGAGATATGGCTCTAAAAGTATTCTAGGGAAAGCGGTGAAGTCAAATTCCAATGCAATCCATCTGGCCTCTTCAGAGGTTGACAAAGATCATTGATATCCAGTGTGGTGCAAATCGGATCATGCATGTGTGATTTAGAGCGAACTGCATTCAACTGTAGTGAAATTCGTCACTCTGTCACACCCACACAATTCAGCCACTGCTACTGTTCAGAGAAGGATACAGCATCAGCTTGTTTTGTGTCACCAGACATAGGTTGAAATTTGCTTGACTTCCTGTTGGAAGGGGGCGGGGCTAAGATTATGTCACCGATTGACCATGTGAATGTGATGAGTGCTGGTCTGCTGGGAGATTGTGGATTGAAGTTATTCCACCTTGAAGTTTCAGCAAATATTCAGAATTTGAGACTTGGCCATGCCCACATGCTTTTATGCAGCAAAAAGTTTTTGATAATTTTTTTTTTATTTTTTAAAGTATTCAAGGGGGGGGGGGGCACTGTGGAGGAACTAGGTCTCATCCACCAAATATTGGACTGCATTCCTGTTGGGGGGTTGATTAGGATCAATCATATCAAATTTGGTGCAGATCAGCTGAAATATATGAACTTTAGAGGGAAACATATGTCAACACCATGATGTCTGACTTTGCCACGACCAAGTGAGTCCAACTTGTTATCTGTATTCTGACACAATATCATGTTGATTAGGTCAAGAGGTTCAGATATAGAGCTTTCCAAAGAATAAAAGGGACTTCCTGTTCTCTGGGGGTGGAACCTTGATGATGTCAACATTTGACCACATAGGATTGTTGGACACCTGAGAGGGATATTTCATACCAAGTTTGGTGTAATTCAGCCTTTCTATGTGAAAGTTATAACTTTTTAAATTTTTTTGGTGAGAGGGCAAACTTTGATGCCTGGCCCCGCCCTTCAGCAGGCATAAAAACACAACTTTTGATCAGTTTAATCCCCCATGGCTTAAGGGCATACTGACTAAATATTAACCTGATAGCTCAAAGAAGAGAAGTTAGTTCAAGTTCTACATGTACAAAAAGTCAATAATGTCCAAAAATGACCCTTTGACTGAAAATGGCCGACTTCTTGGTGGGTTTAGGACATACCTCCAGGAGACTTTTTTTCTTGTTTTGGGGGGGGGATCTACCTATGTACCAAATTTCGGCTTTCTACAATGTACCACTTGGCCTGTCTCACGTTAGGGGGCGCTGTAGTGCAGTTTGGCCATGCCCATTTTTAAATTCCAATAAAATACTAAAATTTCACACGGGGGACAATTTTGGATAAAGTCAGGTGAGTTTTCATGTATGTTTAGGCCTCCAAATGGCTCTTCTTTTCTGTCGAGAATCATAATAGCTAGAAACATTTGAATTACAATAGACCTATGCAGCACTTTTGCTGCTCAGGCGTAATGAAAATGATGCAGTGATGTCACAGTTCAATATGAACTGTGAATGCTGAGAAACAAGCTTTATTCTGTGGAATTAGGAAATGAGGCTGAATTAATTTTCAACTAATTAAGATTAGCATGCACCAAAAATATGTTGTGAGTGCAGTGCATTGGGAAAAGCCAGTTGCTGTCAGCTGCTCAGCTTGTGGCTGGCTTGTGTCATCGACTTGGGGCAGGAAAATGGCGGCAGCGCCTGTTGGAGGCAGGGCAAGTGTGTTTGGAGCCTTCTTCTCTCTTAGGACAGTGAGGATTACGCCTGTTCATTGGCAGGATCAGAGACACTGTCTCTTTTTGGGGAATCTATAATTCAAAGATTCCTTCTGTAGAATTTCAAAAGAGCCAGGGTCAAGGTTTATTTCTCATCCAGAATTCAGTCACCAGTTGTCCAAATGGTAGACTGAATATTTACTTTGGATCCAAGATTAGATGCAATTCCTTACCTCTCCCCCACTGAAGAAGGGTGTGGATCTAGGCGCGCGGGTCCCGTTCAATGCAGCCTGTAAAGATTACGAACCAAGAGGCAGGAAGTGGGCAAGGAGGCCTGTTTGTTAACCATGTCACATGCTCATGCTGTGACACTCCTCTTCTTCCTAGAAACTTCTGGGACTATTAGTTTCTATGCCAGACTATTTATTCCCTCTAAATTGTTCAGTCCTTCATGGCTGGGTCCCAACACAGATGTGCATGTGTCGTTGTGAAACAGAAACTTTCTTTCTTCAAAAACGAAGCTTTTCAAGGAATCAAAAAATATTATGGTCTTAAAATAAGAGTGTGGTCAAAATCACATTTTTTGGACGCTTTGGAACCATATGCAAATTGGAAGGATGAATAATTTAATTGAAAAAAACAAAATGATAAAAAGAGAGAAATATCCTTGTCACATTGACAGTGATATAAACGGAAAAAAACCTGAAACATAATTTTTAAAGGAACTAGTCTGGAATAATGAAGGAGCCTTCGGCAACTTATCGATCAATTTAAGCAGTAAGAGCCGTAGGGCCTTTCAGACTTTTCCACAACTGTGTGTGGAAAAGTCTCCTCATCTTTTCCAATTTTGTATTTAACTCTTTTTCCAACAACTTGGATTGAGAGGGGAAAAGGAGGAAAGAGGGGTGAAGTCCATTGAAGTCTACCCTTGATACTCCTTGTCCTTGAATCACACAGTGGCTTTGAACTGCGATGTCGTCAATAACATAAACAATTCCACATGTGTGACAGAAGTCTTCAGTTTCTCTCATCCAGAGGTCCCATGATGGCAGTTTGCTGCAGCACCTCACCTCCATCTCCATCTTGGCACAATGTCCATTGAGTGAGCCTTGGTGATTGCTTCACAGAGGTTCAGCCACAGCTTTATCGCTCTCTCAGCACAGGTATTCGTGGCAGCAGGATGTAGATCAATGCAGAAATCAACAAAATAGGAGGGTTTTTTTTTTGTTAAATCTCTCCTCCTCACAGGAATGCAAAAAAGCAGAAAGTCTCTTTCTTCATGATAAAAGATGTACAACAGACAGGACTGATAACAACAAACTCTGTTTTTTCCAAACCATCATGAGGGAACAACTTACCAAGAAGTCCCACAGATTGGACATTCTTGTTAAAACACCATATCATTAAGAGCAACAAATCAGCAGCCACAACATACCAGATATGTGTCTTAGGGAGATGGGGTAATAGACCTATTCATATCAAAATGTGAGACACTTTCACCCAGAAGCAGGAAAGAAATCCTCTGAAGTCTTTGACCATCAAACAATGGCCCATTAAAACATTGAGACGGTCATAGCAAAGAAATATTAACACATGAGAATATGAAATATTCTTCCTGTTCAGAATCACATCATTAAATAGAGCGCCATCATAAGTTACTATGTAATTTAAGCTTCAACTTGTCATAAGCCACGGCTTTACATTCTAAATTTGTCAGCTAGAAGGAAGAGAATATTCTGTCTCTTTGTGCTCTTAGTCTAGATCTGTAGAGAAATCAAAGTTATTTTGTTGCAAAAAATCCCCCCAAAAACCAAACAAGACAACTCAATATAGCCAATACTGGTCAGACCCTTAAAGAGGAATATAATCACCTGTTGGGGGTCTGTGTTTGCTACATACTGTTAGATGTGTTTGACTAGTAAGTCATTATTTTTATTGAAACCATACAGTTTAATTTAATGTGCATTCCTGGTGTAACAATAATTAATTATTCATTTTAGGAGCATAGGGGAAATTGCTCTCTGTCATTCTGTGAGGTAGAACTGGCATGGTGCAATGCAGTAAAATAGGACTGTACTATTTTACTAAGATACAATTATAACAACAGGGGGCACAACTTTCCATAAGTAGCAGAAATATGCTTGTGTATTTCCTAGATTTAATAATTGCTAACTTTGGTTCAAAAGCTTTCAAACTGCAAAAGCATTTTAAATCCAGCAGATTTTATGATAAATGAAGCCTGTAAACTCAAAAGCAAAAAAAAAGAAGAAAAAAACCCATAAACTTTTCTTTGATCAATTCAGGTTTCCAGTGGTTGGCCATTTTGCCAGAGTGGCCTTTGTAGCGAACTGACAGGCTTACATATAAAATAGATAATACAGGAACCCACCTGGTTCAGATCTTGAGCAGATGAACTGGTACATCCTAAACTTATCGATGCTTTCAGTCCAACTCTAACAGATAATTGGGGATCTGCAGTTGTGGATGACCATTGGCTGAATGCCAGAGTCCTCTTGAAGACCACATTCCTCATGCTGTCACTCGGTGTAACAAGGTCAGTGGCGTAGAAACCTTATTTGACGTCCTTGTCGAGGTGATGGCCAAGATGATGAATCAGCCCTAATATCAGTAACTTTGATTTGTAGCTTCAGTCTTTTGTATCATGAAGGTCAGATAGAGAGGTGATGGAGGCAAGAGATTCAAAACTGTTTTATGGTACACTCATCAACCACAAATTATTCTTGTTTTTTTTCTTCTCATTTTCCTTTTATCTGTGCCAAACATGGGATGCAAGCATAGCCTTATGACTTGTAAGTCAATACCAGTAGAGCTCAACTACAGAGTTTATAATTTGCTCTGTAGAGGGACTACAGTTTCACCCAAATGAAGCAACGCAGACCATACACCCAATAATGAGCGTTGTGTCTGTCGGCATCGTTCCTATTTGTAAAAAGCATTGCTTTCTTCAAACATCTTTGTGGATATACATGACTATTTAAGTTCATTAGCATTTCAAGCATCTAAAAATCTGTCACATTTCCTCTTTCAGGAACACAGGATCAGAGTTGCTTACCCCTGTCTGCAGCTCCACAGGTCATTTGTTTTTATTGAAGATATTGTGAGCAGCATAATAAAGAAGTGATTGTTATAACATTGTCCTCGGCTCTTCTTTTTGGAGCTTAATCATCTTTCCATCACCGCTCTGGCCTTGTTTTTAAATTACTCTTCCTATTCACAAGAGAAAAATTTGCTTCTTGAATAATAATCTGTGTTGACCAATCATCTTTTATATTTTCCAAACCTCCTCTCTGGATGCTGAATCTCAGTTTTGTGCAGATTAACACATGGATTACATTATGATGGAATTTTTTCCTACTTTGGGTTGTTTGTAATGTAACAAAATTACACAGTTTTCTGCTGAATTTGGCTAAAGACTGATTTCATGTACATTCATGTTTGGTTTTGTTGGGGCCTTGCTTTTGAAGACTGAAGACTTTGTACAAAAGTAAAAAAGCTGCGAACATAGCTGAAAAACTGGGGGAATAAATTTACCCTAGTAAAAAAAGAGGTCTGAAGGCTGAATTTTAATACATGAAAGCTTCTTGTAAGTTTGCTGGCTGCTGTTGCATTTATGTTGAGTCTGCCCCACAAAGCAAAAACTAATTATGCAGTTAGTGCCTGGGTTTATCCCCTGGAAAGGTGCAGCACAAAAGCACTTGCAGTCAACAAATTTCTGTGAAATTAAAAAAAAAAAAAAAAAAAAAAAAAAAAAAATACAATCCATTATTTTTATTATTAGACAGAAAGACATCATGTATCATGTCGCACTGTGGTTGTGGGATATTTTAAAAAGCTTATGCAATTTCACAACATTTCTTTCTGTCCAGAGTTGCACTGTTTGTTTGTGGATGAATGGGCAGTTGGACCATTAATAATAAATAAATTATTCAATAATAATAATCCAATTGTCATGTTCCCTTGTAATCGTAAAAGGGTCATGACAACAAATTTCATTTTTCTGTGGTTTTGGGGGTGTAATATGATCTGTTGTGCACTGATGCATCATGTCAAGAGTTGGCATCAAAAGCCCTGCTCATAGACGGTAGGCTTTGTTTCTTTGCTCAAAAACGGAACGAATCAGAGAACAGGTTATCTTTCTATGTAACTCATATTCTCCAATGAGAGGACACCATCAAGCAAACATCCCTTTCCTTCCCCTTCCCTCTTCCCCCCAGCTGATACACCAGCTAATTTAAGGGCTAAGTCACACTAGCATGTCTGGCTACTCCACTTGAGAAGAGGATGACTACTAAAAAGCGGAGCTATTATGTCCGAGGGTGCTCAAAAACGGATGGAAGTTTCCACTTACTCCCGAAGGATGAGCGAATCAGAGAATAGTGGCTGAAGTTCATTTATGAGGAAGTACCATGCAATTATAACCTCAATTAAGTAGAGCCACATATCATTACCGTACCTAACCCTTTGACCGAGGAGGGAAATCTGGCCTGCCAAAACAACCCCCTTCAAAAAGGTGACATTTTTTTTGAGGAAATTCTTTGGAGAATTGATATATGCAGCAATATCAACTACATGGAATAATTTATACAGTGATATCACCACCCCTTGAATCAGCTTCACTGATAAGTTGTTTTCAGAAGACTATACCTGTTCCTTCAGATACTTTAACTGTGTGAAAATGTCAGAAAATGTAAAGCTGCTTACTACATTAATTATATTTAAATAATTTGTTGCCGACTAATTTAATAAACTCAAAAAGAAAAATAAGTTAACAATCCTGAGTCCCTAGCTTACTTTTGAATTAGGAAATTTATTCTCTTTTGTGTTAAAATTAGGTTCCTGACATATGGCTTTTTATTTTTAACCTTTGGTTAAGAGCATAGAAACTTGGACTGATTTGAGCAGATTTTCTTCCCAATTCCTTTCACCATTACTATTGTTATTTTCCTCCTCTGCAAAGTTTCACTTTATGTCTTTGTCATTACAACTAAACATTTTCTGAAGAATAAAATGTTGGCGTTTATATTTTTAAATTAGCTGATGGATCATTAGGATCATAGGTAAAAATCAATTTCCAGCCATTCAATTCAGTCTGAATCAAGTTCAGTTGATCATAAAAAAGCTTGTTGGTAAAACGTTGGATCACACCTTCACTTTAGTACAATCCCCCATCCTAAGCAAGCATGGGGCAACAGTGGGGAAGAACAACTCCCTTTTAACAATAAGAAAAAATCAATCAAAAAAAAAAAAAACTGTCAGACTGAGCTCTCATCTGCTGCGACTGATAGGAGGAGACAGATGGTTAGTAACAATTAACTGACTGAATAACTGGGAGGTGATTCAACAAAAGCACAGCCTGACAACGGAAAAATCTGCTTTCCATTCTTTTGGATACTTTGAGAACCACAAGTTGAACCTTAAAGTTTGGAGAACATAGAACTTTGATCTCTTTAACATACAATGAAACCATAATATAAAGAAACATATATATTTATATTCTATTCTGGATGTATTAGAGAACCAATGAAAAAAAGCTCAAATTAAAGAAATATGTTTTTTCCTCTTAGCTTTCATTAGAGTTATAGAATGTTACTTGGCCTGATCTGAGCTTTCCAGAACAATTCTATTCAGAAATTTCTGTTCAGAAATGTTCCAACATACAAAGTACATGCAAGGCTGAAAATCAACCTGTACTTCTCTAACTTTCTAAAACAGTTTCTTGTTTGTTCAGCAGCACTATGATGCTAACTCGTACTATAACTTTTGCTGCTCAATAACTTTCTGAAACACAATGTGGATTTTTTTAAGATTGTATATTTCATTAGACAGTGGGGCAGGGGGTGATAATTTGTGTTTGTGAGAAAGGAATAGCTTTGAAAAAGAAAAAAAAAACTAAATTTAGATGGCTGTGTTTGGATTTTAAAAGGACCAGCAGCGTGTTTTTTGAGGCAGCTGTAATTGAGTTCAGGAATAGCTTATTGATAGATTTTTATATAGCAATAAACTGAGGATTATAGGTTATTGTGCAGTGAGTAGCTTTGATAGGTCCAGAGTCAGGTGGCCATAAAAATGATCTTCTCTCCATTTAGAGCTCAGACCACATCAGAGCTCTCCATCTGTTCTGACAGATGCTGTTTGCCAGCAGTGATTAATTTTGCAGCTGGGTCAGAACGATTGTTCTGGGCTTTGAAAGGAAAACACAATAATCATGAAAATTACATTCAAAAGGAGATCAGATGAAGGAAATGTAAAGAACTCCTTTTAATCTAATGCTGACATGGTATAGATCAAACATAGAGGTTTTCTTTAGCTATTTTCCACACATGTTGTGCACATTACTTGGTTCTTTCAGCTCAGATTTAACAGATACAGTCATTGTTAAAAGAAACAATACTGCTGTCATTTCTAGAGTTTTAACAACTTCATTTATTAAGTGCAACCAAAAAAAACTTACAAAGATGCATTTTTTTAACGATAACTAGGAATTTTGTTTTTTAACAGATAGAGATTTCACAGATGACTAACTCTGTTTTAAAGCATCCCTATTTGGTGTAGAACTGTTTTATCCAGCTTTGACCCTTCAATTTATGCTGTGCGTTTCAAATGTGTCAGACAGTAATCTGAATGCAGTGGAGGAACACCACCTGTATAACCTTTGTCACTCTCTGTTTGCTGGATCCTGTGTATAGCATCGCTCTCTGTGTGGTAGCACCAGAATGGAAATACAGTTTTGCTCTAATACCCACATGATGTCTTTCTTGATAGTGCTGCAGAGGTATGAGAGCAGACTCTAAATCCAGATTGAGGTGATAGGACATTGTTAGGAGGAAGCAAGGTCTTCTCCTTTAACTATTGCGGTTGTCTCAGGCCAGTCGTGTCAGGGCTTAGCTATTCTCTGTGAGTTTGTTGAAACAGCAGAAAGGACCGTAAATACTGTATGTGTCTGCTTGAACCCAGTGTATGGTAGGTGTGACAGACACAGACTGAGTCAGTCCTTGAAGTGTGATTAAATTTTGATTAACCCATGCTGTCTTTGGTTCACCTCGTTTCTGTGAGGTCTGACATGCAATCTCTCACTGAGACAAAATATCACAACCTCTCCCTGCAGAATGCATTTCCTCACTCTGACTGATTTTTGAACTGTGCATTTTTGAAGGCCATTTAATTATTGTATTTTCACTGTTCTTTTGCTGAAGAAGACTGGTTGTACAGTGTGAGCATTTGACAGAGGTAACAAGAATTATTGATGCTCAATTAAATTACTTTTGGATTTCCTAAGATCTAATTCAAGTTCAAGAGGATCCGTGTGTCAACATATGGCTCTCAGACATTTAATAAGGGCCTTGACCACAGGTATTTGACACATGGAAAGAGCATTTTAGTGAAAATAGTTCAGTTTTTAAAAAATAATTTCTGTTGTATCTTTGTAGACCTGGTAAACTAAGATGCTGAAAAATATTCCATTCAACATCATCCACGCTCACAATTGCTTTGTTGGAGTAAAAATCAAGTCAGTTTAATCAACATTCACATTTACTCTTTTAATTTTACCTCTGTTTACACTTTTAAAATGAAAATATATATTATTCATAAGGACATATTGAACAATGTTAAAAAAACAAACAAAATTGTTTCAAGAAAATTACTTGCCATACTAAGAATGATGCTGATTTGTATTTTGACATTTTGATTATGTTGGCCTGTGTATGCATGGTTATATCAGTATTTTTGTTTAAAATTTCTGTTTATCTTTTAAAAGTTACTTGGATTGTGAAAAAAAATAGGAGTTTTCAAAATAGCAGAAACAGTGTATGGTTTGTTTTGATAAATGCCTTCCAGCAAAATGCATGTATGATTATATAAAAGATCAAGGTCAGGATGTTGGAAAAACATGTCAGGTTAATGGTTTATAACCATCCTTTTCACTGGCAGCAATGCAGCCACAGAGCATGACACTGCCACCACCATTCTTGACAGATAACATAGTGATGTTTTGATTAACTTTGGAGTTTTGTCCTCCAATTTATAGTTGAACCAGTTGCTTCTCTACAGAAGCATGGAGCTTCCCCCTCGGTAAAGAAAAATAGAGCTGTATCAGGTTATTACTTGAAATCTTTAATGTTCTAACAAGACATTTTCCATGTTTGCACAATACACTATCATGTTATTATAATACACTTATTTATCATGTTATAGCAAAAAATGTTTCATATTTTTAAGGTATAAACAATATATTGTACTATTGTGATACATTGTAAAAATTAGAAACTATATTGTTAAAACAATAAAGGTTTCATGTTATCACATTACACCTTTTACAATTACATCATAATATATGTTTACATTATAACATAATAAAGTTGATGACAATGCAGATGAGTGGCTGAAAATGTCTCATCTACTGGAACTGATTAAGTTTTATTTCATGCTCAGATAGGATCCAATATAAATATCATAATGTAAGAACACAGAGGTATTTTTGTTATAATGTTACGAATATGTATACAATTAAAAATAAAATAAAATTTAAAAATGAAAATCTATTGTTTGTACTATGAAGTTTTCACATTATAATGATATAGCACTATTTTTCTTTTGCTGGGGTGGCAGCTCTACGCTTCCACACTTCTCAGAAGGTAGTACTTAGAGTAACCTTTTATATAGGATACTCTTTAGACATAATTTCATGTGTTAGTCCAGGGATGTTAAAGTAAAGAGGTTAATGTTAAAAAAGTATCTTACATATGTGTTTTTTTGTGTGTGGACCATATAGCACTATGGTTTTTGAAAACAAGTTTCTTCCAAAACAATCACAGAACAAGACAATTTTAGAATCCTCAATACAAGCCTCTAGTACAGCAGCTTTAACAGAGAACATGTAGTTTACTAATGAGCAGGAATTTGGTCCTCTACCAAAGTTTTTAAAAGATTTAAGAGCTTAAATTGAAAAAGTACAACAATATTAAAGGAGAAATCTTGAAGAAAATGAGCAATTAAGAAACTGCTGATGACTGATTCAAACATCGAACAAAACTCAGACTTTCAAAAGATGTCGGATTAGTCTCATGATGAAGCTACTAAAATGCAAAAGCAAACAGTCTGCAGATTCCAAAGTCAATACTGATTTTCACTGTTTAATCTGATTTATGGACCTCTAAATGGGAGCTCATCCATCACCGTCAAAAGCAAGATCGAATCAATAAAATGTCACAGTCTACATCCTCTCACTGACTGGGTATAACAGGAGTAATAAAAGTAATGTAGAGAGTGATTCAGACTGTTCAGGCAATTAATCTTCTTTAAAATCTGTGCTGATCCCACTTTCAAGAGGGAAAGACACAAAGCTGAAAATGTTACAGCCATGCTCAATTGAACTCACTTCATCAAATGTACAAGTAAACCTTTTCAGCCTTCAGTTATCAAAATATCTGTTTGTAAAGTAAATTGAAAACACTACACAGCTAGAAATGTGTTGAACCTTCTTTCACTGAATTCATTGTTCAATTCTCTGTAGTAACAAGGTTCTGTTGTGTGTCCTCTGAAACAACACTTTGGCAACAAACAGCAAAAGAGACAGTGATGGACCTGGTGGGGAATTTAGAGGAGATGTTACCTCTGGAACTAGACAGAAGCGTGATCTTAACAAAGATGCTTCTTCACAACAAGATTGTTTTATAATATTCAAAGTGAGAACCGAAACACATGATGAAGAGTTGTTTTCTTATTACAATCCTTCAGCATTTGGACAACATATGAGCAGAGGAGATCATTGGTTTAAAAGCAAAGTAACACCTGGTTTTCTTTTCCCCCATTATGGTTATTTTTTGTGAATTGTAGCCATGATTATTTTTGGAGCACATTCCTCTAGTTTAAATACTGACTGATATGCATAAAAATAACCAGATCAATGAACTCATTCATTTTCATAGGTCAAAGCACTTGGGTGTAAAAAAAATAAAGAGCAAAGATTAAACTTCATGCTGAGACATTTACATCCTGTCACATCTTTACAGGTCATTTGTTAACTAATATTTTAAAGCCTGGTGGTATTTCTCAAAATGATTTTGCTCATTTGAGCCATGCTAGCAGTTAAAACTTGAATTTATCCTTCGGAAAAACAATTAACAAAGACTTTTTTTCCCCACATGTAAAGCCTTTCAGGGACAAGTGTCACACCCACATGAACTGCTCAGTGGAATCAGTTTTTCTCTGCTGGGGAGCTGTAGATTTTAGATGACAAATCATTTAATCTTTTCAAGGATTTATGTTTATTTCCAATAGAGAAGAAGCTGCTGAACAATCCCCAGTTTCTGCATCTGTTTTTGATGTCCCACATGCCCTGCAGTACTGACAGCTTCCCCTCAGCTGTCTGTGGCTCCCCTACATGAGAGACAGCAGAGGAAATTTCCTTCCTGCATCCTATGAGGGAAACAAATATTCTCACTTCTGACAAGCCACTTCTTTTTCCATGTACTATTTAAAACTCAGGTGATTCCCCTGATCACATCACAACTTCTGCCACCGTATTCCTTCATGTTTTATGTTTCTGCGTCTTGTGCAGAAAATAATGACGAGATGTGGTAGGCTGCCTTTCAGAGCCTGCTCCCTGAAGAGGTTTAAAGATGAATTATAAATGGGACACAATAAGATATGGTAGACAACTTATGTTTTATTTTTAAGGGAAAAGGGAACAGTGTGACATATTAAGAAATAAAATTGTCTTTAAAAAAAAAAAAAAAAAATCAAGAAATAATTGTGATACCTGTGCTTTAGAAAAAGAATAGAAATCACCATAGAACTTATACTACACTAACTGGTCTGTAACAAGTACCACAAGTTTTATAACCAAAAGAGTTTATTTGTTTATAATGCTTGAGTAACTTTGTTACTACACTTGCTAATGTTATTTTTTTCAAAGTTTACAAGATTCCTTAAAACCATTAGATCAATACAGAAAACAAAGAACTGAAGTGACACAGATCCAAAATACCCACACAAATCTTTCATTACAGCACCTTGTTGTGTTTTTTTTTTTTACATGAAATACAGGCAGCGTTATGGAGGTCCACCATTCTCAAGAACCAGCTCATTTTTAGCCCACACTGACTGTTTCAAGATGTATGTGACAAACAAATAAATAGGGCTAGATACTGAGGGAAAAAAACAGAGGCAACCAGATGTAGCAGAAGTAGTTCCATTGTGGTGGATTGAATAAGACCACTGGGACAGCATCGGATGTAACCCAGCCATGCACTTAGTAAATTCCTATTTAAACTGGACATTAGCTCCACTACTTTCTCAGTTGCTCTTTCTGACATATACTGTACTACGCTTTACAAAATTAAAGAGCACTAACTGTGAATCAGACAGTTTATCTGTAAACAGTATTGCTGTAAGTTATGTTCTAATAACCAAAATAAAAGTTTCCAGGAGAAACAGTAACTGTAAGTTGCACAACTGCATCGCCCTTCGTTGTTGATGGATGTTACCAATATATTTTTGTTGCAAAGAAGAGTCTCGTGTTATAGAATATTTGGCATTTCTGCCTAAAAGCCAGTCATGCCACCTTATAAAATTTGGTCAGTATGTAGCATTGTATGGACTGACACCTAGTGAAATAGTTTATTTGAAAGTCATCAATACATCTGATTTATAGAGAAATCATTAAATTCCACTTCTGAGGGACAGAGTGAGCAAGTGTCAAGACAACCCTTATTTTAAATTTTTAAAAATGTGTGCATTTTCCTCTATGAACACTTAGTTCCCATGTACTCATGTAATTATGAGTTTTTGTAATATTTTAAACAAAGTATATTTCAGCAAAAATTAAAGAGATGATAAAATCTTCTGTTAAAATTTAATTCCATGACAGTCTTTGTAGACATGTTAAAAGTCAGTACTTCTCCCCAGAGCCTGGCCAATGACAGTCATTTTGCAAAAACAAGTTCTTAAGGGAAGACAGACATATTATCACCCTCTCTTCATCAAAATTGGACCAGCATTTTTCTGCGATACTGCATGTGACTCATGGGCATGCAGAGACATCTTCACAGCTCCTGAACAGCAGGAAACAGTTAGGTGTATATATTTCTTCACATTTCGAGGAATTGCATTCTCTTTGGGGGTAGAAAACCAGTAAAGAAAAGCTTGTTTTTAGATTCAGCCTCAGCATTTGTCATTTTTAGTACAAGATAATGTGCTGAAGCAGCTATGGTGAAGAATATTCATTTTATAATGACAATATCAACTGCACATATTTCCTGTGCAGTGTAGTTCAAAGCTGAAAGTACTGTTTGGAAAGCACACCAGCAGGCAAGCGATCAGCTCCATGAAGATGTAAGTAAAGTGCATGGGCGTACGCTTTTCTTTCACTCAAAAATTTGCACATGCAGAGCTGCTCTTATTGCATACATTAGAACGCATTAGTAGGGTGGTCCTTTTGATGAAAGTGGGTTTCCATGTAAATTTAATGCCATGGTTTGCCAAGCCCTGCTTGAATGTGGAAGGTAATAAGGACTGGCGTGTTGAAAACACGTTATGCTGCTTGTCTCCTCCCCAGGTGCACCAGCAGTCACAGCAGAAAGCTGTTCCAGTTCTCAGCTTCTACCCTTTGCATTTGTCATTAAAAAGTGACATCATCTCCATAACTTTCTCTAAAGGCTGCCTCTGTCTGTATGAGCAAACGTATTAGTCTGTATATGTTTGCTTTGTTGAGCAAAAAAAAAAAAAAGCATTTTAGTGACACAATCTAAGAAAATGTTTAAAGTTCAACACATTTAGAATAAAAAAAACAAAACATGAATGCACATGCAGAGGTGGCTGTAAAATAAGCAATAAATGACAAAATATTATTTTTTCAAAATAACTAAAGGATTACAACGCCTCATCCCGAAATGTCAAGGTCTTATGACAACAGTTTCAGTTTTGTGTTTGATAGCATTTTTTTCCTTCTTGGGTAAGTCGAGGAAGCATATGCCAACAATCAATAAGCAAGAAGTGAGGCTCTGTATAGTGTAACAGAAACTATTCAAAGTGTATCAAACTATTAAAAACGCATTGCAAACATACCTCAGTTTAATCTGTTAGTTTTCAAGGTTGTGGCTGAGCCCTTCAGTTAATATTCCTCATGCCTAGGCCTATATTACCAGTATGGGTCCTCTGCATTTGCTCTACCACTGAACTACATCTCTGCTGCCTGCACAAGTACAGAGAAGGGGCAGACTGGAACTAAAAAACAGCCCTGGACTTTCACCTAGATAGCCCAACTATCCAGGTGGGTAGTAAAAGCTCTCAACAGAGTTGTCCTGATATCTGTGTGTTCCACAATACACCTTTGAATGTTCATAACAGGTGATCAGCTGTGTGAAAGTTTCTTTCCAGTTCTTAACATTCTTGCATTTCTTCCACAAGTTCATTTTGCACTGCAACAAAATTCTCTTTTGGATTTTGGCATTTGTAAGCAAAATCTTTTAAAGATTTTCCTCATCTTAACCAGCCACATAATCTGTCAAACGTAATCTGCATTGGTTCTGTGATGAAATGGTAATCAGCCTGGTGCATTCTGGATGCCTAATGGAATAAAATGGGTAAAAAAAAAAACCACATGGTTGTGCAAAATTAGCTCTTCTTTCTTTGGGGTCATGTGAATTATTTTGTTGTTTCTTTTCAGACATTGTAGCACATTAAGCTACATACATATTTTGAAATAGGTCACTTGCTAAGAAGGTAAATATATTTAAACAAATCTAATAAATGAAATGAGCTGAAAACTATAGAGATTAATTGTAATTTTAAATCCTTTTAATTTCAGTAATGGTATGACACACTGTACCTTGGGCAACAAATACAAAAGGCACTTGTACTCAGTAGTTCCCATCAGTTTTTTTTTTACTGATATACATATAAGAAACCTTTTTACATTTATAAAATATCATGTTCCAGTTTATTTCAACATTTCTCACAACTGTACAACTTCATTGAGTAATAAATCTACAAACCTGAGACACTAAAATAAAATTATTACAGGTTTAGAAAACTTGCTACACAGTAGCAAATTTAAACAAACAAAAAAAAGCAGGTCAACAGAAATCTGACTAAAATACATTTACCATAAAATATACTAAATATACTATTTTGTCAAGTATGCAAAATATCTGCAACCTATGGCTGATCCTGTTGGTGAAATAAAAATGTTTAACATTTAGGATGAAATGATGGCCACTCATCAGAGGACATCATGGCTCAACATGAACTTATCCAACCATACAGTTTTTTCTGCTTCTTATCTTTTCACACAGCGCTGATATGCAGCCAGATACACACAAACGCGCTCTCAAAAAGACTCCAGTGTTTTCATTCGGCATGTGATCATAGCAAGTTGCTAAATAACACATTTGTGATGAACCATTTCTGCCCAGTGCATTTCTGCAGAGCCAGTTGGTAGCCAAACTCATTGTCGCTGCTCACCACAAGCTCTAGGCATCTCTTTGATTTTCTGTTCTGAATGGATCCTCCCTGAAAAGATAAAAGCAGGTTAGTTAAAATTGTGCTGGGCTTGAGAAGAGCAATTTGAACAGGATGCAACTTCCCTTCTCTAAACCCACGCTGCTGTTAAGGAATATATCAATGTAAGCTGAAAAAGTGTCTTCCTCGTTGGGCCCAACAGATAGTGCCAACATAGTTAAAGGCAAAGAATTAGAGAGAATATAAAACAGAGAAAAACAATAAAAGATATGTGCGTGGGCACACCTCAGATTATTGACAAAACTGAAACCATTTATTGAAGGACAAACTAAGTTCATATTTATGTTCATGGCCAAAAAGTCAATATTAGGATTTAAGGGATATTACATAAATGCTCAAGAAAGAGACAGAATAACAATTTTTAAGCTATATAATAGCCAGAGTATGAACAGAAAGAGCCTGTCAAATGACTAAAAGCACTCTACTGAGCTCTGATAAAATGAAGCAGTAGTTACTCATTACAGTGTCAGGGCTGACCAAAGAGGAGGCCTTTGGCAGTCAATATAGTGTGAAGAGAGTTGTATAGAGAGAGCTCTGCTCTCCACTAAAGGAGAGCTGAATGGTGTGGGAGTAAAAAAGCACAAGAATGTGACAGCTTATAAAGACTGTGATATAAATTATTCTTGATATATTTCTACATAAGTTTGGCTTTTTTGTGAGTTCCTTAAGTATTTCGAATAAGAAACAGATTCACCGTAAATGCTGCAATTCTTTATTTATGGACCATTATGTGCGGATGGCTAAAGTCATGATGCAGTGCAGCCAGTAAACCATATTCTTTTAACTATACAGACCTGGATCTGTTTACAACAAATGCTCATCTTATAACAGCAGAATACAGAAGAGTTTGCAGATTAACACATTACACAAACCAAGCATAACATTTTGACCTCTGATAGATAACATCAATAATGTTCATCACTTAAACCTGTCACCTGTTAGTTAGTTATGATGTATTAGGCGGTAAATGGTCATTTTGTCCTCAAAGTGGATACATCAGCAAGTCTTGAAACAATGTTTTTTGTCTGCACGGGTCAGAATCTATCAGATGTGATGCAAGAGAAGGAAGGAACAGTTGTAAACTGGCAACAGTGTCCTGGGTGGCCAAAGCTCACTGATTGATGTGGGGAGAAACTTGAGGCCTGTGTGATTCAATGTGAGCTACTGTAGCTGAAACTAAAAAAAAAAAGTTAATCCTGTTTGGTGTCAGAATACATAGTCCATCACAGTTTGTTGTGTATTGCACTGCAAAGGCACAGACCACTCAAGGTGTCCATGGTGGTCATAATGTTATGCCCAGTCAGCGTATAACAACAAAGCTTCAAAAGAGTTACTGAGACAATCATTGTGCTCCTTTTTATCATATGTCTTTTTTCATACATGCAACCACTACCCATTGACACTCAGCTGCACTATTTCCAAGAGTTTTCATCCATCCATCCATCCATCTTCTATATCTGCTTATCCTAGGGGGTAAATAAGGGTCACTGGGCAAGAGACGGTGTATACCTTAGGCAGGTTGCCAGAGTTTGAGTTAACCAAGGAAATTTAAAAACATTAGCTTGGATTCTGCTTGGGCTGCAGCTTCTGGGATACTGGCTATATTCAATGGTCCCCATGATAAGTTCCTTCAGCAATGACTCATGCTGACGGACTCAATGGGAGGGAAAGGTTAAGCAATGACTGTCTGCTTGAAACATTTGCATAGAAAATATTATTTTTCTTTATACTGTTGACATCAGTCCTGAATCTGATTATACCACCCTTTTGAAAGGTTGTTTTTTTGCATGCATTTTTAAAATATTATGCTACTTTTGTTTTAACACCTTTTGCTTTTAATTTTAGCTGGTCATGACATATATAACACTGTCTCAGTCAATAATAAAAGCAGAAAACTAGGATTTGCCTATTGTTTAAACCTTATACAATATTTAATTAAAAAAGGGAACCTTTTTAAAGTCATGTTTTTATTCAAAAGTCAAAGTTACTTTAGGGTTTAGTACCTACAACATAGAATGTCATAGTTTTCTATTTGTGTTGCTATTTTTTTTGTAAATTTCTATTTAATCAAGATAAAATTTACCCTTCCAAAAAGAAGCTTCTAAGTGCCTCTGGTGGCATCACATAAGGCATAAGATAACTGATCCCAGTTCTTTTGAATATTTCCGTTTGTCTTTCCTTATTCTAAATTGTTTGAGTGACATTTGTGAACACTAAATGGATTTCAAGAAAATTTGGCAACATTAAAACACATGGAAGTAGTCTGTGAAGCGGATAAGGGCAGACTGGAATGAAACTTGAATGCTTCAAATGCTTCAGAATCTGTTTTGAAAACTTTTTAAAGTCACTTGTCTATCATGGTGTTTACCGATATTTCTGCCTTTTGTGATGTCATTGACAAAAATATGCAAAAAGCAGAACTAGTTTTTTTCTTTATAAGGATTTTTGTTCATTTGTATTTTGTAAAATTCTGCAGTGAAACAACAGGTTTCATTACTGAGCTAACTTTCATTATTACTGTACATCTGTTACTGCAAAATAAATAAATAAAAAATTCAACACAAGGTGCTATCTTTAAGTAATAGTTTCTTTTAGAAAATACTTTTAAAAGTGTAATTTTAATTGTTTGCAGAAACATATAGTAAAAAGTGGAGTAAATGAAAAGTAAGCACAAAGAGAATTGGGAAGTAAAATTTTGTCGTGCCATGCTGACCACATTTTGAAAGGCTGAACATACGACAGTTCATTTTTTCTTAACTTGCAAACATTGGCAATTTTGCCATCTTCAGTACGTTTTCTTTGTAATTTGTACAATTTTCACATGAGGATTCACAAATGAACCCACTCAGATTTTATTTAAAATTTCCACCTTTAACCTGCAAGAATTGAGACATGATTATTTTTTAAAATGTGAGAAATAAGTCCAAAATGAAACTCTGAATGACTCCAAACGTATAACATGAAATGCTGAGTTGCAGCTTTGCTTCTATGTACATGCAATACAAGTCTCCAACATTTTACTGATCAGTGTACGTGAGAAGATCTAATTTGGGCTAAATTCTGTGGTGTTTAAACTGGATTTTTTGTCTCCCAGACAGAACAATGGGTATTTGTACGTAATGAATAAAACGGCATCACCCACACATCCCTGCAACTCATACAAGTCTGACTAATCTGTGTGCATATCTATACACATTACATTCATTCTGCAAAGCACAACGTATGGTAGTCAATTACAAAAAGTGGATTTCATGGTGAATAAAAGAAGTGAAACAGCTTTAATGGAAAAAAGATTAAAATATCTTGAGTCATGAAGGTTTTCTGCAGACTAGTGTGGTATTTGTAGTGAGATCAAATAAACCCTCTCTTTTATTTGGAGATCTTTCCGTTTCGCAAAGTTGCTTCGGCTGTATCAAAGCGATCTATTTCCGTTTCAGTTCGACACTTTGCACATGTGCAGTCACAACCGTGTCAATAATTGATGCCGCATTTCAGAGACATGATAAGTTTCAGCCTCGCTGACACGCTCCCATAGCGCTTACTGCATTATGCAGCGTTAACTAAAATAAAGATCAGTGTGAAGATCTGTGACATCCGAGCTCGAGCATGAAAAACCTTTTTGCAGATGATGGTGTAAAACCAGGCAGACAAATGAGTGGTGGCAGTGCAGCGTTGAGAAGGTCAAAAGGATGATGTTTTGTTCTAAAACAGGCCTAATTTCAAACCACTTACACAGAATAAGTCACATCTTACTGGGAGAGAAACAGAAGCCTATGATTACTGCTGCAATGACAGCCTTTAGAGGCCACAGAAAATATGCACCAGCTTAATTGCTAATATGGGGCATATAGTAAGATGTCTGCTGGTTCTGTTAAAATACAGCTTCTACTTTTAAAGCTTGAAATCCAAATTTATAGTTTCAGTGACTCACAAAATGAGGTGCTCCATAAAATGGGAACCCGATATTTCCAAGCATGTGCCACGCCTCCATTGCTGGATCAAATTTGATTTGCGGAAAAAAAAAAAAAACCCTCAGCATTGGGTGTTTTCTGAGTAAACAGTTTTAAGGAGTCAATGCACATCAGAAGAACCGCTACACTTACTGCTTCTTACAGTTTAAGAAGCTCTAAGTTCTTCTCTAACTACTTGATATTGGGATGAATTGTGAACCTTCTGTTGTATGCCAATGTACTGCTAAAATGTTTGGTTGTTACCATGTGAGTGTGTCCTCTGCAGCAGCCATCTTGTGTTGCAGATAAAGAGAAGGCCTGCCTCAAATGCCACTCTTTCACAGGAAGTGAGATGGTAACAGCAGGAGTTTGATTGGTTGACAATGGGAAGAAAGTGAAAGTAATTAAGAGAAGAATAATTTTTGAAGAATGTATTGTGTATGTGTATATACAAGACATGTTTGCTTGGTATTTCATTATTGATAAATAATTGTTAATGTTGAGATTATATATAAATGAAAGTTAAACTTTGTTTTTCTTTTCCTTCTCTGGAAGGCTGGTGTGATTGGCCAATTTGAATTAAGAAGGCAGGTCTTAAAGTGAATACATGGGTGGACTGCTTAATGTAGGAGAGAGGGATGGATGGATGGGTTGCCATTTTGTGTAATAATATCCCTTAAATTTTAAATAATTGAATTAGTATTAATGAACTGTTCTGTAAAAGCCTCAGAGGTTTGTTGCAACAATAGTAAACAAACGCCATTATAAAGACCAGGGAAGATAGCAGACAGAAAGGGATAACGTTGTGGGGAAGTTTAAAGCACAGTAAGGTTATACTGCAAACAAGCTCTAAAGATCTCACAGAGCACTCTTTAATTCATCATCTAAAATAGAAAATGTAGGCTACAACTGAAAATCTACGAAGATATGGCCATTTTCCTAAACTGACAGGATGGGCAAGGAAAGGATTATGTGCACAAATGGCAAAAAAGTAAAAAAATAATCATGAATCATTTTTTTATTTGGTAACACAATAAAGGATTACATTTCAGGATGTAGCAGCTCATATGGACTTGCACTGAATTCTCCAATGTTTCATTAATCTGTCAATGTCCTTCTGAAAATCTTTTCCTCCTTCTGACTCAGTAAATCAAGACTTGATTTCCTCCCAAATGATCTTCCAAATCTGTGCTAAAAGATGCACGGATGGCATATTTTTCTGACTTGTTACTCCAGATCATTGTGAATCACGGATTTAGATCGAAGGATATTCACAGCCTTGCATGGCCTAGTCAAAGTCCAGACCTGAATCAAAACTGGGAATTTGTGGGAAGATTTGAAAATAGATTTTCAGTGATGCTCTCCATCCAATTTAACTTAGGTTGAAGTATTTTGCAAAGGATAACGTCCAATGTCTAGATGTGTAAAGCTGATAAAGACATTGCAACTATAGAAGCTGCCAAGTTTTGACTTAGGAAGGCTGAATATAAATGTATATAAATGTGGGAAAGGGGGTTGAGCAGCACCACAGGTGCAGTGATTGACGGTGCTAAGAGCCGCCTCCTGGCTCTGATTGGTTGTTTCTGACTGAGTGGTGTTACTGCAGTTAGTACTGGGAGCACAGGGAGAAGGCAGAGGGGGTTGATTTTTTTCACAGATTATCATTTGTACCATTATCAACCATCTCATGCCATTCTGTGATGACATAGTGAGTTTTAACAAATTTGTAGAAAAATGTTTTTATAACAGTTACATACTGCAGCTTTAAGTGGTGGTTATAAAGGGAATGATTGACTTTAGCAAGGCTCTGTAGCTCACACACAGAGTGGTTTTATTCAGAACTTCAGCTCTTTTTTGGTATGCTTTTTCACTGCAAGAAAAATGGTATTATAACAGCTTGACAACAATCAGTACAGCCATGTCACTCATGAGTCGAACTTTCACCAAAATAAGGTTGCAGATTCCCAAATGTCTTACACTGATATTACATCTGCCAGAAGTGAAAAGTTTAAGAGCCCAGACTAGTGGAGTTTAAACTACTTTCAGACCTCTGACTTTGCACTTTGCTTTTATGTCGTGCATTCTTGTTAAGCTTTCTTTGTGCTGTATGTATCATAGGCCTACTAAAAACGTGCCACAGAAGCCTGACCCCGACCATAAAGCACATAATTTTGGCCTGAGCCAACCCAAATTTTGGGTCAGGTTTGGGCTATGAATCTAAACTCTAGTTTAAATTAACAAACAGATGAATACTATTTATTTACATTCTGTTTGGGTCTTGATCCTGAGCCTGGTCCTGGTGGTCCTGGTGAACAGTGGAAAGCTGTTCTGAGCTTTAAAGCCAATCAGTAGATGAAGTGTCTGTCTATAGCTCGATAAAATGCAGTTGCCTCAGGATTGAATTTAATAAATTGTCCGATTTGTTGCCTTTTATGTCAGATCCACTTTTGTTATTGCTAGCTTAGATTTTCTTTCTAATGCTCCTTCAGTTGTTTCAATTTTTTACCTGATTTGTTTAAAAAAAAATTTACTTCTTTTGCAGCACAAATGGTCATTAAAACTAAAGGTTTGCTTCCCTTTCTTTTGTTTCATGTTGATGAATGTTAGCAAATCTATTATTTGCAAAAAAAGAAAAAAATGCTGCTGTTTATAGTATGAATGGTTTTTAGAGGGGCAGACACAAAGTGAGTGATCATCTTGTTTACCCCTTTTGACATTTATGGTTTTCCAAAGATATACGGTGAGGCAGTAGAAAAAAAAGAAGACACAAGTGTTTTTAAAAATGTAATCAGCAACAGCTTCTTCAAAGGAAAGACAAGCAAAAGACTAAGAACTAGATTAAAAGGTTAAAAAAAGTTCCTATGCTTTTCCAGGTAAAGGTGATGTGGATTGGGTGTCTTAGGAATTGTCACCTGAGTAAAGAGCCAGTGGAGCTTCATGCGTTTGGCTGCAGCGTAGCTACACTCAATGAGGCGCGGCCTGCCATTCATGTCCACCAGGCACTTGTTGTCATCGTCATCAACAGTGGGACTGAGCAGCCCGACAAGGAACTGCTGGTTACTGGTGTAGTACACATTCTGAAAGAGAGACCACATCCTGAAGTGAACAACTGTTTGCCCACCACTGACATTTAGCTGCTTCCTCACCCAGAGCTCCACATGCCCATAAAGGTGCTTAACTGAGCAGTAAATGAGGCTAGGTCATTAAGAATGAAACAGATATCTAAGGCTAAAAATACTCCTCTCTAGGGTGAACAGAAAATAAGACAGGACCAGGTGATGCAAACAGGCTCATTATTAATTCAGGATAGGAGAGAAAAATAACAAACAATTGTGCGTGATCTGTTGGAATTTTGTCACATGTGTATTTTCTTACCATAAGCTGGCAAAAAAAAAAGCTATAAATCATTTGCAAGAATAATGCAGAACCATGTAGTGTATTTAATGGAACAAAGCTGGCTTTAGTCTGATTTTGGGCTTCAGAGCAATTAACAATAAATAATAAATACTAGGTGTTAAATGAGTCTTTTAATAGAGCAACAAGATCTAGAAGATAAATAAGTTACCTTATTCCAATGATATAAATAACTAACCACAGAACATTTTGCAGGAAAAAGACTTGGTCTTGACTCAAAATCTCTGGGGTCCATTTTAGAGGTTTTACAAAATGGTAAAATCAGTCAGTAAAAAAGAGATAGCACAGAGAAACTTAGAGCAATGAGTAGTAATTTATGTGGTAGAACTTTATCTTCTTTTTCTTTCTCCCACTCATCATCTTATGACCCCACATATTTAGTAGATGACCTGCTATAAGAGTGTAACACGCCTACAATGACTGGCCCACTGTATCTAACTGTGCACTGCAGAAAACCGGTAAAATTAGATGCACGCCTCCACCTCAACCAGCAAGAACAGTCAGAGAAAATTAATAATAATGTCACAGGGAACATTTTTATGCATACTGTATGCTTCTATTTTACTGTATATTATTGCTTTGCATTCAAATATTCTGAATCCTTTGTATTTTTGTACAAGGACAGATGAAAGAAACATAAACAATATACTGACTGGTTTGCAAATTAAACATGATTAGGAGTAAAAAATGGAAGTACAATTCATAAGATTGATCATTCATAACAACCCTAAAATAATTTAGAGTATTTGCTTATTTTCTTTGGCAGCAAAAAATATGCAGATATTCTTTCACTCTAATCTTATTTGTCATTCTTTGCCAAAAGAGCCTCCTTCTCACCAGACGTTTGTTTTTTTTAAGAGGCAGCAACAAGCAAGCTGTCTATTTTTGTGGCTTTTGTTTTGCGCTGCTCACTTTTAGAGCAGCTTGGGGTGTCGGGCCGTATATGACGTTGTTGTCTGTTGTTATTGGCTTTAAGACAAAGTTTTTTGTGATCTGTCTGCTGACAATCTGCAAGCTTGGCAATACTCTTTCTTCTATGAGTAGCGTTGCCATTTTCTTTCAGCATCCTGTAATTCACTGTTTTGTAAGCCACCACTCCTTGAACACAACATCTATAGTGTTCTCAAAGCTTGATCAAGGAAAAGCTGCTTATAGTGACACATTTTTGATGTGCTACAAAAAATATTGCACTCCATAGTTGAACAAGTGAAGTGAATGTGGAGACTAATCCTTCTTGATGATGTAACACTAAAACACAACGATAGTCTAAAGTAAAGGCTCTCCCCATCTCTCTAAAGGAGTTTTTCCCTCCAAACTAGTAGCAGTGCTACGTCCTGACAAGTGTTTTCTTCAAAACAGCTCTTTCTGTTTAAAGCACTTTCTCAAGAGCTGGACTCTTTATTGGCACCATTGGCGGTTCTTGGATGAATGGCTCCCTGGGCAAGCCCCACTTTCTGCCAGGTCCCCAATGACAATTTAGGAGATCCTTTCTGATTCTGGGTGGGAGAAAATGCAGTGTAGTGGAGTGTAGTCCCGGTCAGAGCACGTAGCGCAGTATCCCTATTCTCAATTCCCATCGATAGCACATGCTAAAAAAACAAACAAAAAAAACAAAAAACAAAACAAAAAAAACAATAGAAAAGTAATGGAAAACCTGTTCAGGGTGCAGCTGACATTGTTTTGCCTTGGGCAACTCCCCACATGACCCACAGCAAAAAACCTCCACTGGTGGAAACTGACTGTTCTCTGAGGCAGATAAATGAGTTATTTGGAGCAGAAGACATGCTCAAGGAGACCAAGAACCAATATAAATCTTGTAAGGGCCATGTTGCAAACCTCTACTTTGGGTCTCAGACTAAAATAATGAGTCTTTTAGACAGAAAATGGAAAATGGAAACCAAGGCAAAAAAAACAAAAATAGCTTTAGCATTAAAATATGAAGTCAGATTGTTATTAGAATAACAAGGGGTCTCTTTAATCTTTCTTTTGTTTGTTTAAATGTTGCCTATTGTGATGAACCCTAGTCAGAGGAGCTCATAGAGTTGCCTTTAGAATAATTGTTTCTGACTGAATTTATAAATGTAGATGATGACACTGCTTTTAAACAATGCTTACACTTTTAGTAACAGCAGCTGGTATTAATAAACCCTTACACATAAGGTTCAGAGGTTAAAAATGCTGGTTAGCTTTGTAAAAGAAGGTTTACAATTACTGTTAAACTGCCATATGTAAATAATTAATTTGAAAGAATGATCAGATTTACAATAACTATGTATATAAACAGTGAAGTTATACAAAAACTTAGAATACAACACAGGGAAGATGAAATATTTACTGGCAGAAATATTTCATTGTGATATGACTTCCTCTGGAAAACCAAAGTTCAACTGTTTTTATTTACAGCATTAGTTAAGAACCGGTTCTAGCACTGGGAACATGGTGGGGAAAAAAACCCTCCAAAAATTGCTGTTGTGTTTCTGATGTGTTCATTTATTGAACACACCAGAAAAAAGGTTTTGCCGTCACCAAACAAGGCAGTAAATTTGAATCCGACTTTATTTCTGTACTCCTGTGATGTCATCAACACAGGTGTAATAAGACTGAAACTGTGTCCAGAAGTTTCATCTGACTGAGCAGAGATAATGTGAGATTTCTGTCTATAGGAAGGTTTAACAATGTCTGAAAGCAATCTGTTCAGATGTAATGGGATGGAACAATCAATATGAGCTGGAAGAGGCAGGAGAAAATAAATGATTATCCTGCTTTGCTAACACTTAAACTCCTGGTTATTCAGCTGAAATATATCCTGAACAAGCAGTCCACAGAGTTTAGGACACTGAGTAATGAGAACTGAGAAAAAAACGCCTCTTATAAACAAGCTGTTATGATCTCCAAAACAGCGGGGCTAAATTTTATTCTCTAAATGTTTTTACTCCCTTATAATGCTCTGGTGAAGATAAATCTTCTGACAAAAAACTGGAGACAAAACAATATCACATGATTTTGTACAGTAGGTTTTGTTGAAAAAAACATAATTTCTATTCAGAAAATCCTGAAAGGCTGATGATATTATTTGGCTAAAAGCTATTAAAAAGCAAAGGAGGGATTTTTCTCTTGAAAAGCTACTGATGGAGACAGACATAAAAAACAGGAAGAAATTTAAACCTAAAGGAGGTGTGCAGCAGTAGAACAGAGAGACAGAAAGGAGTAACAAGAGAGGGATCTAACCTGAGGCGTCATCCCATGACACAGATATAGGATGGGGATGTTGTCATTGTCAGGTCCCTGATCCAGACACAGATCGTTCTTCAGGGAATTTTTCAGCTGACAAAAAACAAACAGACGTAAAAAAGAACATTGTTTTATAGAGGCAAAGAAAATTGTGACACTGTTTGAGCAGATATTTGTAATAGATATTGCAAAAAGTAAGAGATCCACTTCTGATGCACTGTATAATTTTCTGCTCTACTTGGTAAAAAGCAGATAAGTAGGGGTTCATCACAAACATCTTAAATTATGCTGCATAACCCCTCTCCTACTATTTATCTGTCACCTGAAACAACAGACTAGCAAAAAAAAAAAAAAAAAAAAAAAAAAAAAAGTTTCAAGATAAAAGCTTTTTAAAGGGATATAGTACAAAAAAAGGTCAAGCAACACATGAGTTTAAATAACTAAATACAAAATATGATAATCACTATCATTTATTTATCAAGCGCTTTAAAAACCACAGTGCTGTACAGGTATATCAAAATATTTTTTTTAGGTAGTCAAACACTTGTTGCTTCTTTATAAGCTAAATTTGGATCCTAGAGATTATTTTTTGCAAAGAAAACTCCATAATTACTGACCCCAGTAACTGACCTCTGGAAAAATGAATCTAGCTTCCAGGACACTTTGCCCTTAAAATCTAGTGTAGGTAATAAATCACTAACACAATCATTTATTGAAAAGAAGACATGTTTTAGATGATTTTCCTGAAAACAGGTACCAATCCAACTGTTTTTGTTAAATAAGTTTGAGAAGTCATGGTATAGTTATTTTTATGTTATCCATAAGTTAAATGACAATTCACTGAACTGAAAGACATGAAAGCAGAAGAAGTTTTGACCAAGACAGCTCAATATATTTCTTTATATTTCTTGGAGGGTGGGAATGTGAGTTTGTAACTTGTTTCAGATTCTAGGTGGGGTCTAGTTTGCAAATTATCCATGCAACACATGTAGACAGAAGTTGCTTCATCCATAAATTCTCCTAATTCCTACAGAGCATTATTCCCCATCTGGACTGCAAGAATGTTAATGTGAATATTAAGTTTTCAGTTGAACTTTCTTCAGTAGTGAAAAAGTTTCCAAGAATTAAGAAATTTTACCAGCAACCACAGAGAGGGAATGAAAGCTGTTCATGTCACACAAGCCCACCCACCTTTACTGTGATTCACATAATATAAAAATTAAATCAAAATTCAAAAGTATAGAAAAAGCTTGAGTGGGTTAGAACATCTAAAATGAGAAACATACTCAGAATCTGCTTAAAGTCAATTTTGCGTTATAAAAATGCAAATTAGATGAGCTACGGTTCGTGAACATGACTCAGTCTTCCAGGCCCAGAGGAAAATTATTCATGCTCGTCATGACAAAAGGTCTCCCTGATTGCAAGGTACAAAGTGCACAGTGGGAAGCTTCAGGGATTGCAGTTTTAGAGGAGAAAAAAATAGGCAAACATGGGTGATAATAAAAACACATCTGGGAATGATTTCAGCTCCCAGCTTGCACTGGAGATAACTACTTCTATCTGATAATCAGTAAACCCACAGGTACCGTCATCATTCTGTAAACAACACATGACCAGACATTTTCAATGCAGGAAAAAAAAAACAGCAAACAAGCAGCACTGATTGACACCTGCGAATGCACAGACACATCTAGAGCCCATTTAGGCTCCTGTAATGAGTGGTATATTTTAATGAAAGGTCCGGGTGACGTATGGTAAAAATAGTGGTTTAAAACAGTCCTTCAGGTTTAACTTAACTGCTCCGACATCAGCAAAAACAAAAACATGATTGAGTTAAAATGACAACTCATATATTCACTTGCCTGTGACAGGGAAGAAGAGTGGGGGTAACCAAAGCCTGGGGATGCATGATTACATCTCAGGTAAATAAATACCCACAAAACATTATGACCAGAGACAGGTAAAGTAACTGCTGAGATTGTTCTGGGAAATCTGTGTCCTGGCATTCACATGATCTCTAAACTATCTGGGAACTCATGGGGTTTGTTGAAGAGGTATAATCTGTAAAGATCTCATCACACTATAGATATAGAGGTCTAAAGATTTATTAATGACATCTCAAAATAAAACAAGATGTTCTTCATCAATGCTTGAGCTCTTTTAGGAACAAAATAAGGTAAGTGAGTTGTCATATTTGTTATGGCAGACTAGTTTAGCATTAAAAGATTAAATTCTCAAAACTGAAAAAAGCAAATAAATGCATTTATTTATCATTTACAGCTAACATTATAGGGTTTGAAGAAAGTAAATATATAAGTAAATAATAATAATAATATATAAATAATATATAAGTAAACATATCTTGGCAAACCACTAATTATAAACAACTTCTTCATGAAACTACAAATCCCATGCAAGGACAAATAAAAACATTCACAAAGAAGATCCAAGGAACATTAATAATATTAAGGAAATCAAGTTATGCAGCAGAATAAATAGCTACAGCTGCATAATAAAACTAATAATGAATGATCCTTTTTCTCATGTCATTATTTGACTATATAGTTTTTGAATATACAAATGTAAAACACACGTATCAAAGCAATGCTATGTACAAAACTGCTTACATGGTTATAATAACTTAGAATAAGGTTACATTTAAGTGGAAAATGTATTTCCTTAAATGTGTAACTTTATTGTTTTTGATGTTACTTCATTTAAAGCTGTAAGAAAAAAATATCCAGGAAAAAATAGTCATATAAAATAAATAAATAAAAATCAAATCAAATTAATTCACATCAAATCTGCCAAGTCAGGTTAGCATGACAGATTTCATTCACTTAGGTTCTGCAGAAATCTTAAAAATAACAAAATGTCATCATGGATTATGATAAAAAAAAAAAAAAAAAAAAAAAAAAAAAAAATTAGCCCGTCTTGCATTAAGTAAGGTAAACATTCAGCAGCATGTAACAAATCCTCAAGCCATCCTGGCCAACTATAGACCATCAAATGCCTATGACAAATGCAGAATATTGAAGTAAACTCCACTGGACAAATTATTCTAAAGATGCCAGCGCAAGTCCGCTATCGGTCAGCTTATAAAAGATACAAAGATATCCATAGAACACAAAAATCACTGCTGTTACAGTGCAGTCTGTGTGCCAGTCTGTATTAGGGTGCATCATATAGATGCAAGGTGGGAGGACTGTGGAAATAAAGCTATTTGAGAACAAGTAGAAATGGGTAAACAGAAGCGTAGCCAGCTTGTCCTGCTGGCAGCAGTATTTCTGTCAGATGTGGTTGCAAAGCCCTTCAAGGGAATATATCACACATACAAATATGCAAGATTTAGATAATTTATCTTTTCATCAGTGCAAAGAACAAAAAATGTAATGAAAACAAGCAAGTTTATTAACCTCTAAAGCAATGGAAAAGATCATGCTTGATGCAGTAAATGTATGTATCATCAAAGTATCATGGTGGATTTAAGTGATTTACTTGGGTACAGCTACAGGCATGTTCTGGTTTATTTTAGACACTGGATTAAAGCTGTGAAGAAAGGGGAAGCTTACTACTCCATATGCAATGGTGTCGCTGTACATCCTCATCTCAGGGTAGATGTTGACCAGGTACCAGCGGAAAGTTTTGCACTGGAGTCTCTTCCTCAGTGCTTTCCTCTCTGAGATGTTTCCAATATCGATCCCTGAGTCCTGGGATAACGAAAACAATCATACACACAGACAGAGATGTGCATGCACAGACAAAAGTGTTCTATATATTTGCTAAAAGGTAAATCATGTCATAAGTAAAAGGAATTTTCCACTCATTAGCTCTGTGTTTTTTAAAATAGAAAACTACAATTTTTTTTTCTTCTCTTTTTGACATGAAAACAATCTATTATCCAGCTGCTGAGTCAAATAACATCACTTTGGCCCAGTCTTATGATAAGGTTATGAAAAATAACTGAGCACATTTGCCTTGGGTGATTATAGACCCACTTCATTTTGCTTTACAGGTAAAGTTACCTCTAACTTTGCTTTATTTCTTTCCAGTTAACTCATTCTTTTGTCATCACAGACAAAAATCTAAGAAAACATGGATGGTTCTGAATGTGCAACGCATTTGAGAGTTGCCACTCTTGTTTGAAGCAAAAGTTGCTTTTTTGTATCTATGAGCAGGTTTTTTTTTATTTTATGGCAAGTAGATAATCTTTTAATGATTTATAGGAGGCTGAATACATGTTGTTATAAAGAAGTAGCTGTATGGCCAGCTGGTGAGCTGAATGACCAAAAATGCACAATATGAGGAGCGTTTGGAGATGGAGGCTGGGCAGCAAAATTGTTAGCTGGACATGGCCTAGAGCTAACGTACCTGAAATGATCCAAATGCATTGCAGGTCCCAAGGTTTTGGAACTACAATTTATTGTGCACTCTGAAAAAATAATTCATAACATGCAAACGCTTCTTCGGGGACTTGAGCTCCAACTTTACAACTGTCAACATTCACAACTTACCCATCTAACACATCAACTCTGAGGAAAAATAAAGAACATTTCCCATTTTTCTATCGCTTTTCTGGTAGCAAAGAGCACAGCACATGTCAAGATTCAACAAGACTGTATTGTAATGAACAAGTTTAGAGTTACTGTGTCCAACTGTGAAATAAACAGTCTACAGACTATTGGTTGTGCAGAATGGTGGAAAATAACAAATATTCAGGATAATAAGGATGCTCACATAACTCTAAACAAATATTATGAATAATGCAGTTATGAAAACTCATCATAACATTATGCAATATTATTTTAACAATTTAGCAATTTAACTGCATTTTCATTTTGTAATTAAAGAAATCTGACCATGTGATACACTTTTTGGGTTTTGTAATGTTTTTTAATACAGTAAAACTGTGAAACCGTTGTATTTTGCTCATCCTCCAGAATCTCATGCTGGCCCATGCTTAGAAGGAGCCTGAGAAACAGCTACTACGTCTAAGGAAGGCAGCAGGCATGCAAATTACCTTGGGGAGATAGTGATGAAAAGTAACAATACAGGAATCTTTTGATGTCCTGTAACTGGAATGAATATACTTTAATTAGGTTTAGCATGTAATTGTCAACTACTTTAAGTTAGGAGTGGTTTTATTTGTAGTCTTTATTGAAGGGACCCTTTTCATTTTAGGATTGTCTTCCATTTTTCATACTGCCATCTGTTGTTTTGTGTCGTGTCAAACTAAAGTGGGTGTACATGTTGTAGACGAAGCTCTCAGATGCTCTGAACCATTTAAATGTGACCTCAGATGGATGCAAACATAAGATGAACACTGTGAATATTTGTGCTCTCAATTAACACTGATGATTTTTGTGTGTAGTTAAGTCATGGGACTGTAGCTGGGGCTAAATTTCATGCTTCTTGAGTACAGCCTCTGTTAAATGCCTCATTATTGGCTGAATCAAACGCTTGCAGATGTTGAAGTCGTCTATTTATAAAATAGATTTACATAATCAAACAAATTAGGACAAGAGAAAAAGACTCAGCCAGCAAACATTTAACTTCCCCTTCAGGGCATGCTAAATTCAAAACGTGATTTTTTTTTTTTATCATGACTGAATCCAGCTCATGATCAAATAAGAATTAATATTTTCTAAAAATAAATAAATATATATTATGATGTCTGGCACAACAACAATGGAATAACATTTGTTTTTAAATAAGAACTGCTATTCCCATATACAATTTTAGATATTCACTAAAGTTTCTGCTTAAATGAATGATTACATTAAATTATGAACGTCTTGGTTTTGTTAAATTAACTGTAGTTTTTGGAGTAATATGAATTATTTTTCAACCAAGTCACAGCTTTAACCCTCTAACTACCGTCTTAGCGCCGGCGCTATGACCCAGCTGCATCTGGAATTGAGTTACCTAACTCTATGAATATTCACTCAATCTGAAAAAATCCAACACTGCTAGAGAGATGAGGCGCCGTGCTTTCTGCCAATATATTATGTATGTAGTATATCATGGTAATTCCGAAAAGGACCGTGAAAATCGCCGCTTCAACAGCAGATGATGGAGGGGTGAAAGGTCGAGGTGAGCGAGAGGATTATGCAAGTGACAGATTGGTTTTTTTTTGGCGACTATCAAAAGAGTATTTCTGCGTGTTTCTGCTTGTGTTTGCGTGTACCTGAGTGTGCCTGAGTTTTTGTATTTTTCTCCTTTTGAACTGATGAAACTTTCTTATTATGTGCAATAATCATTAACCAAATGTTGAAAGGTCAAGTTCAAATACTCCTGGGAAGCTCAGACACTTAGAGCATTTCCTGACTATTTTACAGCCATAACAAAATATGATTTTAGCTCTGGTAGAAAAAGGGCTAATCCAATTTCCTTCCTCAGTTCATCTTTCATAATTTTATTGTCAGCCTCCAGCCTAGATTTTTTGAAGTGTTAATGCCTATATTTAGACCATTTCACTGAATCACATTAAGAATCTATTTATTCTGTAGCACAAATCTAATTCAGGCCACTCTGCAAGTGACAGAACAATAATTTTATGTGGGTCTTTAAGAGGTGTCAGGGGCCTTTTTTAAGAAAACATCTGAAATTGGAAGAGAGCTGATGACTCTTAATCTTGTGACCCTTGAAGCATGTGTCTGCAGAACAGAGTTTGTAACTTATTGCTGCTGATTAATTTAACTGTGGGTCTATAGATTTTTTTAAAACCAAGACCAATTCTTTAAGAGTTCAACAACATAAAATCCAAAGAAAGTTCAATATTTTACAAACTAAATGACAGCTGTTACAATAGCCTGTGATGTATTTTTTTTTTTTGCCATCATAGCTCACACAACACATCCAAAATTTGCTTAAGTGTTGATTTGACTTTTTAAACCTTTTAGCCAGTTTGAAATAATGCATGCATGCAGTAGGAGATTATACTGCCCCAAAAAACTGTGAAACGTCATAACAGACGACTCACATAGGACATGTGATGAATGTGAAATCTCACACATTAAGGGGTTGTTGCCTCTGGTTTTCACAGATGACATTTTGGGCAGAATTTTTTTGTTTAATAAAACAAACTGATGTATTCCATGTTTTTCCCTTACTGGTATACTGTCACATTACCACTGCTATGCTTTTATTACCTTGGAGAAATGCTATTTCCTTCTGTGGTGTTCAGCTTATGATCTGTAACCTTAAGTTTCATATCTTTGCACATTAAATTGGTTTGTGTCTTTTCTGCACCAAGAACACCATATAATAACACAGAAAATAAAATAATGCCAGCAGTATTGAAAGTGATAAATGCTACAGCAATCCTTCTGGCAAAGAGATTAAGACACGTCATATAAGGATGATGTTCATTTGGGTAATTTGACTGCATAGATTATGATAAAAAAGAAAGTACATCAACTTTAAGTTCTAAGATTTTACTTATGTTACATATATATATATATATATATATATATATATATATATATATATATATATATATATATATATATATATATATATATATATATATGTGTGTGTGTGTGTGTGTGTGTGTGTGTGTGTAACATAAGTAATATATATATATATATACACACACACACACACACACACACATACACATATCTATATCTATCTATCTATCTATCTATCTATCTATCTATCTATCTATCTATCTATCTATAGTATAATAAATACTAACATAAATTCTCTCTTGAGTGCTGAAAAATTGCATTGGGACCAAATAATTTAGACTAATTTCCAAAAGTTTCAAAACTAAATATTTCCAGATTTCCTCATATTTAATCACTGAAAGTGCAGGTAACTCTGCACATACTGATGTTGGAGTTCATTTTTCCTCAGTAAGAAAGTTTACATGGCACATATTCCACTTACATATTTTATTGTACAAAATACACAAGCATCACTTTCTGTCTGCAGATCATTCCAAACGGTTTTGTAAAACATTGGGTTCAGCAAATTTGTAGCCTCACAAGGATCTCAAAACATGTATATTATACAACCTTGCTAGGATGCACTTATCTAAATGCCTGACAATGCAAACTTGCAAGGCCGTATTTGAATTTTGAATTCCAATAAACTTTGAAGTAATTCAGAATTATTTGTGAATTTAGAGATTGGCTATTGATTGACTCCTCCAATAATAAATATTGACTTCTCCAGGTTGAATCCCATCTCCCAAACCAAGGAGAAGTTTTCTTTCCTGAGATTTCTTTTTGTATCAGCTTTCTGCTCGAGAAGCTTTCTCACAACACAGCTGTGGTTCCTTACACCTATTATTAGAACAACATTGGCATTAGAGTAAGATCATTTTATTGCTACCCTCATCCAAATTTAACTGGGGAAATTCACCCAGATTGAGCTGCAACTACAAATTTCTTTCCATCTTTGGTGTTCTCTATCTCTTCTCTCTTACCATCTTATAAGCAACACAAACACCAGCAGTGCTGATGCAAAGATGGGCATCGTTTTTAGCAAATGTGAGTAATTTGCAACTTTTTCAGTTTGCAGTTTCCCTTACTCTATGATTCAAATACGACTTTCTGTCATGAACAAAGAGAATGAAAAAGTGCAAAAGAAAAATATTTCCTTGCAGTAGGCTCCATGTTCCTGAGGCTCTCCTAAAGTCTGTAAGAACCACAGCGCACTTGTTCAAATATCAGTAAAATAATGGCACATGAAAACCAGATTAACACAATCACTCACCTCAATGGGGACATTCCAAGCCATGTAGACGTGACTTTTGAACTCATCCATCCAAACCTCAGCTACCCTGAGGGCGTTTCGCCGGACGTGAGACGTCAGATCCTCTGTGTACGGTTTATGAGCACGTTCGATATGGGCTATATGAGCACAGGGCAAGACCTCCACACTGCCACCACACTGCCACACCTGATATAAAAAGAATATATGAAGAAAAGATAAAGTGTCAGAGTCAGCGTAGGGAACTTTAGGGATTTTTTATTTTAAAAATTATCTAAAAAAACTGAAGAGCACTAATAATATGTCTTAAGTTTATGCAAGAAAGTTTTAGAAATAAAAGTTATTTGTAAAATTATTTTGTTTTCTTCCTGAAACGAACATCAGACTCAAAACCTGATTGTTTTGGAGTAAATGCAGTTTATAGCGATCTCCTATAACTCAGTATGCAACTCAGTGCCAATGATGGCAGCATGCCTGGACTGCTTAAAGCACGTACTGGTTGACAAGCAGATGCCCTTCATCACCTCGGACACCCGCCATGGTCCTGTCTGTGAAGAGAGAGGCTTTGTGCTGGAGAATGTAAATAATCCCCGTGCAGATGAGGAAACGCCAATACCGCTAACTCTTAACATAATGATTCTCTCTGGGAGGTTCAGGAAAATGGAGAAGAAATCTCTGCAACTTTTCACACCTGTGATGCCTCCAACTAACATTTCTTTCAATAAATTTTAGAAAGATTTGCTTAAATGCTACATGTTGTGTGAAATATTATGCATATTAATATGTGTTCCTAGTGTGTGAAAAAATGCTTCAAGCATTTTCAATTAACATGCAATCAGACAACAGTTTGGTTGGTTATCGCTTTATGAAAACCCACTTAAAATAATTACATTCTTTTCACTCTTTATTACATTCTACATTTTTAGTAGCCCAGTCAAAGGAATTTAATCACTTTTTAATTACCATTAAAAACCCTTCTTCAAAATATAAAAAATAAAACTTGGTTGGAGCCAAGTTGGATAATAAATCAGGAGCATCACAATGCTGTTGATTAGTATCTAAGGAATCTAAATGGTCACTTAAAGCAGTTCACAAAAAGCCATGAAGATGTGCTAACCCCTTTTATCAGCTCTAGTCGAGTTCTTCAAAGACGATTTTCACTACTAGAGCCAGTAAAGGGTGCTCAGAAATCATTTCTGTCAGCTGAGCTTAACACTTGCCTGCAACCACCCATCTTTCAGATGAATACTGTTAATATCCTCACTGTGAGGCTTTTCTGTGTGCAGCAAATTCCTTCCTCTTATTACCATCTAAAGCAAAGTAACAAACAGTATTTAGTGCAAATCAGCATCATCAGAGACGCAGAACAAACAACACGTGAGGTAAACTGTTGGTTTGATTTAGAGATTGTTCATGGATCATTGAAAACTCTTTCAAATGTAAAAACTGTTTTAATGAAAGAAAACCTGACAAAAATGCAGTTTTTTGTATTTTACTTAATGAAAGAATGGTCACAAAAGCCTATTCAGTCAGTGAGATTATTTTTTCAAACTACCAAACTGATTAAAGTGTATTTATGTGTATGCCTATATTTGTTGGACTAAAGTTGTAATATTTACCAGCAAAAATAAAGTAATACTTAATTTGTAATCTTTAGTTATTGTGTAACTGTAGCTTTAATACCTTATTGAAACAAATAAAAACGAATCACCAAACAAAACATAATAGCTAAAAAAACAAGTGATTAGAAATGTAGGTTTTTTTTTTTCAGTTTTATGTGCAGTTTAAGGTATAAACCAGTGGGAAAGTCAAATAAAGTATTCTGAAAGGAAGAGAATGTCTGTATTTTCAAATAATTTAATTATATCCATTTTCTTTTTATCAAATGAACACATTTCTTTATGTTCATGCAACACATGAGCTCGTGCTGATGTCTGAGGAAATGAGGGCAAAATATAAAACACCAAGCAGCACAGTCTGATCTAATACTGGAGGTAGGAGGAAACCTTAAAACTTGTTAGGCAAATGTCTATATCTATCACTGTGTATTTCTGCTTTGCAAACAATTTTTTTGATTAAGATAAAAATTGCACAGTCCTTTATCTAGATAGGTATTCATATAATGCAATATTTGTTTTGTTAAGTTACAACCTATACATGGCTATGACAGTATGTTTAGGGTCACAAGACTGACTAGAACAAAAATTAGTCAGACATTATTGAAATTTTTAAAAGCTGAACAAAAATGTGGGTAAATAAGAACATCTGGTGAATGACATGGATGCTGTCTTGATAAGTCAGAAAACTTTGGGTGAGACATGTTTTAAAACTATAAAAGTCAGATTTATTGGTACTACATGGAACACCCATGGGTATTAGCACCAACTTTCATGACATTGTATAAAGACGTTCTTGAGACCTTCAGTTCAAAAACTAGCTGATTAATTTTACACTGAAATATCAGGGGTCCCAAAATATTGGATTTGAAAAAACTCGAGATCAATTGTTGTTTAAAGCAACATTTCCAGCTTCAACTATTGCTCCATTTATCAAAAGATGGTCATTTGTATCTTTAATGCAATAGTGCAAAAATTATCCTTCTATTGTTTTGTGTCAGATTTCTTGTCTGCCTAAGAGCTTTTGGTTGATGGATATCCATGAGCTGCCTTCAGTCTTTGTTCCCTAAATTCATTACAATAATAAAGCATTGCTGTCAAGACAGCAAGTCTGAGTCTGTCATAATTTCCATTGGCTGCAGTCAAAACACAGCAGCCTTATACCACTATTCCTAACAGTTGCCTTTGAACAATCAAACCCACCATCTAATTTGCATCTTGACTCATGCAATCTGTTTTTCTGTGTGCTGGTGAGCGAAAAACAATGCTGCAGCAAACAATTATAGGACACTTTACCCATACACAGTCTTCAGTGTGACAATTTTCTCCATTTCCATGCTGTCAAATAGTCGACAAGATGTGTAAACACAATTACAGACACTTGCTTCATGTCATTTAGGGATGGAAGCATATTTCAGCCACACTGTGTTCAATGAAACCACCACTATGCATCCTCCAGTGGACGTTTGAGTCTGTTTTGTTTCATTAGGAATGAGATCCGTATTCCAACGAGTCTCTCCGCCTCCACCACAATGAACCTATCTCAGTCAGAAGAGCAAAAGCTCTTCTTTGTAAAAATATAAACAAGACATGCAGAGAAATACACCTTCTGCTCCATCTTCAAACCTTTCTCTTCCAGTTACTCCAGTTTGAATCCCATCTCCTTAACCGAGGAGGTGTTTTTTCAAATTTATTTTTTTTTACAAATTTTGTTAGAGAAGTTGTTTCACATCACAGCTGTGTTTGCTTAGACCTATTATCACAGCACCATTCGCATTAGTGTGAGATAATTTTATTGCTACCCTAATCAGAATTTAACAAACAAAAAAAGCAAAACCAAGTGGAAGCGATGTAAAGATCATCAAAGGTCATCTTTTGTAGCAAATGTAAGTAAGCTTGTAGTAGATATGACATTCTGTCACAAATAAAGAGCTTGCAAAAGTTAGAGAGAGAGAGAAAAAAACAATTTCCTTGCAGCAAGCTCCATGTTCCAGGTGGATGAAGCTTTTAGGCCTTCCTGAAAACTACAAGGACTAAAGCTTAACACATAGAGAAGGTTTCTGTTTGAATAGCTTTTAAAATAACTCATATGTGTAATATTAACAACAATTATCAGCAGATTACAGGTCCCAATCGGCTACCTACCTACAGTCCTAGGCTGTATAACCTCTGGCCCTAGACCAGATTACTGGTCCCTAACTGGCTGCCTCTCAACCTCTGGTCTTAGACGACATAACGCATCCCTAATCTACTTCCTGTTTACAGTCTGTATATTTGTGGTACTAGAAAATTTCACTGCAGAGAGGTGAAAAAGAAGAAAATAGATAGCAGAGTGTAGCGAAATGTTGGCTTTTCTCCTTTATTAAAAGGAGTAACAGGGTTTGTCTAACAAGACATGATCCCAAAATACCCCTCCCTTGCCTAAGGGGACTCTCTGGGGGCGGCTAACAATCTATAGTCTCAAAGCAACAATCTTATCTGTTGGGCAACAGAGTCAGAGACAGTGTGTCATAAACTCTATGTTGTAAATGGCTCTCCAGTGATCAAATAACTGGAGAGTGTGAGGTGGGAGACTGTTAATCAAACAGATCTAAGTTATTCAGTGACAGGAACAGCATGATGCATTAAACAGACTTGTCTTAACAGCATGATATATAGAGAACATCTGCATTCTTATCTATGAAACTCAGTTCTCACTTTTTTGTTCTGCATTTCCTGCAACAATAAATGAAAATTCAACAAGAATGAAATAAAACAAAATTTTCCAATATTCCAATGTGAATGTTTTTAAAGCACAGCTGCAGACTGTAAATGGTACTAGAATGGTCCCTTCAAAGAGTGTGAACTATAAAGAAACATACCAGATTTTTCAATTATTGCATGTAGTTTCTAGAAATATGAGATGTACTAATCTGTAAGATGTCAAACACATTTTTTTTCTTGACCATCATTACGTCTACTTAGCGTTAGTGTTGCACTCACTGCATGTTCTTTCCACAGGGATCATAAGGTCTTAATGGCCCTCAGAGCAATGACTATGCTCAGTGAAAGTTCTTATTCAGTGTTAATTTAGTTATTTTGAATTCTTCTGGAGGTCACACACTACCTATTGGCATGCACTATAATCCTAAGGTATGAGGTAAAAAAATATTTTATGCAATATTTTAACAATTTGTAGATTCCAGAAATCCTGTGCAACAATTCAGGCATGCTTCACTGGCTTGATGCAAGCAGCATGTGCCTTTAAGAATTCAACACTTTTACCCAAGATGTTACAAAATATGTATAGATAAATAAAGACAGATCTCCCTCTAAAATTATGGCCTAATACTTTATTTAAAAGTGGCCAAACTGTGTCTGCACACAGGCAGACTGCCTTGCAGTGCCACCTAAGGAACCTGCTGTGAAGGATTTGTTAATTAAGCTAATGCTCAAGATTTATTCTATTTTCCAGGTCCATACAGTACGTTAGTAAATCCCAAGTGAGCATCGGTGAAATGGCCCAAAATAGTGGGGACTTATGTGCACAGCTCACAAAACTCTCATTTCTATAGGTTTTCCTGAAAATAATTCAGGCTATGTAAAGTTTTTTAAAATTTCATGAAACACATAAAAACATAAAAATGCAGAAGTTTTTATTTAAACTACCTGAAAGCAAATTAAGAGAGAGATGTTGTCAGTCAGAATTACAAGACTCACGCTCTTGTGTCTGTCCTATTTAAGTCTGGTTTTCATTTTGAATCCTTGTCAAAGTCATCAAGTAAATAGCCTGCATTTCTGATGAGTAAAATGTTTTAGATTCCACCTGTCAATAATAGGACAGAGTCTGTCTAAATTCAGAGAAAAAAGTTGTTCTTAAAGAAGAGATTAATCTGGAAACATTTCTCTCAGATTTCATGTTTCTGTTGCACAGTCATCTATAACTGTGGAGGGTAAACTTAAAATGTTTAATAAACTGATATTTTATTTTTGCAAATAATCAAATCTTAAAGAGAAATAATAATAATATTATTACAAGAGGTACAATTATTATTACAATTACAATTATTATTATTACAAGAGATAATATTTGTACAAGAGGTAACACCATGTCCTTACTAAATGTGGAGTGTTGAAGAAAATTACCACAACAGTGGAAACAGTATACCCTTCAGGTTTTAAGCAAAGAAAAATGCAAGAACATTTTTGTCACAAATTATAAGCTAAAATTATAAGCTAAAAATATATTTTTTATTACTTTTCTGCTTTTTCTTTCAGCAATCCATTTTTGCCCCCCAAGAAACCTTAAATACCCTGTTAAAACATCCTAATATTTCTCAATTCATTTGTTTGTAAATTCCTAAGTAGTAAAAACTGTCATATCAAAGCTTATGTTAGCTTTAAAGGTAAAACTTTAAATAATATTTTGCTGCCCAATGCACAACTCGAAGCAGAGCAGGCAGTCAGCACTGTCCCAGTCTGATTTCACCATCCTTTATCTGGACCAGATAATAATCACAATTTCCCATTATTTGGAGAGAAATTCAAAGGTTTTCCCAGCTAACTCAATTCTGTAAACGTAAATCAGGAAACATCTTCACCAAGAATGTATTTATGAATACATGATTATAAATAATCTATGATGGAATCTTAAAAAGCCTTTTAATGTTTAATTGGAAACAATAGTTGTGTTTATTTGAGCTTTGTTCAGAAATACTAACAGGAAGAAATCTAAACCACTTGGAATATAAGAAAGAACTATAATAGGAATTTATTGTTTGAAGACAGCCAGAGAATTGATTCTTATTTCAGTCTAAACCAGTCACATGCTAAGTAATATTACTTAAACCATAGAGAGAAGACAACTAAAACTTTACCAGGTTAAGCTGAAACAATAGAACATTATAAAGTAATGTGCTCCATAGGTGTGTTCAAATATTTATCCATAAATTCTAACGTATTTAATCAATTAGGAAGACCACAGGTTTGCCTTGAAGACATAAAAACTTAGATTACTTTAAATCTTCTGCCTACCTGCCATCTTTGGACCAGACCTCTGAACTGCTTGTTCTGTCAGTTTGGATGGCATTAAATCGGCCTTGGTGTTACCTTTGACTAGGACATGTCATTTAAATCCTGTACTAAACGGGTTTGTAGGACTTCTTTCTTTTATCTCTGCAATACTGACTATAGTTTGAAAAAATCCTCTAATTTTGGCTTTTCTTCTTTGGCCTCCCGTTAATTCAGAATTTCTTCTTCTTATGAAGTCTTTAATAATCAAGGCAATCAAATTTCAGAGATCTAATTGTTCCTTATGTTACAAACAAAGCACTTTGCACTCGGACTGGCAGTTCCTACAGTTTCTAAAAGAAGAATGGGTGGAAGATCTTTTAATTATCAAGCTCATCTCCTGTCAAACCAGCAGCCATTTACATTTAGGCTAAAAAACATTAAGCATAATCAGCAGTTATTGCTACCATTTACTTTATGTTTTCTTTTTGTTTTTTGTTTTCTCATCATAAAAGCTACATCTGGCTTGGGTTTCTATTTAGCTGTGACACTTTCCTGGAGGGAACCGGGCTAAACTACTCTTGCCAATGACTTGTTGACATGACATGTTCTTCCTCTATAGATGATATACTGATATACTTGACTCTGTCTTTCTGTTTAACTTTCTCTTTTTCCTAAACCAAGCAACTGAAGGAGCTTTTTGCTGCAATTATGTATTATGTACATGCTCACCCACATTTTTGTATTGCCTCAGAGCTTATCTGCTGTTATATTTCTCTCCAAGATGACAACATTTAAGAACCTACTAATGCTGTCAACTCTTTATATACTCCTAGACCAGTCGGCGCCTCTGTGTTTTTTATGTGTATGTGGTGTCTTCTCAAACCCACAGTCGGTCACAGCAAATGGCCACTGAGGAGTTTTCCTTTTCACTGTCATCACATGCATGCTCATTATGAGGGATTGCAGCAATGTTAATTATTCAATGCAATCAACTCTACACTGTAGCCACATGCTCATTCAGGAGCAGGAATTGCTGTCAGTGACTTGATGCAATTGGCTGGGCTTCCTTAGTTCGAAAAAGTTTTACAAACTGGCAAAAAACTGAACTTGAATGCATTGATTTTTTTTTTTCCATGGCTGAATTTGAAAGTATGTATTACACTGACTTTCCCTCTGTTTAGACTGAAATAACTATATATTTCTCTGTGTAGACTGGATCTGTTTGTCTTGTATATTGCCTTGAGCTGGCATTTGATGAAAACTGGAATAAATAAACTAAATTGAATTTCTAGTATGAGGTCATAATGAGGTAATATTTTTGTGATGCTCCTCAAAAAAGATGATATACCTGAAAAATGAGAAAGACAACAGCCTCTCTGCAATCCTATAGCACAGCATCCAGGATGGTGGTGAGTTATAGCAAACTGCAGTGGAAAACTACCATGAGTATCCTGTGTTACAGTGAGGATATATTGACAATTTAGAGAAATATCAAGTTTCCTTGAAACAATCAAGAATTACTATAATAATTCTTCACTATTTCATTACTTCATATATGAGGTCAAACCTAATCTGTCTCTACACACCATAAATAATCTCTACTCCACCACTACATACATCTGTCACCATTTCTGATTTGCATCCACTGTTTTTATGTCAGAATGTAAAGATATGATTATCTCAAGACTTTGAAATATCTACTGGATGTTTTGTAAATTGTTCAACGGTATTTTTCAACTTGATGGGCCATCATCATTATTTCAGGATATTAAAGTATTTTTTAAAAAACAGTCAATGTACAACGTGATACGTCAAAGGACTTGAAAGAAATTTTTAATTTTCCCATTACTGAAAGACGGTTAATAATGTAAACATTTTCAAAACTTCTTATCTAATAAATGAAGACACTCATGAGGAAATGAGTGATTGTCAAGTTTCTTCAATTTATTCACTTGGGTCATTAATTAAGATAGAAGGATTAATCAAACTTTAAAGGGTATACAGGTTTTAAAATCCACTAATTCACAGAACATGTCAACCAAGATTCTCCGCTGAAAACTGTTCTTCATTTCTAAAGTATTTCAAAATGGGGAAATAAGTAGCAGGTACTCAGATTTACGTAACTATAGCAACACAATTCCAGCTGAAATATCTGTTAGCATATTTGTTTGGAAAGTACAGGAAAATATTTGCTATGTCAGAATTTTTCACTGTTTGTAGTCCATTTCTAGTTTTAATTGTTTTGGTTTTGGCCTCAGATTTTAATGAGTTTTCTAGTGATTATTGTTTAAAGCTGAAATTGTTTTTGATCTATGAAATAAAGAAACAAACACAATAAGAAACGACAATGCGTCTTCAACTTTGGTTCAAATTTTCAAGAGGGTAGGCATCAAAAATATAACCCATCTTCACTACTTACTCTCAAACATCAAATCAATAGAGGGTAAATTGTAGGAGGAAAATAAAGAATCTATAATGGTCTGGTTTTTAGGAATTCATAACAAATTCAGTTTTCTACACACCACAAAATCCCAACAGAGATTCTCCAGCATTACATGCAGCTAAAGTCACAGAAAACTAACTTCAGAGTCCTGCAGCAGATGGTACGGACACTTCTTGGATGACATGGGGAGAAAGTAGAGTCTAAATTCACAGGGGCAGTGTGACAAGATGCTGCCAAGTGTCTTGAAAACTCAATGTGTACGTGTGCTTCGAAGAGGTGCTGCTGTGTGAAAGGCAGGAGGGAAAAAAACAGCAGCAGCGAGACTGATGTAGGAAACTGAATTAGGCTGGTGGAGAACGTGGATCTTGTTTTAAATGCCCATCCATATCTGCATCTATTTGGGGTTTTTTCTTGACCCCCACTGGGTTTTGAATGCCACCCTTGAAAATAAATAAATAATGAAGAGCAAGTGAATAAATAAACAAATGCAAATCATGGAAGACAAGGCTACAGTAATCCATATGGACAGCTAAGAGAAAATTCACACAAAATCCTTGAATCATGGAAAAATCTCTAAACATTATATTTATCTATCCACATTTCAGAGTACTTTGGTGAAATGTTGTTGTTTATTTAACATAATTATTTGGGTTGTGTTAATGATTTCCCAACAACCTTTTTCAGGATCCATACACAGGGTGCTATTGATCATCTAGTGAACATAAAAATATTCTGAACAAAGGTGGTCCAAATTAGTTTAAAATATACCTTTTGTAGAGTTCTGTTTTGCAAAAAGTCCTGATTCGTGTGGAGGGACTAGAACTCTAGAGGGAAATTCTTTAATTCACTAGTCTTGAATGATGAGTATCTCTTAGTATATCTGTGCTGGGGGAATCCCAGGAGCAACACCTTAAAAGGTGCATCTTCCAAAATAAAAAAAAAACAAACTTCAAACTGAAATCCTGGTTTGCTCAGTTTTGCAAAAAAGAAGCGGCAGGGAATCCAGACAGAAAAATCCAATTTCTGTTTAAATCTGGACTCATTGTTATACACAGGAATCCATTAAATTGAAAAGTTTCACACATTTATCTAGCCAGCTTTCTATTTACATGCTAATCCAGTGACAAACCATCAGGGGCTTCAAAGTATTCAGAAAAGCCTGCAAGGAGACCCAGGAATAAAAAAGCTAGACTGATGCTCACCTATAATTTAACGGAGTAAAAGCTCTTTAAGTATTTCCTCAATGAGGGCTGCACATCAGAGTTTTGAGTCTGAAAATAAATTAATTAAATTAAAAAAAAAAAAAAAAAAAAAAAAAAAAAAAAAAAAAAAAGAAACACAGTCACACAGGATTTTTTATGTGCCTTCTCCAGGCAGACAATGTTTGAGACAGTGTTATGATAGGTGTTTGAGATACAAAATTCTGGATCGAGCCTAAAACACCTTGACGAATTAAACTAAGTGATAGATAAACATCAGGTAGACAAATTGATCAGCTAATCATATTTTGATTTGTAGCCAGTCTTGGAGTTTTGTAGCTAATCTCATGATGAATTCTGTACGAAACAGTGCTAATGCAGAGCAGAGACCTTAAAACTGACTAAAAACATCAATGACATTGCAGTGGATTAGTTAAATTACAACCGTACAAATAAAAGAAGTGTTCCTTGAAAATGTCATATATATTATGCATACCCTTTCAACATCTGTTTTGTTATCTGTTTTCAGGTTAGTAACTGGAAGGAAGCCCTTACACTTAACTTACTTCTAGAGAGGAGGAATTGGAAAAGTCTTTCAGACTAAGAAGGAGAACCAAAGTCACAAAAACAAGTTTGATGTTTGCTTTTTGATCAGTGAGTTTTCAGAGATTAACATTTGCAGAAGGTTTATTAGTATAAATTAAAGCATTTCTGGTTATATTTTATGTTGTGATCTATCAAACTACAGCTCTTTGCAAAGTCAAATTAAATCTGAAATACTATAAGAAATGTAGAGATGCAGCCTTTTCTATTTTACATCTCTTGGTTTCATACATAAATCCAATAATATAGAAGGTATTATGGTCTTATGAAAAAGTCAGTTATGTGAGTTCTGCAGCTACACCATGTAATCCTTTGTAGGTAATGAAAATAATTCATAAATCCATTTTAAAACTGAGTAATAGGGCTGATCGAATTCGAGCAGACTGCTGCTTGTTAAAATGTAGGCTGTCTGTCAATATTACAGCAAAAAAGAAAGAACCATTTAATGATATTGATTGAATAAAATGGAAACCATAAAAATGAGTATCTTGCTGGTTACTGTGAGCTATGTTTATTTCCCAGTCCTGAATTATATTTGAATATTATATATTACCAACAGGAGGCACCTCATGATATTTTTCATTTTGTACCAGAGAACCATCACTATTCACAACACCTGTCAGACAAAAGAGTTTCTTATTGACTTAGCTGTTTGTCTGAGATTACATAGTGGGAGACGATGGATTTTCAGCAGTCCAGGGGTCATGAAGCTCCATCAGTGCTGTTCCACAATTACAGCCTCAGTCTGTGGCGTAACACTTAGTTATTCACCTTTAATGATAATCTGAAGCCTTTTTTCTGTGCTCAAAAGAGAAAGTCTAAACATCAATGCAGAAAAAAAATCAAAATGCCCAGTTTGTTTACTTAAAATTGACTTTCAGCAACATAAATTATATTTAAGATACTGTAGATGTTAGGTGTGAGTTAACAAATTGATTTAGCTTCTATTTATTCTGTTATTATAACTACTGGAGTTGAAAACTGCAATTTCAGATAAATTTTCAACAGCAGCAGACCTCAGATTTAGAAGATGGCTGCTTTGACATAAGTAGTGAGTGCCATGGTAAAGTGCTGCTTACTGTTTTTAACACTGACCAAACTGTGTCTTATGATGTATCAACAACAGAACTGTTTTTGTTAAGGATGTGCTACACTTACCTCTGCATGACTAGAGCTTTATTAAACTGGGGCTAAGATGAGTAATATCTGTTATATGGGTATGTCCATATGTATCTCTCATGCTTTGGTTGGATGTAATAAGATGTGCTAAGTTAATATGCACGTAAATATCTGTTGAATGTAATATTTATTCACAGAATTCAAACATAAACAGGCAATCAATTTAATTGTAGTTAACTACACAATTAACCACATTAAACTCATTGTATTTCCTTGTCCTGTCAGTCTATATATAAAACAGAACTAACAGGGAAGAAGGTAAAGATTAGTTGTTAATTACAAAGTATAAGCAAGACAAACTCTGGTTAATTGTAACCCTAAAGACTATAGGAGAGTGATTTATACACAGGGGAGTGATGAATTATACTTGATTTAGTGTTAATACCAATTGCTTGCTGAATTTTCATGAGAAACCTTCGGTGTAAATCATTATTATGACAGTTATGGTGTTATTTTCCCTTTCCATAAATAATGTGCATAAAGGCTGTTGAATAATAGTTTTTCATAGCCCTCAATGATCCTCATTCTTCATGACAACCTCGCTGGCAGCCATTCAGAGGGATATTTGCTTTTCTCTTGTTTTGATGAATTGTCCCAGGTTGGCTTCAAAGGTGCAATATTCAGGATTCACAGATGTTTGGGGAAATCTCTTGAATTATAATTCTGTTTCATGGTCCTGAGGTAATTTTAGATGTATTATCTATAGTCTCAGTTGAAGGACCACCTCAGATAAACTTGTATCTTTGGTTTGCTGCATATTTACATTAGGCTTTCAAAGAACCCTTTCAACACACATGAGGCTCAAACAGACAGGCAGAACTCAAAGGGACATTTCAGATTTATGTTGTAACTCCAACACTGCACTATGATTCATCCTGGACACTGATTACATTTACCAGGACTCAATTTCAGGCTATTACAGCAGGAAACTATCATTATAATTTTCCTGCATTCACTGGATCAATATGGGAACATAGCAGATGTCCATGTCTTTAGTGGAAATGGACAACATCACTACACTTCCAGTATGGGCACTGGGTTTCCTGAAAACAGATAATGGCTGTAAGACTTTAATGCTCTGGTCAGCTTTAAAAGCTAAAAAAATGCTAAAGGCTGTAGTTTTGTGAGTATATTGTGTGTTGTGCCTTTCACCTTAGCTTATCTGTGTGCATCCACAAGACCAAGGACCAAGAAAAATTGCTCATTTTAATTTATGCTTCTTCATTAAATCAACAAACTACCCCTTAGCAGTGATATAATTTATTTTTGTAAAAACTATTTATTTATTTCAATGAAAAGAATGGTAAATATAACAAAGCTTACTTGTCTTGGCCATACCTTGTCATTTTGTGTAGTTTTGTAATAGTCTGTGTTGTTTTAAGCTATTTTTATTTTCATTTTCGTGTTTTTGCCAATAATTGTATAAACATAATAGTTTCTGCTGTCTTTTTCATGGATATGCAGCAGAATGTTTGTCAAAGTAAAGGTTTTAAAACATTTATTTACTCCATAGAAGACACCCGTGGGATCAGAGTGACATCTAGCAAACTTCTGTTTTCTGTTAGCATTTTTAAATTATACATGGAAAGTCAACATAGTGGAACAAAATCCTGCCATGAGCAAGCACTGCAGCTGTGTATTAGCATAGCGATATAAATACACAAAATCCAAACATATGTGTAATCTCAGGAACAATCAGAAGTATAAGTCCCAGGCATGCATCTGTTGGAGGCTTTAAATAGACTGACATGGTTGTGAACCTGTATCACTCACACTACTTTTCAGTTGTCGATGTCACTAGTGTTTTGGTTAAATGTGTTGACATGCAGACTTGGTTATGTGAGGCAATATTTTTTTTATGTCTGAGAAAACTAAACAGAGTGCAGATCATCATGGCAAAATTAAATGCCTTTCTTTTCAACAGTGAATGACTGAAAGATTCCTCACAAACACTAGCCATGTCTGGCAGAAGAAAACTGGCCTTATTTCCCCTCAAAACAAGATCTAGTTGTATGCTGTCCAATTGTGCATGCATGTCCATGTTACCATGTACCCTTTGGGACTATACTTTGAATCACAAACTCCATCTCCATCCTGCCTGTCAGGAGGCAGAGAATTGGAGTGTATTGCATATTGCCTCAGAATGATGCTGAAAAGCTACTTCATGCCTTTGTTACCTCAACACTTGATTATTCCAATGCATTATTACCCGGATGTCCCAAAATCTCTCAAAGAAATCTTCACCTCATCCAAAGCTGAAATACTGGCAAAAACGAATAAAAGAGGCAATATTTCTGTGGCTCACTGCACAATTTAGAAATCATTTCAAATTCTTCTTACCGAGAAAGCTTACAATAACCAGGCCCCATCACATCATGAAGATGTTATGATTCCCTTTCACCCTATCAGAGCACTGTGCTCTTAGAATACAGGACTACTTGTGGGTCATAGAGTTTCCACGCTGAGCCTGTAGCTATCAGTACCCTGCCTGATTCAATAGTCAGATGAGGTCTCTGTTTTTCAAGATTTTAATTTTTCTTCAGATAACCACAAACCCCCCCCAGTTTGTGTGTTTTTTGGTTATTTAAACCAAGGACATTGTTTATCTAGTGAAACTGTAACTCTACAACTGGATTTATCTTCTCAAGGAAAATAAAGCTTTAAAGAACTGTAAAATTAGCTTTAAAGAATCCACAGTATGTCCCTAAATCAAAACTGCAAATCTAATAATTTAGAGAAGATTTAACAGGTATGAAAATAACACAGCTTGATTAAGCTGAAGACACACCACAGTAAAACTAACATGTTGATGTCACAAGACAAAGACAATGCTTCCACAGTGTGTAAATGTGAAAAGAAAATAAGGGCTTATTTAACTGTTTTACTACTGAACCTCATAAAGTCGCAGCCAGTGCCACTAGCTTTTGGCCTTGTTCAAATGCATCTCTGAGGACATGACAGCCAGCCTGTGTGTTGACAGCCAGTCTAGGGGGCAAGACCAGTGTGCTACAGGCGGGCAAACTCTGCTGGTGCTCCATGGCTGTGATTCCCAACCCTGATCCTCAGAGCATTTTATCCTGAATGATTTAGATACTTCTCAGCTTTAGAATACCTGATTAAGATGAATATTTATAAGCAACCTATTTCAGACCTTTTTGACAAATTTAGGATGTAAATCAGCAATTTCAATATAATATGTGGAAAGATCTAACAAAGCAGGACAGTAAGCCCTAAGGATCAAGGTTGAGGACTATCTTTATCTGGGATTTCAAATCTTGGGTCTAAACTATATAGGCCTAACTTTACTGTGCTGCATTTCAACATAACCATAACCCTATTTAAGAGTCCCATCAGCTGTTAACAGAACACATTTGATGAGCATGTTCTGTTTTAAAGCTGTGAACAAGGATACTATCAAGAATCTAAACACTCCAGTTAAATTATTTCTGGGATTAATCTTCCGTCTGTTATGCTAATTGGATATCTGTTATTAGTTACGATGGATAATTCCACATTTGGCATCCTGCTTTGAACTTCCTTTCCACTATATACTCGAGTAAGAAGAGGAGAAGGCCATCTTCTCTTGCTTTTATTGAAAAGGCTGTTAGCTCATTTAATGGTCTTTGTAAAGTTACTGTGAGCTAGCATTAACACTCCTTGGGAAGGACAGCTCCTGCTCTGGCCCTTCTGTATGTCATACTGCTGAAATAAACACATATCAAGTATTTTTTTTGGTTTACAGTCATAGCTGCTGGTGTACAAAATAATGATTTGATGAAAATTATGGACAGGGTACATCTGTCCTCTCTGAACAGATTCAGCATTCTCTGCAGATGCCATTAGAAAACGTAATACAGACTTTAATGCTTACAAGTCTCTTAAGAGGGATCATCAGGGGAGGAAGGTGATTGTCCAGACTTCAGAATCAATCAGTATTGATCTTTTGTTCTTGCTAAAACTACACAAGTAAGAAAGTATGTCACAGTGCATTCTGAGTAGTTAAAGGATAATTTCTTCTGCTGTGCTGACTTGATCAGATATGTTGAGTCAAGTCGTTAAAGAATCTGATCTGCAAAACAGTCAAGGTCTTAAAAAAAGACTATTTCACTGGTATGTTACAAAGTCTTTCAAGAATTTCTTAATTTTTAGCATTTTTACTTCAGCTAGATTGTTTAAACAGTTGCTATTATGTAAAGTCTTTCAAATCAAATCATAAGAGTAAAAGCACAACAATTCCCATGACTGATCAAAAATAACTGAGGAAGGCAGTTAATTTGGACTGAATTAGGGGGACATTTAGGCAGATAAATGATTTATTTAGCAGCATTTGATAACTGTAATCAGCTCAAAATAAAGATATTGGATACACATCTAAAAAAAAAACTACCTATGTATTAAGTAAGAACTCCTTTTCAGCTATCAGCAATGTTCATTCCAGATAGGAAGAGTATATTTGTCAACAGATACAGCTGGCACCCGGGTACAAATGAATGAAAAATGTGGAAAAAAAAAAAAAAAAAAAATTGTCTGATGAAGAAATGTTGATGATGGATAGGATGCATGCCATTATAGGTATCTGAAAAATAAATGTGTGCAAAGAAGAACTGATTCAGGAATATTTGCTTTAAAGATCTTCCCTAGCAATTAAATGTTCACATGTATTGCTGTGTGTTAGGAAGTGAGCTATCTGCCTCTTACACTGTAAACATAAGATGACTGAAGCAGTACAGAAATAAATATGGAGAAGAGGAATTTAAACATTTTCAGATCACATCTATGTCTGTAAATCATATGTCTAAACAGTGTCACTTCCTTTGATTGGTTTGTTGGATAGTATTTGCTTTTTCTGTCAGTGCACCAGACTAAGGTTCACTTCCGAGTGAAAATCAAGTTTTAAAGCCTGCCCAAACAAAGCTCACTAGCAGAGGAAACAGACTTTGGTCTCATAGGAGTGGACCAAACTACGCAGGTGTAAATTAAGCCTTAGTACAACACCTAAACTCAGACCAGTGCATTTCAACCATTCTTGGTTACCATTTAAATGGTATCTGGGATGACGCCTACCTTGTTGCATTTTGCAGGCTCGGGTTTACTGAAACTGCCCAACCAGCTTTTCTTTTACAGCAAGCAACTAAAAAACACTAAAGCAGTGTTTTTCAAAATGGGGGCCGTCAGGGGGTGCTAGGGAGTCCTCAGAAAATTGGAGGGAAGATAAAAAAAGCAAAAGTAAAAAAAAATTAATCCAATACATTTTTAAATCATAAATTTTAAATCATTATTTTTAATAAAATCTAATCTGTTTTTCCAATCATTATTATAAAATATAATTGAAAAAAACCTTTCTGAAATGTTATTTGCCATGCTTATCTCCTGACTGGCTGCCTGTCAAATTTATCAAGCTGCTTTGCTCCTCAAACTAGAATAGCAAGCACGAAATAGAAAAGTCTCTTGCAGGAAAAAGACCGAAGGAACCATCCAGCAGCCCTGCTGTGAAGGACACTGCTGCAAAAAACATAAAACTTGCGGAGATTAAATAAAATTTGATGTGTGGTTAATATAAGCTACTGCATATTTTCTAATAATCAAAAGATGAGATTGTGGTGAAAAATTTTATTATCAGGAAATATATTATGACATGAACGTCAGATTAATAAAGTCATAATATACTACCTGATAATAAAATTTTCCATCACAGAACTCAGAGCCAACTAAAATCAGAAGATATGAGGCAGCATTTTTGCTAAGCGAATGTAATAATAATTGAACTGAGAATAAAAATGAGAAAAAAAAAAACATTCTAAAACTCAGTGATTCTTTACATATTTTGTAGCATTGTTTGTGGGTTTCCAAAGGGGGTCTCTGGCCAGAAACTAATGGTGTTTGGGGGGCCATGGCATTGAAAGGTTTGGGAACCCATGCACTAAAGTAAGTAATGGCTCTGATATACCTCTCCAGCTACATGTACACAAACTGTTGTTACAGACATGCATATGCCTGCATGTGTTCATAGCATTTTGAGATCAATTGGACTGATTCATTCAAGGGCTTGCGGTTGTCATAACAGCCTAGTAGGTGGTAATAATGGAGGAGTTTTTGGTCTGTTCAAGAAAGAAAAAAGGTTCTTTAGGTGATTCCTGACCACAGATTTGGTAAAGCTTTTTAGTTCCTAATGTCCCTAAGGGATAAATGATCAAAATCGGTATTTCTGATATAGCTGGTATTTCTTTAAAAATGAGTGTACTGCTGCAGGTTTGATTCACAGTTTTCTTTGTTGTATGCTTTTTACTACCTTCTCAGTGGGGGTTTTATTGTCATTGTTGTTGTGCAGACTCAGCACCGTCACTGAAATCACGGCTACGTGCAGTTGCAACACAAAGATACCTGAAGGATTCTTGTAGGCAGGAACAAAAGCTGAAATTTATGTCACAGGAGCTTTGTGGTCAAGCAGAAGATCAAGTCAGCTGTGGTGTGAATCCCTCCTACAATTGATTAGGACTCAAAGGTGGACATATTTTATGACCAACTAAACTGTTTTCAATTAGTTTTAGAAATTGTGAACTGCACAGGAATTTAGAGATACCCAGCAATTGTAAGACTCTGTTAAAAGCTCTATTATCACTAATTTTGTAACACACTGCAATACCACCTAAATATTGCTTTAAATGAATATGCCACATGCTCAAATCAAATTCCCTGTATCCTGTGCCTTTATGGTTTTCTGTAAACGGGGAACTCTGGAGCCTCCACCCATTACAGCCACCGTGTTATTTTTTCTACACATTACCTCAATAAACAAAGGACTTCGTGGCCAGAGGCATTACTCACCCTGATGCCCAGCTCCACATTTTCTCCCCCGTACACCTCCATGCCTTCATCCAGCAGACCAATCTCCTCAAAGTACAGTCTGTCCACTACAAAGCAGCCAATCAAAGCCGGGCTCCTGAAACATTTACAATGATTAAGATCAGTTTTGTTTGTCAGTTACCATAGAGATAGTAAGGACCCAAAAATATATGTAATAACGTTAAAGATCACAACCTGATATTTTTACATGGATGACATTTAGTAATTTAATGTCAAACATGCAACTATGCTGCTGGCTTCATTCACTTACTGGATTGGGGCACTTTTGTTGCCCCTGTGCCACCAGGTCTTGGGTGGATTGAGGTAGCGGCACCATAGTTCCCAGTCAAAGCCCTGGGCAGACAGTGGGTACTCTTCAATCTCAAACGTGTCATACTTGATGTTGTCAAATGATGGGGAGATTATGCGTGTTCTGTCCTCTTTAATTCTCAGTAGAATTGGTTCAGCCCTGATAACATGGAGAAAGATTTTAATTGCACTGTTTGTATTTAGTTTGACAACCTTACTCTGTGTAGAACGTTTTAAAAATATGATTCAATAAAATAAGGCAAAAAAAAATAAAAAATAGATATCTACATAAAACAAATTACATTTTATTAATAAGAATTTTTGTCAGTGAAAAAATGATTTATGGAAGTCAGAAATGCTAGGAATGTATGAACCAAGTTTTGTTCACAAAGCTTTAAAAGCTGCAAAATCACCTGATGTGAACAAATTTGTATATCCTAGAAGACTCTAGAAGCAAAACTGCCAATGTAAACGACAAATGTCATCAGGAGTTACAAGTACATGTAGCAAATGTTGTGTTTTTACATTCATTCATTTATTTTTATTTATTTATTTGAAAGGGACATTTTATATTTAGGAGCATATCAATGTAAATATGCAGAAATTAGCTTAAAAAGCTACTTCACATTTTTAGTACCTAGTAGTTCCCAGGTTTGGAGTGCACACATCTCCCAGGCTTCTGATTTCATTCTGCATACACCATGTTGCTAACAGTATTTGTCCACCCCCCTAAATCATTGAATTTAGGTGTTCCTGTCAAGAGTTGAACTTGTTTAGTTCCAGTGAAATTAACTGTTAATGCTACCAAGACATTTTGGACAATTTATGTTAGCGTTTGTAGATGACCCCTTCAATTTCAACATTATTGTGCACCAGTGCATAAAGTAAGGTCCATAAGGACATGCATATGTGAGTTTAATGTGGGAGAACTACTGCACTCTGTATGAGTCCTGACCTCAACCTGGTAGAGTAACTTTGATGAATTAGAGTGGAGAATGTGAATCAGGTCTTGTCCAAAATCAATGTCTGACCTTACAAATGCTCTTCTGGAACAGTGGTCAGAAATTCACATAAGGCTGTAAATATGTATTCACCATGTTGAATATAAATGTTTGTTTTTTTTTGCCATGTCCTTGCACAGTTTGTAGAATTGAAAGAGAAAATAATACAACAGATACAGTAAATAGCATTACTGAAGTCCTACTGAGATGAACAATTTATTTAGTAGCCCTGCGACACACACATAACTAACAACTTTTACAGTGAGGTGAGACATCAGTTCTAAAGTGATTCTGTCAACAAACTACTTTATTCTGCTACTTTTTATTGTATTGTCAATGACTTAAATGAATAAGAATATTTTTCAAAAAACATTATCAACAGATTAACATTTTGGGCAAAAAGATTAATTTCTGTTTTAGTAGAGGTTATAATTGACAGTATTTTGTGTAACTTCTTGTTTAAGCAACACTTGTAGGCATTAAGGAACTGCCCAATCAACCTGCAGTAACTTTGATGGTAAAATGTTTTTTCTAATGTAAGATTTCAGCTGCTGAGTAGCTAGGGATCTCCTTTAGCATATCAATTTATCACAAAAATGTTCTTTATGGATTACAGTGTTATAACAGCTATAAAAAAAAATGCCATTGTCATTGTGAATCAAATAAAACCTTTTCTAAATAAACATAGAAAAAAAATAGTCAGTAACAAAACAGATTCAAAACAAGTACTGTATACTATAATAGAAGGAACCAAATCTTGCTTTTCAGAGGAAACGTTCCAGCAGATTTGACAGAAACACTTGAATTACAAATGAGAGACAGAGACGTGCGTCAGTTCAAACAAGTACAACATCAGGGTGCAACCCATGTTTGTTCTGTGATGGATAAACTCATTGCCTGTATAACGGGTCATACACTTTTGTGCTGTAATGATCAGGGAAAAAAAATGCAGTTGGGCAGTTAAAATGTAGTTTTATTTTCCAATGTTTCTCTAAGAAAATATTATCTGTGTGCCAGAAATTCAAAACGGTCACCACAAATCCACTTTGTCTTTTAAACAGATAAAGAACTTTCAATAGCATTATGCATGAATTTTACATATAGGTAAAAGCATTTCAAACCAAAACAGTAACAAAACAACTAACTACAGTCACTGTCATAATACTCAAATTAAATTGTTTTTTTTTTTTATTCACAATGCTCTAAAAACATGCATATGCATGGAAAGTATGAAGAATGAATGAGCTGCATGCATCTTCACTGCATACTTATTTTCGATAATTACCAGTTTGTGCAGGACAAGGCATTCACCTGTATTTTGCTTTATTTTTATAGTTTATGCATCTGGTCAAAGGGTCTCTGTGTGGCACAAACTGTCTTTGTTCAGTTCCCAAATAGTTTAAGTGTCTGTCTGGCATAATAGTGTAAAATAAACATACATAACATACATAACATTATAGCTACTAAGAGATATAGTCCATAGCATACACAGTAATGTAATGAATTCGATGAAAAAAGGACAAAGTTAAGTTATCAGGTTACTTGAGAAGGGAGAAAGTAAATTTCTCAGTTGATGTGGTGACTATACAATGTTTTTATTAGTTTATTATATTTTGTTGGATTTTAAATACAATCCTAACTTTTTAGCATTACAAAATGCATAAAACTCCAAAATAAAATGACTGAAGAACTTGTTCTTATATGTTAAGCTCAGCTAATCTCACCTCATGCTGCACTTGTGAGTGACTCACCAGCCGACATTAAACTCAACGTGGGCATCAAATAGGGCAACAACTGGGGCAGTGGCAGCCCTCCATCCACTCACTCTCGACCGGATCAGCCCCTCCTGTTTGGTATGCCGCACTATCTTTATGAATCCTGGACGCTGGCTGTTTGTTTCTGACACAAAGTCCTGCAGTTTTTCCTTGAGCTCATCTGCAAGAAAAATCAAACAGGCAGAGGATGTATTTTACATTAATATCAGCATTTGAAGATCTCATTCAGGATTAGGTGAGAAAAGTGAGAGTTGTCTCAAGGAAACCACCCACAAGACATCATCATGTGCTCTTCCAGTGGGCAGTTTTTCAATGGTCAGAGGCCAAAGGCACTCATGCCTCACTGCTTTGATCAGTGGACCAAATAGGCAGCAGCTTGAGCAGACTGCTGACTTCCATGGGGTTACAGCCATAACAGGGTTTCTGCCATATTTCATGTCAGCCTGCAATCCTTTTCAACACATGGGAGGTGTCCATTTTAAAAGTTTATCTTCATTATTACCTGGCTAGCACAACTGCATCATGGCTTGGAGGTCACCACTTTACATCTGTGGTATGGTCTTTCTATTTGGAATTTGCATATGCATTGCTTTTCTTCCACAGTCCAGCAACATGTTTGTTAGGTGATCTTGCAACCCAAAATTTACTGTTTACTATCGTTCTGAAGTATTGAAAAGGGCAATGTTATGTGGGTCTAAATCTGCAGAACAAAGTAGAGTTTGTGGAACATTGACTCCTTTTTCTTCACGTTTCCTTTCATGGAATTTCAGGAATACCTTACAGAGAAGCTTGCTGCTCTGAACAAAAAAGATGTTTTAAGATAGAATTCTAATTGCATGATTGACTTGTGTTTGTATAACCTACAACCATTTGGCTTATTTGTATGGATTTGTGGGTGGGTGGACGTCTATGTGGGTAATGGGTGTATATGTGTGAATTTGTCACCTGGAGTTGCAGAGTTGTTAGAATGGTGAGAAGGGCAAGATACCTGCAAGGCTCAGTGCCCAAGAGCAGCAAAGGGCAGGTAGCCTCCACTCATGAAGGCTGCAGCAGCCCCAGGCAGACACACCCATAGAACAGCCTTAAATAAAGGTAAATTGGCAGTAAAGGCCATCAACAGCAGCCCTCAGGCAAAAAAGGCACTGGGAGAGAACCAGGGCACGAAACCCCTGACCCAGTCCCCCAGTTCAAGCTAAGGCTGAACCCGGTTACCCTGGTAGCCAGGCACCTGCACAAGCCCATGGCAGCAAGATCGCTGAGCACAAAGGAGAAGAGACCATCCCATTGCAGCGATGGGGACTGAAATGGCTGAAGGGATGGAGTGAACAAAGCCTTGTTGAATTAGAACCCAGGGAGGGCAAGAGGAAGGAGGAGTATGTGCTGCTTTTAATGGACTCCTGTTTTGAATAGTGTGTGTGTATTGGGATCAAAGGGATAGGATTCTGTGTTCTACTGTATATCAGCATGAGGTCCATTACTTTTGCCATAATATCATGTCTCATTTAATTTCTTTTTCACTATTTAAAGGTCAACTGTCCATCTCAGAAAACTATTTCAATGCTCTATGATTGGCCCCACATCATTAGCTGAATTAATGAAAAAGTAAGGCACATCTTCTGTTTCATTATCAGTTTTAAGCACCAGGCACCCCAAGGTGAGTCAGTCTTCATCAATGTGAAGAATAAGATTACCAAGTGATATTTTAGGGTCTTTGCTGCAATATTTAATTTTTAGTTGTGCTGCCTCTGTTGCAGTGGTGCATGTATGGCATGTGCAAACTGCAGTGGTTGTGGAGCAGAATTTGTTTTTTAACATATCCAAAAACATCAGTAACAGCCTGGCTTATCTGGTGGTGAGACTGTGTATGTTTCAGTGTCAAACAAATTGTATTTTTTTCAATTGCATTAAATCAACCTGTGCCATTAAAAGAAAGGCAGATAGTGTGAGGACATGGTTCTCTGGTGGTCCTGTGATAGACTGGTAAACTGTCTCCTCTTGCATAATGACTAATGGGACAGACTTCAGGTGTTGAAGAACTTACATTACAATTTTAAGTTAGAAAATTATGTTTATTTGTCTAGACTCAGCTGGGTAAATAAATACATGTATTTACTGCTTATAAGAAGGAATGTTTCATAGATAAATAGCAAAGACGTTAGGTTGATTTTCTCTCATTTCAATGCTTGCTGGCTCTCAGCAGGGATGGCTGTTTTTTCCAACAGACAGAAAGCAACTGCCACAATGCAATAGTTTTCCCTTTTTTATTTGTCTAATGTGCACAGCATGAAACAGGTACCCATCATGTTTGTTCATTATGGGGTGGTCAGGTTTGTATTTTCCCAGACTTAATCAGTCAGGGGTATCTTGTACTAAATCACGTTTTACAACATTTAGCGGAAAGATTAGCCTGTGAAGTCCTTTACTCTGAGCTTCTAAATTTAGCTGAAAGAATCTCCAGAGACTTACATGAACTGCTGCAACAAATTTAATAACTTTTATTTCATCAATAATTAAGACATCCTAATGTGTTGGGAATTGAAAAATAAGAGTGATGTGGCGTTATGCCTCATAACAAGTCACAATAAAGCACACACCATTACGCCAGCAATGGCTGATGGCTACCACTTATCAATCTTTCAGGACTGATTTCCCGCTGTAGCTCCGCCGGAGCTGCACTGAAGTTACACAAAAAGCAAGCAGGATTTCAAACATAATTGTGCAGTCATGAAACAAATCCAGCAGCTTATGATTGTAAATCTAGCTGAAATGTCTTCTCAGAAGATAATGAGCAAAGTTAATGGTGAGTGAAAAAAATGAACATGTTATTTTGCTCCAATCAATTTTGCCTTGAGTAATATATAACACAGGAACAATGCACAGTCTTCTTTTGTGCACATCGATACTGATTTAGATTCCTATCTTGCAAAATATGGCAAGCAAGGGATATTCGATCAATGATTACATTAATACCCATGTTTTTATATATATAATTTACAACCATTTTATACCTGTATGATTGTAGTCATGGGAGTCTAACCTGAAATGTGCTTTGTTTCCATAAACTAAACGCTGCATTCATGCATGTTCATATACAAGCATTATCCATTATCATTAAAGCATTTCTTCCCGCACAGCAGATGGCAGATCGGCATGGTTACAGGTCTCACACTTGCTGTTTAGTTTGAGCTGCACCACTTGCTTGGCAGCTTCTCACTACATAACTCCACCACAGCAAAATCTGTGTCTGAAACATCCAGCAGGTACTGGCTCTTCCTCGGCAATCAAACCCACGGCCCACTGGCAGTTTGTTAAAAAACAGTGTGACTGAAGCTCCAGCCTGAAGTTTGGCTTCGCTGGTTTTGGCTGATATCATTCTAGCTTTGTGTACCCTCCAGCTTTCATTAGCTGGTTTTGCAACAATGTCTTGCAAGATATCCAACAGTGACTGGAACTTCCCTGCATACCCGAGGCTGCTGAATAAATCCACATTAGATTACTGCTCTCACAGCAAAGCACAATGTTGAAATGGAAAGCAAGTTTCAGGTTGTTCCTGGCAGATAAAATAATGCATTAAAGAAACATACAAAAGTATATATCCTAAAATATGTTATCATTCTGAATGGGAGAAACATAAAAATAACACTATCACCTACGTGTTTCATATTATTTTCACAGATCAGTCTATTTTTAAGTGAGATAAAGTGATGAAGTTGAAGTGTGTTAATTAACATCCAGCCACCTCACTGTTTCCTTTTTAATTTGTTGAAAAAGGCTGCTTGGAGAAACTTTATAACTTGAAAGACTTGCATTGGAAGCAGAGGTTACCTTATTGTTCTAATCTCTGATCTATCTTATCTGTTCTAGTGCAGAAACGTGGCACTGAAGCAAAGAGGAGACACACCATCTGGAGATATAAAATGTTAACTCTAATATGATGCAACATGTAATGATCCTAATAAATCATGTGATTCCATTCATATTTTTTGTGATATAAATATATAATGAAAATTCTTGAAGTCAGAGTAATAATAATATATAATATAGCATGGTGGAATTAAAAGCTGTTAAAAATAACTGACAATCACCAGTTTAAATAAATAAACAAACAAACACACAATTAAATAAACCTTAAAAGCATATTTAAAACAATTTAAATAATGTTATTACATCACTGCATAAGGATGCAACATAATATTTTACAGAGATCATTCAGTGTGAATTCAAGAACTGAAGTTCTTTTAAGTGTTCAGCTTTTGCAGCGGGTTGGTATCCAGATGGCTTGTGAATAGAAACTATCGTTGAATCTGCTGGTGGTTTTGGCAACACAAATGTCACACATTACATGAAATGTTAAAACAAGAATCGACAGAAACTTTTATTTAATGAAAAAAAAAAAAAACTCATAATAAATAAAATTATAATTTTTGACAGAAATTGTTCCCACTACGCAATAAATCTCTGTGGTATTCTTGTCTGTTACAGCTGTGCCTCATCTACCAGGAGTCAGATAAGAAAGAATCTCCTGGAGCTGAGTATCACACTCACAGGTGAGTCACTAACAATGGCAACAAACCAAGATATGACAGACTGATAAGTGTGTCTATCCTAACTTATGCTTTCAATGTGTACAAAAGTCTTGGGATTCTAAGATATAAAGTAATAACCAGTGTGGAGGAGATTCTGCCTGCAGACTACAAACAAACATTTTTGATTGGTTATTTTTCTCCAAAACACAAAGCTACTAAAGTCAGAATGCTTAGACAGAAGTCTGGTAGACAATGTTAGGCTACGTTCACACTGCAGCCTGACGTGACCCAAATCCGATTTTTTTGCCCTTATGCGACCTGTGTCTGATCTTTTCATGACAGTATGAACAACACAGATCCGATTTTTACAAATGCGACCCAGGCCACTCGGATATGTGGTCCTAAATTTGATACATATCTGATCTTTTCAAATGTGAGCTGTGTCTGTATGGCCAGGTCGCGTTCATCTGACCTGTACCTCATTGATACTCAACAAATGTCACTATTTTGCATTCTGATATGAGGAAGCGGGAAGAAAAACAACAACCATGGTGGACCATAATGCTAAGAGCAGTCAATGGAGAGAAAGCGAGGTTTCTGATTTAATTATATTTCGCAAGATATTCTCCACTATTACCATCCATGTTTACATCCGCAAACAATGAGCACGCTTGCTATGTGTGACAGTATTGCGTCCTCTACTAAGCATGCAGGACACTTTTAGTTTGCTTGCAGTTCACACAGGAGATCACTTACAAGTCGCATATATTTGAAAATGTGAATGACCACAGACACACACACACACACACACACACACACACACACACACACACACAAAATTGGATTTCACAAAAAATCAGAATTGAGCATTGAGGCCTGCAGTGTGAACGTAGACATAGTTACTCTGCTATAATCTGGACAAGCAACCAATTTCTTTCATTGAAAAAAAACATTTTTTAAAATTTTCTGGGACCTTTCTAAATACCATAATGGTCCTGGAAATTCACTGCTACTAATACTGACCTTGCAAAGAAAAGCCTAATTTGAAATTAGATTTTGCAATCTGAAAATAGTTTAAAGTCTGAGCCTGAATAAAAACCATAAAGTAGCCTATAAACATTCATTTGATTCAATAATATTGATCTGGATGAGGAGCTAATGTTTCATTTTGGTTTTTATCTATTTTTTGAGAACGCCTTAAAACTAAGACTTTGGCCCCAGTGCTTTTGGGACCAAATGTTTATGTATGTATGTGTATTACATACAACAAAATTATAGCACTGTTTAAGGATGTGGCATACAATATTTTACAGAGGTCATTCAGTGTGAATATATATATATATATATATTCAGCCATTCAGCCATTCACGCTGAATGGCTGAATATATATAATTCCCTTCTCACCCTCCACGGGTGGTCTTTCTCAACCTCTGAGCTCGGGTCCTCTACCAGAGGCCTGGGAGCTTGAGGGTTCTGCGTAGTATCTTGGCTGTGCCGAGAACTGCGCATTTCTGGACTGAGATGTCTGATGTTGTTCCTGGGATCTGTTTTAGCCACTGCTCCAGTTTGGGGGTGACTGCCCTGAGGGCCCCGATGACCACAGGCACCACTGTGGTCTTCACCTTCCAGGCCTTCTCCAGTTCCTCTCTGAGGCCCTGGTATTTCTCCAGTTTCTCGTGTTCCTTTTTCCTGATGTTGCAATCGCTTGGTATTGCTACATCCACCACAACGGCTTTCTTGAATGCGGGAGGAATATATATATAAATAAATAAATTTATAACTTCATTTGGGGTTTTTTGTAGTTACCCTCTGTGATGTTTAAACAGAAAAAATTAAACTTTATATTACCTGTTATCTGTAGTTAAAACTTGGTCACTCAAAAGACTACTTGCCAATAAAGTAACGAGAGTAACTAGCTCAGGCGGTTCCAGATTGCTATTGATTCTGCAAAGACATTCCTTCACAGTCCCTTTCTTGTTTTCCTTCTCTTTGAAGAGCTTTTTTTCTGAATCCTTTAAATGTAACTTTAAAGATCGAATCATCAGTCTTCCAGACAGATCGTCTAATAAGTGATCCCCCCCTCCTTCAGGCTTCTTCCAAATCCAGCACCTACACCGGTCGGGACTTCTCAAGTCACAGCCTGGGACATTATCCAATTAAGAAGGAATCAGCTGGGTCAATTTGCCATCCTCTCCCTTGATGGCTACATGTTCTCCTGCATGCTAATGTCTCCTGGAGGTGATCTGTGACAATGGTGGGTGACTAATCTGAACCAGAGGGTGGCCAAGAGGTTAGGCGTGGACTCCTTCAAGAATCTTAGCAGCGTCAGGGATCAACAGCCAGACGACATTTAGAGCAGAGTCGTGGTTGAAATCATAGCACCAGCCCTATCGGATGCAGTGTGACAGAGTGCTCAAACAAACAGAGTGAAATGCCATCAGCAAAATGTCGCAGTGTCACTTGGGACTCTGAAGAAGCTGAAGACGACGACTCTCCAGCTCACAGTTATGTAATGAAATATGAATGTTCATTGCTCGTGATGTGGTAATCCATCTGTGCTGGAAGGAGTATGAGGGGTGTGAGAACTTTCAGGTATTCACATTTACATTTTTTAATAGACATCTTAAGCTTTCTGGTCAATAACAGCCTAAGGGAGCACTATCATACTTATTCCAGGGTGTTAAATTAACAAAATTGATTTAAATTCAGTTTCAGGAGCCTCAAGGACATGCCACATTTTGCTCGATTGACTTTGGCAAACAGTATTTCCCACGTTGATAATCTCATTCCTTGTTGCAAGCAGCAGAGCCAATTAAAAAGCATAAAACTTCTAAATGACTTTGGCACTTAGTCATTACCATTTTTAATATCGGCTTTCTGTCTTTATAATATAGTCCTGCAGAGCAAACTACCAGCTCCACTTTCCACATGTAACTGCAGGTTGATTTTTTTCCTTATATATGGCACATTGTAGTTACACATCCCCTACTTCCCAGAATACACTGACCACCTTTCTCAGTCAACACTCTTTACAAGACATGTAGTGAATGCAGATGGAAGAATTAGGCTCAGAAATGAAGGCAAGGCTCATTGCAAACACCTCATCACCTTGCTGGATTGTTACGTGCCTCAGGGCAAATTTCCTGGCTCTGCAGCTAATTAGTGTTATTCATCCATCGGCTCAACCCAGTGAACACAGCCCCCTAATTAACATTAAAAGAGCCTGGAGACCATCGGAGGAGCAGCGGACATCATAGATTTCTCCAAACATGTAAACACCGATTTCTGAATTATCAAGGTGTTCCTAAATTTGTACTCTTCCCTCTGGACATTACACACAAATAATGATTCATATCAAGTAACTTTACCAGCAAAGTATTTATTTTTAGATGATAAAATGAACATTTTGGCTTTAAATATGAGGCTAGTGTTGTCTCTTTGGAGACGTTAGGACCATCACCTGCTTGAGAGGTTTTTCAGCTAGAAGCTATCATTTTGAGACGATTGAGTCAAAGGAAAATGCAGGCTTAAAACTGTCCTGTGTATTTTTTACCCATAAGAACAACTTAAAATAAAAAAGTTGGTTTAGTGTACTTAATAAAGGGATTGCATTCCAAAAATGCTGGTAAAAACAAATCTAAAACATTTGGAGCTGTAATTGCAGCAAAAGGTGGTTCTATAAGCTATTAAAACAGAGGGCAGAATACATTTTAGATTTTTATTTGGTAAAAAAAGTTGAAAACTACGAATCCCTTTTGATCCAGTTCAAAAATGTTTACAAGTTTGTGCTGGACAATCTAAAAAACATCAATAAAAAAAACAATGAAATTTTGTGACAAAAGTTCAAGGGGTCTCTCAATACATTGCCAAGATGCTGTATACCTAGTTCAGCGCAGGTTTATTTTTTAATGGACATTTGACAGTGTCACAGGAAGTTTGTGAAAACTTGTCAAAGAGCTCTGTGTTATTTTGTTGCCACAATCAAAAATGTGCAAACACAAACTTTTGTTGGTTTAAACTTTAAGACAGCAAGTTGCTCTTTATCTGCTTCAACTTTATAAAGTTTTTTCCAAACTTCTGTGGACAGCTCACTAGTGTCAGTCATGATAACACTACTGTCATCCTTCAACAGCTCATCTCCTGGGAGATTTCAGAGCCAGACATCAATTACATGTGAGACACATGCTTGTCTTTGTGGGTATCAGGGATTATTGTGAGGAGGGAGAGACCGAGGTGCAGGCACACAACAGAAATTGGCAGACAAAAACTAAAAAGACTTCGATGTTGACTTACTGACACAAACAGCCAATATCCTCATGAAAAAACCCATAAACAAGGCAGGTTTGAATCCAACAAAAAATGGGGAGATTATATGAATATTGTCATTTATGCATCAAAGCATAGGTCATTAACATTTGTCTGACTTTTACTTAACTCAAATAAAAGGGGATCAAAGGACGTGCTGGTTGTTGATGTGTATGCAGACTGAAAAAAGCATACATGATACATTTAAGAATTAGAAGCCCACCCTCCCCAGATTTTTTCAAGTTTTGACGTACCATTAACCAGTCACATTTATTCATAGAAAAGCTGAACTTTTTCAATCACTGACTAACTGATCAGTGCATTACTAATCATGTGGCCAAGCTAGACGTGGGCAATTTATTGACTCATAATCATCATACCAAGCTCAAAATCGAAGAGGGCTTTGAATTCACTATTCAATATATCTTCCCAGTTGGGCGCTTTTAACTCACCTTTAATTTGCACCATGTGAATAGTTTTAGAAGCTAAAAGGCTTACATTTTAACAATGGAAAGGAAATAAAAGAAAAATGTGGAATAATTGCAATTTCAGTAGCAGCATCACAACTCCATGTTTTTATAAGATTGTGCAAACCTAGTCCAAGATATGTTTTCAGTTCCTGTTGTTAAACAGAATTAATTATAGGTACATTTATAATTCTGTTTCTGTGTGAACTTTCTGTACCAAATGCATAACTGGGTCTGTAAGCCTAACATTTAATTTTAAAGCATTTTCATGAAAAGCAAACACAAATAACTTTAATATTGGAGTAATTTAAAAATATTTTATGATATTTAATGAAAAAAATATTGTTCTGAGAGAAATTCCTTTCATGCTGTCAAAGGTTATTGTATATAAAAAAGAAACAGTTTTCTAAGTTTTGACCTGCCAACATTTTACTTAGTTTTTAGTTTAAATAAAATTTAAAAAAAAAGCATTTTAGTACTTCAAATGTATGGCAAACAACTAGAATACAGTTTTTTTTAAAGGTGGGCCGTATCAGCTTCTTATCAACAAACCAACAAAACTCAAAAGCTTTGAGTCTGAGTGCACAGAGTAAACTTACACAACACAGAAAATGCACTGAAATGTGTGCTGTTTATCAGATGTTAATCTTGGTGGCTTTGGAAGTATGTGCAGGTTGAGTAACTGTGTATAAACAGGCTGTTATCGTAGAGCAGTGTATAAAAAAGTACTGAAGAATTCAGAGTATCTTCTCTATGACAGACTGGTGCACACTGCTTCCGCGTGCTGATAAAGCTAAAGCTGCAAAGTGCCTGTCACACCTGCATTTTAAACTCAGCTAAAGCTTTAAAAAATAACTTTAAAGATGGGGCTCTGCTGTCGGCTGTGAATGGTTTGGTGAAATGGGAGATTTTTTTACCGTTATTGCTGTTGTCATCCACCAGGATTATCTCTTTAAGAAGGTGGGAGGGTGTCCTGTTGATGGCAGAGTGGATGGATCGCAGGATGACTGACAAGGCTTCATTCACAAATATGAACACAATGCTCACTTGAGGGAGGTTCAGAGGATAAGTGATGTTTCTGCATCTATAGAAGATAGATAAAAGTCCTGGTAAGGGAAACCACAGATACTCAAACAAAAAAATAAAACATATCTTTGTTCATAAATGAGATGATATTTCAGGCCTTATATCACCCCAGGTCACTGGTTGGTTTGATCAAGAGATTATATTTAGTATTCAACATATAACACAGGATTGGTTAATATGAATACTTTTTCTTTTTTAAAAACAATTTATCACACAAGCATTCAGTCAGTATAGGTAGGAAAAATATCTATACAGAGGTCAGGAGTGATATCAGCTCTGCTCATGCTCTCTTTTTAAAATTTCTGCCAACAAATCTATATTTTCAGGTTTTCCATCCATCCATCCATCTTTAGCTGGTAATTAATATCTACTTAATAATATTCGATCATGGCTTTCCTTATAGCTGTAAACTACATGAGTAGTTTAAACATTTAAATTTATAATAAACTCTTGACATGAGCTTTTCTTTTAACTGTAGAGAGTGAATTGTGATGTAATTGGGACATCTAATTCATTACCATCTAGTCTGTGAAATGTCATGCTGCTGTTCATGATTCTCCCCTCTGTTCCCTGTTGGATTTACACAATGTCATGGCTGGGGCACTTAAAATGTGAAACAAAGATCCAAACTATGTGTGATTAACATCTCCCCGTGCAACAGTTTTGCATGTGCACAGAGTCAGAATTATTGGGAATAAATGGTCTATGGGGAGTTCAGTGTAGTGAAGAAAATGCCCTGAAGCTCCTTGAGCTATGTAAACGTTCATATGAGAATATAATCTAACCTGCTCCTTAATGAGTTGTGGTGAAAACTGGATCACAACCACTATGTTATGGTATCAACAATTTTCCCTTTGCATGAACATGGTGCTTTAAGCCTACGATTTAATCAAATGTCGAATTTGAACTGTAGGGACATTCTTCAGGGATAAGGGAATTCTGCAGAGTCCATTTAATAAAAACCTTAATTTCCACCAAAGGAACTAGGGTCTAAACAAACACCAGGGACTTTAATCCTGTCACAAAGCATGAAGCTCTTACAGCTTTTTTTCACTATGGCTGTACTTAACAAATTCCTTTTTCGATTGTATTTTCTTCCAAGAAACTGTAACAATGGCTAAATATGCAGAGATTTAATCAGCATGAGCAGCATGAGCAAAACCCCCACAGTAGCACAATATTTCAACAAAAAGGATGAAAACAATAGGCTTGCTGATAACAACAGAGAAAATTACGACCATTACTACATCAGCAACAATAATATCAGATATTGCTATAATACATAATACTGTTATTTTCATTCCTATATTTATAGAAATAATTTTTAGTTCAATGCAACACAAGTATGTTGACAGTCACTTTGTTCTTAACTAGTTTCTGTACATACATTTTGAAGATCAAGATTAAATTCAGTGAAATGTCTTAAATGTCAAGCTGAGTTTCAAAAGATGTGATTTTTTTTTTTTTTTATTTTGATCATTTTAAAAATTACAGTGTACACTGACGAACATGCCAAGTCTTGGAAATGTGCCAGGGAAGCCAGAAGGCTAATTTTTGACATCACAGAACAAAAAACAACAAACATCTCCACTTTTTAGTAGTTTAATTTAAACAATCTTTGGAAGTTCTGACTTTTTTTACCTGTTTGTAAAGTAATTGCCCATGGAGCTTTCTGTTACCAAGACTGAAGAAAGTTTTGTAACTTACTAAAACAGGGTTTTTTGAAAAAGAGACAGTGACACTCACCTTGTTATAAGTTTATCACCATCTCTGCCTTTTTTCAGTCAAAAAGTATCCAAACAGACAGCTTTGTCTTGGTTTTACAAGAGGAAAGTTACAGGAAAGTTCTCCTTCATTGACCATAATACACAGCTGACAGACAGAATGCAGAAACATACGAGGCAAAGGAGGAACAGTGCCACTTATGACAGTAAAAAGCTCCAAACTGATTCTGCACTGACTGTAAGCCCTGAGACCTGTATACACTAATGGTATACATGATTTTAAACACCTACCTTGCATACATCACTCCACATCCTTGCCAATGCAGTCAGACAAAAGATATTTGGCTTTAGGATTTAGTAAACCATAAACCAAACAGGTTTTCACACAATGTTTCTTGCCCAGGAAATCTCTGACATCTAGAATGGCACTGGACTTTTTTCTTTTTTTTATTCAGCCCGGAAAATAAGTATAGTGTTAGAACCACCATTCACTGTAAATACAGCTACAGATCTTTTGGGCTATGTCTCTACCAACTTTTTACGTCTAGAGATGGGTCTTTTTCACAATTCTCCTTTGCAAAATAGGTTAAACTCAGTCAAATAAAATTTCAGTCTTGTCGCAGAGTTTAAATTTCATGTAGGCCTACACACACTTTTAAAAAATACTTTTAAAAGCCTATATCCTTTTCCAGCCACTTTAAAATAACATGTTACTTTGTTAGTCGATCACACACAAAAAACCCCACAGTAAAATTCATTAAAGCTGGTTGTAACGTGACAAAATGTGAAATGGTTCAAGTTGTATTATTGCCATTACAAGGCACTTTTTAATATACATGTTTAAAATTCCAATGCACTTGTATTATGTCTTGTTATAGAGACAAATGTTTCTTCTTTTAAAAAAATACCTTTTTTGAATTATATAGGAAAAATCTATCTAACAGAAAAATGTTACCACATCCTTTACCATTAAAGCACTTTACAACATCTCACTGGTCATCAGAGCAAAGGCTAGAGAGGAGATGGAAGCTACCTAATTATTGTTTCCCTCTATGTGCATCTTCAGATCAGGTCTTAAACACTGTAGCATCTGTATGACGCTAAATATAAAAAGTATTTAGTTTTACCCATCAGGCCTGAGGTCAGGAATTGGCCTGCTTAAGGACAGACGATCACTGAGGTAGGCGTTATATCCGTAGTACTGGAACATCTTCAGAGCCACCCTCCGGTTGTCTGGACTGAGCTCCTGGCCCCAGTGAGCAAACAGGGATGAGTCAGAGAATGAGGTGTCCGACTGACCATCTTCTCCCTTCCCTGGTGTTTCTGGTGGGCAAAAAAGATAAATGGTATTAATATTTGTCTGGGTCACAAGGCACGGTTGATTTTGTACAAAATGACCTTTACGCTGGTTGAATAAATAATAGTGCTTATACAAACTGTGATGAATACTTTATGCCTTGAGCTGTAATGTGTGCTATCAGGTGAAAGGTGGTGTATTATTTAAAAACACGGACTGGCTGTCCTTCAACAGAAATACAATCTTCTCTGAAGGTTCATGAGGATGGTGAGACTCATTTATGTCTTTGAGCAAAGGATTCATTCACTGTCAGCTGTGATTAGTTGTACTGAAGTCCGCTTTACTGTTCTTTAAGGTCTACTAACGAAACTAAATTCTCAAAATATCTACACTCTAAAACACTTTAATCAAAACAGAGGTACTGTTTATTCATTTCTGTTCCCTCATACTTCATAGGACTGTAGAAAGTGTTTCATGTTTAAAGAAAAGCTAAAAATAGAATGATTCAAAACAGTGACTTCACGGACATGAGAGGGGAATTCAACAGTTTCCTGAGCCAAACACTACATTCCTGTTCATGATCCAAAAATCAGAGGATATCCAGACTTTATAAAACACTGATAGCATCTCTTAAACAATATTCCAAGATGCTAATCTAAACCTCTAGTTGAATGTCTGCTCTTAAGTCATGGAGCTTTATTCACAGCCAATGTCTTAAATTAAAAAATCCAGCACATAATGTGAATAAAAACTGCACAAAAATCATCTTGAGAGTTGATAGTAAAAGTGTGTTTGCATGATTTCAATGTTTTGTTCTGAAAACCTACAATTAGGCTGAATTCTCTGCAGCTTTACCGCTTTTTTTTACAGTAATGTGGCTGATTCAATGTGTTAAGTGGTCCTACAGAAAGTTAATTAATGAGTAAGGTCTGGGGAATAAATGAGGTATTTCATTCTGTAAGAGTCTTAGCTCTTTAATACACTGCCTTGAAACAGATGCCACAAAACATACAGTAATTATTTTTCAATTATTAAAATCATAATGACAGCCAAGAGGGCATCCCGAAGAAGAATTACAGTAATTTCTGGAAAAAAAGTTTATTTCCTAATGGTTTACTTTATGGATAACAATTCCAGAGTTTTAATTCAAACATCCAATTCAGACATAAATTAAATCTAGTTAAGACTAACTCCTGTATCATGCATTAGACATTTCATTAAAAGCAGCATATTCAGACATTATAATAAGAAATGAAGGCACTTGATGTTGCTGCTGACAGATTCAGGTTATCAAGAATTACTCATATGTTACAGCTTTCTTTCTTTTTTTTTTTTTTTTTTTTTTTTTTAGTGAAATGCAACCCGAGGAAGAATAAGGATGGTTTCTCTCTATTTTCATTTTTTAATATGATAAAGATGAATTAAGAGCTTAGGGTAGTAAATGAGGACCGAAAGCCATTTTAAAGAGCTGAAGAATAAAAGGAAGAATAATGAAAAAAAAAATAGGGAAAAAAAGAGGCTTTAGGTTTTTTGTGACAGTGCCTATAAAACACAAGGTTACCTCAGTGTGTGTTTGTGTGTCTGTGTGTGTGCATGTATGCAGTGTGTATCTTAAGCAGATTGTACTTTAAGCAGATTGGGAGTAGTTAATATTTATGAGCAGACTGTTTTTACAAAGGAGTGACACTTTGTCAGCATAGTAAAAACTAAAACAACAGAGAGGAGGCAGGTGTGAAAGGACATTAAGCAGCAAAAGAAAAAGAACGTCATCAGAAAAGGCAGCTAGCAACAGCTACAAACGGTAGATAACATTAAAAAGCTATACAAGTAACCAGGGTTAAATTCAAAATCCTTAAAAAATAAAAACACCCATGTTTGTCTTACTCCCTCACTGTATGCTGACTTAGTTAAAATGTAATTCAATCCAATTATACATTACAGCATGTTGCAGATCTCTAACATTGTCTATGTTGACAATTGTTCATAACTGTACCTACAATCCGAACATATACACTCAAAATGAATGATGCCTGGCCTGATTAATATCGTTTTTAATCACATGAATGGATGGGTGGGTCATTTATAATTGAAAAAGCCTGTGGAGAAGAATACAAGCCAGCAGAGGCAGCATGATCCTCACAATACTTTGATGGGAAATAATGGGGTTCAGTATTCATGGGAGTGTTTTAGTTTTGACATGTACCACCTATTTTGACAGCAACCCCTTTGAGACAGCCATATCTCCTGATAGCAGTGACCTATTTGAGGAAAATACAAACAACACTTCAGAACAATATTTGAGCATTCTTCTATGAATTTGGCAAACAGTTCAACGCATTATAATTTCGCTTCCAAATAACCAAGATCACAATCTAATGAAACCAGAGACCTTCAAAACCTTGAAGGTTCTGCTGCAAACATATTGCTGCTCAATAGCAAAGGACACCTTCAGAGGTCTATGCCTCTACAGACTGGAGCTGATTTATTGGACTAAAACAGAAATTCACAGCATTAGGGAGTTTGAAAGTTATCATTGCCTCCTGATCTCTGTTTGACTGATGAATCACAGTTGGGGTATACATGCCCCGAATACACCATGTCAGAGTAAAGGTTAATGATATGTAAATCCTGCAACCCTCAGGGAAAAAATTGTTTTTGCAGACTCATGGAAAGACTTTAGGTAAAGTGTTTAATTTCATGGCATTAAATGTGTGATGACAGCATGGAGAATTATTATCTTAATTTAACAACAAAAACTGTAAGGTCACAAAATGCTCCCAGCAGCAAGTGTTAAATTGAACATGTTTCACATTTGTTGATCACGCATAAATTGAAGATCATTAAACACAGTATTCTGTGTTTGTTAAGACAAACAGTGTAAAGTTCAGAGTCAGATATGTAAGGAAAGAAAAAGTAACACTTTGCCATGCTGTCATGTTATTATTTTCCCCATAAAAACAATTGCCAAACCTTCCAGGAAAAGTTTGGTTTTCTATCTCAAAGTTCAGCGTTCTATGCCTGGCATGACTGTCCTCAAATGGTCAGTTAATTATTAAGTGAATTAAATAAAAAACAGGACAAACTTCTCTGCTATGTGAGCGACTTCAAGTATTCAACATGCTGAAGCGAGTAAATTTTCATCATATAAACAGAGCATCTGCATAGCACAGTATAGCATGAGATTAAGTAAGGTTATCAGGGAGTATCTGTGACATTTGAGTCTCACTTACATATATGTCGCAATTTTGTGGCATATGAGTGATAGTGCTGATCTGATAAAATTATTTGACATGTCCAAAAACTTCAATGGTAGCCTAGCTTAGGTGTGTATTACATAAATTCTGTTTCAGGATCAAATCTGTAGGAAGATGATGCTGGGACATTATTTAGCTTTGCATCTTCATATGGCATAGAAACTCAAGACAAGAATGCAACTGCTTAATAGGCAATTAGTATTTATAATCATTTATTTGTTCATACTTGGTAAAACCTTCAACCTCTAGAGGCATTGTTTTAGTTTTGGGTCAAATGTTTTGGATACCCTTCCACAAACTTCTCACAATAGTTGACAGGAATTTTGGCCCATTCCTCCTGACAGGACTGGTGTAACTGAGCCATGTTTGTAGACCGCCTTGCTCACACATGCCTTTTCATCTTTGCCCATAAATTAGGATTGAGATTAGGATCAGGGCTTTGTGATGGCCACTCCAAAACATTGACTTTGTTGTCCTTGAGCCACTTTGTAACCAGTTTGGCAGTATGCTTCACGTCATTGTCCATTTGAAAGACCCATTTGTGCCTGAGCTTTAACTTCCAGGCTGATGTCTTGAGATGTTATATCAGTATTTCCACATAATGTTCTAATGTAATGTTCCTCACGATGCCATCTATTTGATGAAGTGCACTAGTCCCTCCTGCAGCAACAACCCCACAACATAATGCTGGCACCCCCTTGTTTCACAGTTGGGATGATGTTCTCAGGCTTGCAAGCTTCCCCCTTTTTCCTTCAAATGTAATGATGACCATTATAGCCAAACTGTTAAATTTTAGTTTCATCAGACCACAGGACATGTCTCCAAAAATTAAGGTTTTTGTTCCTGTGTGCATTTGCAAACATTAATGTGGCATTTTTATGTTTCTTATGAAGCAATGGGTTCTTCCTGGCAGAGTGGCCTTTCAGCTCATGTCGATACAGTACTCGTTTCACTGTGGATAATGACATACTCTTACCAGTGTCAGCCAGCATGTTCACCAGGTCTTTTGCTTTTGTTCTGGGGTCAATCTGTACATTTTGGACCAAAGAACGTTCATCTTTGGGACACAGAACCCTGCTCCTTCATGAGCAGTATGATGGTTGGACATTCGCATTACGTCTATACTTGTGTATAATTGTTTGCACAGATGAACAAGGCATATTCACGCATGTGGAAATAGCACCCAAGGATGAACCAGACTTGTGCAGCTCCACAATTCTCTTCCTGATATCTTGGCCGATTTCTTTCGACTTTCCCATGATGTTACATAAGGAAGCAGTGTGTTTCAGGTGTGCCTTAAATTGCATTCACAGGTACGTCTAAATAACTCAGATGATATCAATAAACCTATCAGAAGCTTCCAAAGACATGACATCAAATGTCCCAAATTGTTTAAAGGCATAGTAATCTTGGTGTATTTAAACTTTTGACTTTGAAGAAAGTAATAAAAATTGCCTTAAAAATTTCTCTCTCTCATTATTCTGGCATTTAGCAAATAGGAAAAATTGTGGTAATCTTAACTGACCTAAAACAGGAAAAGTTTATTCTGATTTCACATCAGACAGTTTGAAAAAAATGCATATGTGTCTTTTTATATAGTGTATGTAAACTTCTGGTTTCAACTGTATATGCCATGTTTGGATGTGAGTCTCTACAAGGTGCTGTGGGTTTTACAAAAAAATTTTCTCACTAACACAACGTCTGCATTTTTAAAACAACACAATGACCCCTTAACAAACAAAAATAAAGAAGTCAACATCCAAGTTGAGAGAACACAGTGAACATATTAGCCTGAGGCAGAATAACTTCTCACATCCAACATAGTTTTTCAAGTTTCACAGGAGTGAAACAGATGGGAAGACTCCTAGCCCTTGATAAGACAACCCTGTGATTAGACAGGATGAAAGTTCTGCAGGTCTTTCAATCTGGACAAGTCTGCCTGAAGCCCCATTCGTCAGCCTGTATGTGTGTTGATTAATTAGGCCTACAGAGACAGTTCCCTCAACACTGAATCCCTTAAGCAGCAGTGAGGGCAGGTTTGTGTTGTTTGAACACAGTAAGTTGGCCAACTTAGTCTTTTCAGATTATGTACATAAAGATGATGTTAGGCAGAAACAACAACATGTCCTTACAGTAGAAGAGCAATTAAATGACAACAAACAGTAAAGTGCACTGTACATTACATGACATGTTTCTCTATAAGTACTTTAACCTTGTCTTTAGGGAATAATTTTCTCTAGAAAATCTATTCAGTGAAGTAACACTGATACTATTTGAAATGAGCTATCGTTAAACACAAAATGGAAAGATTAACATGCACATATTTGTGTGTGTGTGGGTGCGTGAGTGTGTGTGTGTGACAAAGACTCTGATGGTCATCACCATAACTGTAAGAAAACGACAGAAAACTGGGGAACAGAAACCACCTTACAGAGCTGAAGAAAATCAGCTGACATAAACACATTATTTCTTGAACATGATCCCATAAAAATTCCAGGCAATGCATTAAGATTTTACCACATCATCTTGACTCTTTCTCTTCCTGTGCAGAGAAGGTTTTAAGTTTCAAAAGATGATGTTATGTTTTTGTAATGTGAACAACAAATTTATACTGCATAGACACTTGGTAAAAGTACTGCAAGGTTAAGGTTACTACGAGCCAAAAGGGAGTATACTAATATATTGTGGTAACTTATTTACAAGCCTCACTGTGTCGTGTTTTACAGGCTACATTAACTATTTCACTTGCCACAAAGTATAGAAAGAATAAAGTGGATTTCAAAAGCATAAACAACGAAAGTCAGGAACTTTTGAGGCCATTCGATAAGCACAAGCATATCCTCAGTTATGTATGCATTTTTTAAAAATAAATGATCAGCCTTCCTGGTAAGGAGAGCGTCGTAATGTGGCCTTACTGGCTCACTATTGGAGAATATAAAAGAAAACATGGTAAAAGTTGGTAGGTAAAATTCATTTAGTAGAATTAAAGCTTTAACACATGTAAAAACCTGAGATTTCTTACACTTGGACTGGTTTTTAAATACTGAGACTTGGTAAAAGAGACATAGAAGCTATTTTTTTACTTATTTCACTGCAGTAATCAATATGAGTTGGATTTAGAGTTTCAGAGCATTTATTTAGGGACTCCTTGCTGTTTGAAACAAACTGTGGTCTGTAGCTTTGTAGTTACAGATATGCAGTTCAGCTCCTCTACAGATTTATTTTGCATTTGAAGTACTTTTGCATGGTGTAAAGTCACAAAAATTTTTACTATTCAGTTGTTCTTTCACCATTTTACTTTTTACAGCTCGTATCTCTGTTCAGCTTTGCAGCTACTGTTGCTTATTAATATTCTGAAATCAAATTGTAAATCTGAAATTCAACAGCAAATACATTTTTATTGCCAAATTTTTAACCATGCTTCAGCTTAATTTAGGAAAGAAAAAAATGAGTGTAGAAGTAAACTATATGGCAACAATGATACAATATTAAAATTTCTTGATTTCATGCAGCTCTTTGTAAATGCTCTCTGTGCAGATGAAGATTCAGTTACCTCAGGATGCCATGTGTTTGAAACTGAGAGTAAAACTACCAGGATGACCTACTCTCTTATTACATGAGCTAATAATCATCAGACCACTTGGGAACCCTCGTAGGGCATTGAAATTTCATTTTCAGATGGCCAGTTGATCCTTAAATACGGAAAATAAAATCCAAGACAGTGACATACCTTGCCCTAAAAGACGAATATTGTGAATTTCACACCTTTGAACTCAATATAGTACATGCACTATCCAAATTAGGAGCACATCAAAAGTGACACAAATATTTCAAATTTGTCCCATATAATTATCTTTATTTCCTCATGTAAAATAATATTCCAGCTAGATACAGAGACTGGTGCTTCTTTGAGGTCTGGAGTGATACTTTAAAACAGTAAATATTGGCCCAAGCTATTGAAAAGCCCATTTGATGACCTACATCAATGTAACAATCAGCTGTATTTTGTTTGATATTTTGCACTAATTTTCTGCTTGTTTTAATTTTTTATGGGATCTGGTATAGTAATCACATATGCTTCTCTGCATGCCTTTCTTTTTTTTTCCTTAGTGGAATAAATGGGTTAAACTAGTGACAGAGGCTGAAAACTGCCTTTGAGGAAATTCTATAACTAAGTGAAATGGCCTTCTAAGCTTGTACTGGATAGTTTTCACCTGCACATCAGTTCTATATTCTTAATCATGCAAAATGTATATTGATATGGCATAAACTTCAGTAATGACACAGGAAACCCCAGCTTTTCTTGATTCTGAGCATTCAATATCAGAGGGGAAAAGGAATAAGAAGTTGAGGATAAAGGCCTAGCAGCTCAGAGATTGGCTGACAAAGACATGTCCCAAGGTTGCACAGCCTATCACATGCTTTTATAAAGCAACGAGCCATAGTCCCGAGATGTTTCCATTGACAGGGTTTGTATAGCTCATGGGTTTTTAGCCATAATGTAAAAGTAAAAACAAAGGAGTAGTGCTTTACCTAAAGTGGCCTTCCTCTTCCCTTTTGATACTGGACAAACATTTCAGAATGACTGTGTCTCTTTGTTGTGATTTTGCTGTGTTTAAGCAACCTCCAATTAAAATAGAGGGTTTATGCTCAGTAATTGGGTTGGTTTACATCCAGCGTAATGAGCATGGGGTACGAAGCCAAAACATCAAATGCTATGTCACTGTTAAAATGGGGACTGTACATCAACTGTGACACTAAGAATGAGAAAGTCTGTTAACTGCATGTCTCGTCATTCGTTTGAAGGGCACAATATTTATTGACAATTTAAACACACTGGCAACTTGAGAGGAACTCCTATATAACTTTAAGAAGAAAATAAATGTATCTGGGTGACTGCCATGGGGAGTCTTAGAGTTTCGGCTGTATAATTTTGTAGTCAAGTCAAGTTTATTTATATAGCACATTTCAGCAGCAAAGCACTTTAAAGTGCTTTACATTGTAAAAGCATCAATCAAGTATGCATCAAAATCATCGAGCAAGTATACAGCAAAATGATCAAAATCATTATAAATCAAATTCATCAAAATTATCAAGTAAATATCAATGCATCAAAATCATAAGGATCATCAAGCAACTATAGTTCAATGTTCTACTTACTACTAATCAAAGGCAGCTCTTAACAGGTGAGGTTTTAGTCTTGATTTAAAGGAACTCAGTGTTCCAGCTGTTTTGCAGTTTTCTGGAAGTTTGTTCTAGATTAGTGGAGCAAAAACAATGAATGCTGCTTCTCCATGTTTGATTCTCGTTCTGGGGATGCAGAAGTAGGCTTGAATCAGAAGACCTGAGTGGTCTGGAAGGTTGATACAGTGACAACAGGTCTTTAATGTATTTTGGTGCTAAACCATTCAGTGATTTATAAACTAACAGAAGTATTTTAAAATATTCACTACACCCAGATCTTGTAAATAAAATGTTACATTACATTTGATACCTCAGATTCAGTTTGTCTCTCTGCTGATTAGTGATGATAAAAATGTACAGTCTTATACAAAAGCATTCATATCTCTTAATCATTTTATACTCTGTATTATTACAGCCACAAACCTCAATGTTTTTTACTCAGATTTTAAGGGACCAACACAAAGCAGAGCACAGTTAAGCTGCAAGTTTGGACATCTGGAAAATTTTTTGCCCATACTTCTTTACAAAGTAGTTCCAGCTAAATGCACGAAGACGATCTATAAATATCAGTTTTCAAGACTTGGCATGTATTTTCAATTGGATCAAGGTCTGGAATTTGACTGGGCCATTCTAGATCATGAATATGCTTGTATTTAGGTCATTCAATTTAAGTTCTGGCTGTATGTTTAGGATCGTACTGCTAGAAGGTGAATCTTCACCCCAAGTCAAAATCTTTTGCAGTCTCTAACAGGCTTTCTTCAAGGATTGCCATGTATTTTGATTATACCATCAACACTCACCAGCTTCTCTGCCCCTGCTGAAGAAAAGCATCTCCACAGCATGATGCTGCTTCCATATTTCACTGGGGATTATGTGTTTGTGCACAGTACAAGTTTTCTTCTGCACAAAGCATTTTGCATAAAGGTAAAAAACTTGGCCTTTTCTGAGCAGAGAATCTTCTTCACATTTGTTGCGTTCCCTCTATGGCTTATGGTAAACTTAAAATGGGACTTTGTATGGCTTTTTTCCCCCCAACAATGGCTTCCTTCTTACCACTCTTCCATAAAGATCAGATATGTGGATAACATAACTAATAGCAACTAATAATAATGGACTCCAACACAACAAATTCTCTCAACTGATCAGTGGACCTCTGCAGCTCCTCCTCCATGGGACATTTGGCTGCTTCTCCTAAAAACATTGTCCATCTGGTCAGTTTAGGTGGATGGCTATGTGTTAATAAGTTTCCAGCTTGCAGTACTGTACTCAAGGACAAGAAGCATTTTTGGAGAATCGATTTAATATCCCTATTCAAACAGAATTGCAAAGCTTGGGATATTGATTTAGAACCTGACCGTGCTCTAAACGTCTCCATAACTTAATCCTTGACCTTTCTTGGCCTTCTATAATAAAAATTTGAGGCCTTCACATAACAGCTGAATTTATATTGCGATTACTTTGCACAAGGTGGACTCTATTTTATGATTAGGTAATGTCTGAAGGCATTTGGATGCACTGGATTTTATTTAGGGTTACCACAGTAAAGGTGGCTAGATACAAATTAACTCCATACTGTTCAGATCTTTGTTTGTAATAAACCTTTGCAAACTATGTATCATATTGCTTTCACTTCACATTTTTAAAGTATGTGTTGTTCTATCAGATCAAATCCCAATAAAATACATTTACAAGTTTGTGCCTTCCACATATATTTGGTACGTTAACTAAAGAGTTTTACTTTAAACATGTCAATAGCATTATAAAAAGGCTGCCAGTGTTTCTTAATACATATGACTAAATAACAATCAATTATTTCCAACTGAATTTTTGTGAAATATGTCAGCAACATTAGTAACATGAAAGACTGACAGCGAAACCTGAGTGACACTTTAAAATATGTGGGCTCTCTCAAAAAATGTAGGGATGAGTACACAAACAAATAACACAAAGTTATCATGGCTCGTAGATCTTCATCTATCTCTCACCCCAACAGCTGAGGTGCAATGTCTAAGTCAAACATATCCATCAGATTATCTGTTATGGCACATAAATGATCACTGTTTAGCTATGCATAAGTTTTTATTCCGACAGACAGATTTTGTTTGACAACTTCCTGTTGTTTGCTCAGTGAGAGAGTTGAAGAAATCTGGGGTAGAAAAGGATATTTTAAATCTGTGCTGACTGTCTTGTCTTCATTCTTGTTTTGTTTCCAACAGAACCCAAATCTCTTCCATATCTAAGAACTAAAATAAAAAGGTTTAGAAAGAAGCAAACTTGTTTTCTTGTAACAGCTTGACTTCATTCACACCTCTTTCCAACGCTTTGGTCTAAATCTGTATTAGCTGAGTATGTCTTGATATTTTCAGTGTAACTTGACACGTAAGCAGATGAAGAGGCACGTTCAACCATTTCAGTTCATACTTACTTTAAAAACTGCTTTGCTCTTACAACAAATTAGAGGTCAGATGTGCCTTCATCTCTTTATAAATTACCTTCTCTGTTCCTGTTCAGAGTTGATTGTCATTTAGCCTCTGCTAAATGACAATAAAATCACTTCACTTTTATTACCGTTTGGACCCTCCCTCTCCGAGGTTTAGAATAAGTTTAAAGGTTTAATTGATTTTGGCAACGCTTATTTTAAAACTATTTCACAAGTCCCAACATGGGTTTCAAATCATTACAAATGAACATTCTGGTTCCAGTAGTCTAGGATAATGACTGGCTTTCACTGAAACAGTTTTAATACACCAAGATATAAAAGAATGCTTTTATTCAGCACATCTAAAAAATGTAGTATTCACATACACGTACATATTTTTATATAAATTATGGATAATTGTAAGACAATATTCACCGAAGAAAAAGATAAGTTTAATATTTCAGATAAAATACACATAAAAATAAAATTCCAGCTGATTGTTCACAAAAATAAAGAAATTCAAGTATCACTGAAACATGAAACTCAGTGCTCCTAAATGAAAATGGAAGGAATGGAATATAGTTGGTATTTAACTTAATATGGCTAAAAATAAAAAAACAGGGTATGCAATCACATTGATGATAAAACATGAACTTGAAAATCTTGCCAGATAATGTTGGCATTGGTTTCAGGTTAATTAAAAAGCTAGGTCCTATGATTTCAGTGTCATATGTATCTTATTGTTCGGCATTGCCTGGTTTTCAGCTTTAAGGTAAAACCTGGTTTTTAAAAGTCACTGTTTCCAAAAAATATATTTTTCTATTTTTGTTGTTGTTTTTTAAATTCACATTAAACTCAAATCTTGGCTTATATATTACACTTTGTGTTGAATTGCAACCACACTACAATTATTTCACAGCTTTCCTAAAAACATAATTTTCAATATTACCTACAACAAGCTATATAATATCTTTAAAGAACTTTTTAGAGATATATGTGAAAATTACTGAGAACCCTTGGTCAAAATGTGCCATGCTTTTAATGTAATTAAAACTCATCACTGGCATGTTTGTTAGACTTAATGATCTTGAACATGGCTTAAGTACATTTTTTCAAAATAGTCTCTCGAACTGACAAGGAAAACTTGACTTTATGGCTATATTTTGGCATATTTTGTAATGTGCATTGTCCCTTTTGAAATAAACAAACAACAAAAGTCATTAACAGTTAATTTTGTGTTCATGTTGTATTTTTTTTAATTGTAATTCCTGTTTCATTTTAGCAATCTTGTTGCTCCTGTACACTTTGTTCTCTTAACTTTCTGCTTGTTTTCTGTGGAACATCTGCATTTTTTGTTATTTTATACATATAGCCTTATAATATTTTTTTTAATTTGGTGTAATTTTGGTTTAGTTGTTGGTTATCTGATCTGCTTGTTTTACACCAAGCCACCTCAGTCTCCCACTACTGCTCTACATTCAGCTAATCAGTCTCACCTGTTCCCAATCAACCTCTCAGTATTTAGGTTCTCTGTTTACGTCCACCTCTTGTGGGACTTTCCTGTGTACTTCCATTTGTCTGGTTGTGTTTTCTCTCCTGTTTTAATCTGTCAGTTTGCTTTTCATTAAATCATTTTTAAAATGTTACTGTCTGCCTGCCTCCCTCCTGCTTGCCTTAGGTCCTTCTAAACCATGAAATACTATACTCTGACATTTTCAATAAGCCTGAAAATCTTAATAATTAGCTTTGGACATATAATGCATATTATGCTTTAACAGCATAATAATGCTGTCAGCGTAACACAGAATTTTTACTTAAAAAAAAATGTTTTTGCTTAAAAAAAAAAAAAAAAAAAAAAAAAAAAATATGTCTTTAAAAATGATCAGCTGAGTCTTGGATGTTTTAGACAACAGTGTTGGTTTTAAAAAGGGCACAGCTGTCAACATGATCCCATCTGTCCTGTCCTTCTGTGCAGCTGTACGTCAAAATTAAAAATATATTAAATTTTTAATGAAGCTATCAGTGGCTATAGCAGTAAATATTTTGGCAACATGCAATATTTAATATATTTTAACACCAGGTAACAGTATTTGCATTCTTGCTTTAAAATAGAATTATAGATATAGGCCTCCCTGCGTGAACCAGGTTTAATTTAAAAATATTGCCTTTAGAGGAAACAGTGAGAACACTGGGTGGGGGCTTTTTAAAAGTTCATAAGAAGTCAATTTATGCAGAGGAGAAGTTATTATCTTTGGAACATGCAGTAACTCTCAGACATTATGACCAGCTTTGCAGACTGTTACATGCATGTTGTTACAGATGTACTAACTAGAGATCCTATTTTTTTCCTGAGAGTGCAGACACTGAGCACGGTGTCCACTTACTGGAAGGAAGGCTGTGTTCACCACTGTTTGGGCTCCTGTGACTCTCTCATTAGGAGGCATCAGTAGCCGGCACATCATACTGACATTTTCCCCATGAACGAGGAGAAGGGTGTGTGGCTTTCTTTCCCCTTGTTTGTTCCCAAGAGACAATCTGCAGCAGCAGAATTTAGGAGGAGGGTCATGTTTATTTGGTGCAGCTTTTGTCATCTCCTACCCTCTTTTGTTCCTTTCTCCTCATTAAAGCGCTGAAATCACTCATGCTCTTCAGAAGGATAGAAAGCCTTTCTTTGTGCTTTTTCATTCTGTAGAAGGATTTCCCTCCAGAAATGTAATGTCATTAGTGCCTAAAAGTCTGAGCAACTGGCTCCAGTATTTTCTCTTAATTTGAAGTGCAGCCATTATCATGAGCTTTGGATATTTCTTATCATAATCTTATGATTTTTTTAAAATAAAAATAAGGTAATAAGGTGATGTATTTCCATTACATACAGTCATCTGAGATGATAATCTGTCAGACCTAGCAGCCTGTGTTAAAAAAAAAAAAAAAAAAAAAAAAAAAAAACAAGCATTATAATATAATTTATCATCTTTATCTTCCAACTTTCATTAGAGCCCTGCCTTTGACATTATTTGATTTTTAAAGAGGTACTTCCTTGGAGTCTTGGGTACCATCTCCTTTTAGAAAAGCAGTATATAAATCAAAAATATCTTAGAGCCTTTTCATGCCAGAAAAATATACCTATGTGGCTTGGGGCATGAAAAACACTGTGAAGAATTCCATTAATCTCTCACATGAAACATCCATCAGTCTGATTCTATCCCAATCATTCACTGGCGATGAAGTTTAAAATTTAAAGCATAACCTAAGACCCAGTTTTCTTATAATTTTTCCCACAAACCTACTTACTTCAGGGCAGATTTTCAAGAAGCATAATAACACAACCGGACAAGAACATATATGTATGAAGAAAATAAGAAATAAAGTGTTAAAAAGACAAAGGTTGTTCTGAATGTCAGGTAGATAAGTATATCACCATATGGGTTTTTAAACCTAAAAGAGCATCCTGAAAACTATGGGAACAGAAGAAGAAAAAGGACAGATTTAAAATGTCAACATCCACTAGTACAATAGACTAAGAGTATCAATGGAAACCTATGGTGTAGCTACAGGAAGAATGTGGAGCATAATAATGGGCAAAATCATACCGTTTATTTTTAACTGTGAAAAGAATGCTATAATATTTAGTTGCGTTAACAGACATTTGTTACTGCTTGAAAACCTTAAAAACTGATCACATGGTTGGTATAAACTCCAAAATTCAAATTTCTGTCTTTTTTACAGATGTCTACTTTCAAGCAAGCAATACTTAATTATAATATTAGCATATGTTTCTTGTTGTACTTACTTACAGTAATTCAGGTTACTTATATACTTTTTTTGAGAAGCATTCCAATGAGTGACTTGTGATTGGTAGAGTTTCAGATAAATTTGACTCGCTCCGCTGCTTCAACAGTGTGACACTCTCATGAGGGACGACCAGAACCTCAAACAGGTTTGATTTTCATGCGACCATATGACTGCTGATTGGGAGCTGGTTCTGAGGCGTTACTTGCTTCTTGTCTGCCCCTGTATACTACATGGAAAAATAAAAGAAAATGCACCGCGCATGCCCAGCATAATTGATGTACTGAAGATGCCTATTTGATACATTTGAGTATGTTTTTGAGCAATACTGGTATTTGTGGACTATATGAAATGAGAGTAGTGGTATCAGAGTGAGACAAAGTAACTATCTGAAAAATAGCAAAGCGTACACTGTTCAATATTGTAATGTGTTTCAGAATTAAATATAATTGTAAAGCATCAATGACCAAAACTCTTTAATACAAATGACCTTAAACTTAGTTTGTAAGAATTTAATGGAAAAGTGAAGGCATTGTAAACAGCATTCAAAACCCAGGTCCTTCATTTTAGATTGGAGAAGTTCTAAGATGGCAGACATAGAGTCTGGATTTAGTTTAAGTAGCTGGAAGCTTAAAAATTGGGTGACACATTGGATTAGCGGTTAGTATCTTACCTCTGGAGGTAAGCTAGCGACTGCTCACAACTTCTCCAAATAACATTGTTTTAAAAAAAAAATCCTATCCCATTAAAACACATAAAGGATGTTTTTGCTGCTTATTAAGTGTAAAACAGTAAAAATCTTTTTCTCTAATTTGAGCCTTTTACCATTTTTATATTTTCCATCTAATCTTATATTCACTTATTACTTTACCCACCTAAGTAAGTTGTTGATCTGTCTGTTTTTCCAAATACATTCAACACAAATCTTAATATCAATAGCTTTATTTGTTGTTTTTTTTTTTTCATTTCTCAAACCCTTTCTGAACATATCAACTGAGGAAATTATCCAGTGGAAATGATTAGGTATGTGTTTGGCTTTTCAGTCCTAACTTATATATTGTATCAGTCACAGATTTCTTCCCAGGCTGACAACACCCACATTTGGACTTTCACATGATATGAAAGATAATAGACTGTGTAAGACTAAGTCAATTTCTCATAATTCTCTATGACCCAGTTCTAATGCTTACAGGCTCATGGGAGCCGTTTTCTGCTGTGAACAGATGCAACCATGGCTAGTCCGCCCCCTGCCCAGTGCTCCCAAATGCAACAATCAGGAATAAATTTTGTGATCTGATACAATTAAGACAGTATGATCATATTCAGCTGCTTTTGTGTAAAACTTAACTCTGATGTAAAACTGGTTGAAAGGAAAAAGAAGTTTGCTAAGCAAATTAAATAAAACAGTTTTTCTTTGGACTTTATGTTCTCATCTGCATTATTTAGGGAGAACTCACCAGACCTGATTGGTTGGAGTTTACTTGTGATGGTGGGACAGATGGTTAATTTAATGACCTGCTAAGTATTTCTTTGAAAGTGGCTGCATTTTTCCAAACAGCTTTGGCTGAGGGCTTTACAGATTGTTGTGTATAATAACCCATCTGGCACATTAGGTTAGGATCCATCTAAAACTATGCAACATGGACTTCACAGCAAATGTCCCAGAAGCTGGTGAAATGTTTCTACCTGAAAGACTGTTCATCAACTTCCCTGCAAAGGTGGCAACCAGTTAAATGGGGTTGCTTTAGTAAAACACACAGAAGTGAAAGCAGAAACTTCAGTTTATAGCTTTTCTTCTCAATGCATTATTCTAGTTGGAATTAATGTTTCCTTGAACAATGTTTTTTATGCAACTATTTTATCCTTATAACTTATTTCAACCTTGAAGAATTCAACAAACAGTGTGAAGAGGTTTTAGAGATGTTCTTTCCTTCAGTATGTCACTATATTCAGTGTCTTTCAGGTAATGAAGACAAATCCAGCCAAGCTATAACCTATATTAGCACTGCTCCATGAAAAAGAGTTGTTTAATGAATGCAAAATACGCAAAGGATTGCAGCTGTTTTGGTATTTAACAAGTAAGAACAAAACCTTTTCAAAAGCTTTTTCTTAACCGCTACAGCTGGAAATGGAAAACTGTTCTGTGTTAATGGTGTTTATGAAGTTTGAAGATTACATGGTATTCTGTTTCATGTTTTCTTTCTTTTGATAATAGCATCTGCTGATGGATGGAGAGAACCACTGATCAATTATTCAACGAGAGAACTCCTTGGATTTTCACTGAGAGTACTGAGTATTAAGAAAAAATACATAAGGCATGAGTCACTTAACAAATGGGACTACAGTGAGAGTCACAAATTTCCTCTACAGAGCCGTGCTAATGTTTTTTTTGTTGAAATGGAAATAAACTCAGGCATTACAAGGACAAAAAAAAAAATTAACCACTAATGTTTAATATTAGTGCTTTTGTCCAGTGTAAAACTATCACTAAAAACCCAGATCTGACTGCAGTGTAACCTGGAGAAACATATTGCTAACAAACTCAGAATAAAAGTGAAAGTATCAACTAGAAATTGAAACATGTCAGTTTTGGCCAATGAACAGTTTTTTTCATTTTTTTTTTGTGTGTGTTTTTTGTAGCTTATTCACACTTTCAGGAACAGCCACAAAGTCTGCCCTCTAATCGCACCATTAGCCCGCTGACACACCCACGCACTAACATGGAAGGAAATTTGATTTATGAGCAAGTATGGTGAAAGGCCCTTTTAGAAGAAATCTAAAGTGCACACAGGAAAAAATCCAATGGTAAAAAGGAATGGAAAAGCTTAATTTGTTTTGCACAAACAGAGTTTGCTTTCATTTAAGCATTTTCTTGCATCTTTGCTGTCTACTAATTCATTACAAAATAAGTTATCCTACAAAGTGTCATTAAAAAGACAAAAATAACAGTCGTCTTCAGTCTAAACCAGTTTCCAAACTTTCCAGCTTCAATCCAACAAAATACCAGTTTCAGAAACATACAGCCTTCAGTGTTGGGGTTAGGGCTGGGCAATATGGAAAAAAATCCTATCACAATAAATTTTTTCATATCAGACGATATTGATATATATCATAATTTAAAACAAACAACTTTATGTCAATCTTTAATGTTCTCTGGTACTATTAAGTGAGATTTGAAGATCTAAGAACATTATTTCTGATTATAAAGATTTGTTTTTAAAGTTGAACATGTCATCAAACATCATGCAACTGCTTTGGATAAATAAAAGTAAAATCTTATTAAATAAACTAAAATCTTCAAGCATTACAGGAGAAAGACAACTGACATTCTTTTGATGATGTCAAATAAATAAAATAGGCATTGAAATATAAATACTCAAAATCTCTCCTTTGTGTAGCTCATTTTAAATATTGCTTTTTTTTAAAAGAATGAGCAATGAAAAAAGACATTTAAAAAGATAAAAACAATTGTTTATATCCTCAGTGCAAATTTAAGCAGCTTTCAAGAAAAAAAAAATCAAAACAATAAAACAGACACCGTCTATGTTCGGAAAGAAAAGAAACTTCAGTAAATGTAGTGAATAAAATAGGCATTGTCTTTACTCAGAAAAAAACATCCAATCAAGGGAGTACTTTCACTTTCACAGTACTGCCAATCTGTGCTGTGACCTGGGTCAGATATTACACTGTACAGGCGTTGTTTTCAGGGGAGGCTTGGTACTTGCTCTTGTCTGGGATTGTAAAGTTTTACATTCTACATGCTCCAGCGAGTGCCACTGGTTCAGGTGGTAAAACGGATTGATGGAACTCCCCAACTTCATTGGAACATGCGCTCAACATAATTTGCAGTGCATGCTACTTTGTTTTTATGTCTGACCTTAAATAGCCAAAATACGACCAAATGACTGAACTGTTTGGATCCATCTTAACAGCGATGTTCACTATGTCTTTCATCTTTCCTTCATTTGGGGCACTCTTTTTTTCAGTCATGCCCTACCTGTTACCTAAAGTAAGAGGCAACAGCTGCACAGACATGAGCCGTTAGCACGTCTGGCTGCTACTGTGCTCTCTGTGTCAACCTAACTTTGCGTAACTCTATTCCAGCCACATGACTGATCCAGTGCGGCGCAACTCTCATCATTGGCTATTCATCTTTTCTGTATATCGAAGGTCTCTATCAACCTTTTCTCATATTTCTATTGAGGAAAACTTATTTCACGATAAATATTTCTATCATTTCATCGCCCAGCTCTAGTTGTGGTATACACCGCTAATAAGCCAAATGCCAAATAGCATCAGGTATAATGAAATCCTTGCTGGGGGGCTGGTTACTATCTCCAGTGTACATTGGGTAAAAAGCACGGTAGACCTGGACAGGTTGTCAGTCACATGGTAACACAGACACACACCCAAACCCGGCTATTTAGAGTCTACGACTGACCTACAGCTGAAGTTAACTACAGTGTATCTGAGGAGGTTTACCAGTGTTGGAACCTGGTGGGTCCTCCTTTTGAATTACTTATTTTTCTGCTTTCAAAAATGTTTTTTATTCAGGTTTAAGTATGATTTAAAAAAAACTAAATCATACACAAATAAAATGATTATTAAATTTTAACTGTATAAATGTATCATAACAGCTAATATTTCTAAGGTTTAGTTCAAAATATTAAAGGTCTTAAATGTCCTTAAGTCGAGTTAGTTTTGTTTGTCTATGCTATGTTAATTTCTTTACTTAAACATTATAAGCAATTTTTTGAGATTTCTAATAAGATTGTTCTTGATTCGATTAGTGATTTGTTCAAGCTTAATCATTGAAATGCAGTTTCAGCATCATTCATATTAAAAAATAAATATATTATGTACAAAGATCACTTGTTTAAAGAAAGTGCAATAAGAATTCTCCCTGGGTTATACAACAGCAAAACAAGATAAAACAGGACAATTTCAACCTTTAAAATGTTTCAAATACAACATTTGATTCCAATAAAACATCTACAGCCAGAGGTTTCTGTCTCCTTGTCTTTCAAGAGATTTTTAAACCTGTTCAAAGAAACCAGCTGTTGATAAATCAATAAAGTAGGATTTATTAATAGCTAAATATGTGGGGGTAACTTTAATGGTAATATTAACAAAAAAAGACAGAGTGAGGCAAAAAACTAGGCAAATGAATATAAACGCTAGGGATAAACAGATTTGTTAAGCCTCTAAAGAGTTTATGACTGACCTCTTACTCAACATCTTCAAGTACACAGAAAGTCTCTAGAATATCAATTGACATTTCACTAATGAAAGTACAACATGACAAAAAATAAAAGGTGCTAATTATGTTGGAAAAAAACTTTTAAAAATTATTTTATTTGCATTTGAATGTTAAATGTTTTGTTTCGGTAAACTCACGTAAATAAATAGGCGAAGTAGCTTTCAAAGGGCATCTCTGATTTTTACACTGCTGATTAATTGCTGAAATTAGAGATGTCAGTTCTATTTACAATAAAGCAGATGATTTAAATCACCTTGACATTGGTTTGTTTTCCGCTTGAAGCAAATGTTGTCACGTTGTTATTGCAACTAAAGATGAGATGAGTGACTCTTATTCAAATCAAAAACCTCCTAAGACTGAAATGAGTTTTCAAACATGAATACACTATTTATCTAACAAGTTTTTTTTAAATGTTTGTCATCATTTTACAACCACTTTGATATGAGTCACTGTAGCATGGAAATCAGCCATATATTTTTCTGCTCTTATCCCATATATTGTGTAAATTTACAGTTTATGGAGGCTGAGTAAAACAGTTTTTTCCCTTGTTAAGACCTTGCATGCCTAGTTTACAGCTCAGTGACTATTTTTTCTGCAATTTTAACTTGTGATGTTTGTTCTTTTTGCCTTTAATTATTATCTTTTAACAAGCCAAAAATGTTGCAGAGATGGGTCAAGCGAAAACAGGAATCAACAACAAAAGCCAGGACACTGAGAAAACTCACAAGGACTTTCTACAGATAATAGAATCAATGTTGAAGGCAAATAATAACAGGATTTTTTTTCTTTAAACAAAAATCCAGGAGCTTATATACAGCTGACAAAATAAGTATTGGACATGTTTTTGCTTTTTTTTTTTTTTTTTTTCAGTGAATACATTTCTGATTTTTCTATTGACATGAGGTTCACACCAGATGTCAGCAGCAACCCAAATAATCCACAATTACAAAGAAAAAGCAAATTAATCCCTAAATTTTAAATCAGGTTATGGGTTCAAAATATGGAATGATACATTTAATAAGTACTGAACCCACATATATCAAACACTTCAAAACATCTCCTGTTTGGAGAAACTAGTCACATTCATTGCTCAGTTTTGATAGTCACCCATTCTTTCACACAAACTGCCTTCAAAACTTGAAGGTTCAAGCAGTCCTTCATATATATTCTGATCTTCAGTTATTTCCAAAGGTTTTCAATTTGATGCAAATCAAGTGATTGACTGCACCATCATAGCAAGTTTACTTTCTATCTCTGAACCAGTTAAGAGCTTCATTGGCTGCATGTTTGGGAATGATTTTTTTTTTTTTTTTTTTTGAAAGACACGTTCATCTTCACATTCTTGTCAAGAATGACCTAGTACATTTCTCCATTCATCCTTCCTTTAGTTTTATGAAATCTGTCAGTACCATATAAGAAAACCGACACCATGATGTTTCCTCCTACAAACTTCACTTTTGGCATGGTGATTTTGGATGATGTTGAGAGCCATTCTTCCTTCAAAGACATCTCGTGAGTTTAACTTTGACCTCATTAAAACCAGACTATATTCTTCCATTATTTTTAATGGAAAGCATTAATGGAATGCTTGGTAGAGAGGACAGTAATTGTTGCCTTTTTTTTTAAGATTAATATGGTATATTTTCATTCTTACAAGATTTCTGGCACTCACTTGTCTGTGCTAACCCATGTCTGCTTCTCCTTATGATGTGTAAATAAATTAAAAAAAAAAAGACATATCTGAAATGCAGGCACGTGAGTCAGATGGACATATTTTGTTTCTTTTAAGCCAAACTGTGAAACTAAATAAGGTCTATATAGACTTCTCAGAAAATCATGTGTTCTTGATGGTAACAAAAGCAAAATTTTGTTTCGTTGCATAAACCCTGGGCTTCGCTGCTGTTCTATTCTTTTGTGTTTTAACTATTTAGGGTCTGAGGAAAAAAAACAACTAATTTTAAATACCAAATCTTGTGCAACTAATAGTTTTGGCTGCAGTTAATATGTCAATTAATGATGGAAAATCAAAAATATGTTTTTTTACAGTAGGAAAACAGACCCACCATGGCTGTCATGGTGGGTCTTGGAGAGCCAAAGCGCATGAAAACTGCAGAAGTGAGGCATTAGGTTGATTTATTTCACTAAACAAAAGGCAATAACTTAAACAGGCTTGGCATGAACAAGGAACTGACCTAAATTGAGCAAAACAGAACAGAGTATCCAGCAGTGAACAAAGGAAAGCCAGGAAGTTCAATAGCTGGCGAAATGGGGAAGTGGCATAACTAAGATGGGGAAACACAGATGGGTTTAATGGGCTTGATTGCTGGGACAAAGTAACTGAACTGAGGAACTGGAACCACAAGCAGAAACTGACCTGACAATTATCTAAGAAAATAAATACAATGGACAAGAAGTGTAACACTAAGAAAAACATAAGGAACATAGCAAAACTTACCATACAAAGAAGTGAACAGCAAACCTAAATGGCACAAATGAAACTGAGGATGGATAATAAAAAGAAAACCAAAACACTGATACAAGACATGAACCGGCATGACAAAGCCTGATGAGCAAGTTCAGAATATGAAAAAGACTAACTAGAACAAAATAAAAAAGGGAATAAACTAACACCAACAGAAACCAAGAGGAAATGTTCAGGAAGGGGAACACAAGAATGACTTATGGAAACAGGCCTACCAGAAAGAACTAATAATGCAAAAACTATGAACCATAAGTAACCCATAACAAAAACCACAACCCAAACACCCAACAATCATGACAGTGGCAAAAACAATAAACTTTGTAATCATAAAATAAAAACACTTAATTGTAAGTCAATGCAATTATAGTCTCAAATCCTTAGCTCTTCCCCTTTTGCAGTTCAGCCAAGGACAACAAAAATGTTCTCTTTGAGGTTAGCAGACATGCATAACTTCTGAAAAGTTTTGCATTTAAACTAAAACCAAAAAGGAAAAAAATCTTTGAACTACCCCCTTAAACATAATGCAGTATGATTTCAAGATTAAAGGGGAGAGAATATACAACTGAGATGGTGGCTTTCATGCTGCAAAAAAAGTTACTTTCTTACTGGAATCTTGAGCTTCCACTGAAAAAATTTTCTTTCTCAATTTAGAGAGAAGGGGGTATTTTCTAAATTCATTTGGTTTATGTTAGCAACCAGACTAGAAGGCCAAACACACATCACCACAAACAAAAAAACCCTAAGATGTCTCAGTTGGTGCAAGGAGCATTTTAAAGATCTCCTCAATACAGTCAGCATGTTCTCCATGTAGGAGGTGCAGCCTGAAGACTCAGGAGAATGCAGTTCCATCACTGTGGTAGATGTTGCTATGGTATTACAAAAATTTCTGTGGTGACAAGGTGTGGATGAGATGTGGCCTGAGATGCTGAAGGCTTAAGCAACTATACTTTCTTCGAAGTTTAGGAAAAGTTGTTTCACATTATTAAGACTGATACTGACATATTTTATATATATGTTGGAAAAATGTTATTATTTTAATATTCATTCATTCGTTGTTGACCTATATTTCTAGACATAGAATGATTAAGAATAATGGGCATATAGACGGTTGAAGTGGAAGCCAACACATGGGACTTCATGGTATGTAAAAGGTTGAGTTCATGGGTTATTTCCTGTCATAAGATGAGCCCTGGGAGCAGAAGATAAGGATGCATTGTTTAGGGGGTTTTCCAGAAATGAAGAGACCACCACCCAACTTTGTGTGAACATGTGTGAAGAAGCATAAATAGTGAGAGCATCCCTGTGTGTGTTAGAAGTCCAATGACCTACACTCTGTAACTCATGGTTCTTCTCCTTGATCAAATAAAACTTTGAAACGAATATATATATATATATATATATATATATATATATATATATATATATATATATATATATATATATATATATATATATAAACATTCCCTTCTCACCCTCCACGGGTGGTCTTTCTCAACTTCTGAGCTCGGGTCCTCTACCAGAGGCCTGGGAGCTTGAGGGTTCTGCGTAGTATTTTGGCTGTGCTGAGAACTGCGCATTTCTGGACTGAGATGTCTGATGTTGTTCCTGGGATCTGTTTTAGCCACTGCTCCAGCTTGGGGGTGACTGCCCCGAGGGCCCCGATGACCACAGGCACCACTGTGGTCTTCACCTTCCAGGCCTTCTCCAGTTCCTCTCTGAGGCCCTGGTATTTCTCCAGTTTCTCATGTTCCTTTTTCCTGATGTTGCAATCGCTTGGTATGTAATCCACCACAACGGATTTTACTGTTATAATATACATATATATATATATGTATGATGAGTAGGTAGATGAGATGATAGTATTATATTATATATATATATGTATAGTATATATATATAGAGATAGATATATATATAGAGTAGGGAGGTGATGATATTATATAGATAGATATATATAATAAGATAATAGATATAGATATAGTATATATATATATATGTATGATATATGATGTATTATATATATATATATATATATATATAATATATATAATATATATATATATATGTATATATATATGATGTATGTATGTATGTATGATATATATATATGATATACTATATGTATGATTGTATGTTATATATTATATATAATATAGATATATAGATATATATTAGAGATATAGATAGATATGGATAGAATGTAGGTATAGGATGTTATATATATAGATATATATAGATATATGAATATAGATAAGATATATATATATATATATATATGTATAGTATATATATATATATATATATATATATGTATGTATATATATTATAAGTATGTATATATATATAATAATATATATATAATAATATATATAGAGTATGTATGATGTATATGATAGATATATATAATATATTATATATATATATATATAGTGTATGATGTATATATATATATTATATATGGATGTATGTTATGTATATATATATGTATAGTATATTATATTATATATATATATATATATATATATATATATATATATATATATATATATATATATATATATATATGTATTTGCCAGCATACACAGTGGTGGTTGCCAGTAGTCAAGCACTGCATGTTACTCACTGATTGGAATCACAACACCGAGTAATACACCTCACAGTCAGGGAGGCTTGGAGGGAACAATCAAAGCGCAGATTGGATGTATCGACTTGTTAGCTTGTTCGCTGCCTGTGCTGCTCCAGGAGCTGAAGTAAAATGGAGAACACTGTTTACTGCCCACTTGCACAGATGCTACACTGCTCAACCGGCAGGCAGAACTGAAACCACCAATTTACTGCCGTGAAGTCTATCACTGCAGCAAAACTTTAGAAAGTGAGGATAAAGCATAAAGCAGAAGAAGACTGAGAGCGTACAATGATTCATTTATCATTTGGAAAGAATTTATATGAATTGAAAACATTTCTCTAATTCTCTGAAGGACAAAAATGCAATAAATAAATAAATAAATAACTAAATGGCTCACCATTTCAAGACAGAAAACATAGCTAAATGTTGTGCTTAATTTTCATCTTCTCGCAAGACATGATAGAGCTGTTTTTGCACACCATGCAAACTAAACTCACATAAATCTTTTTTTGCCAGAAACCAGTGACCAGCAATTCAGCCTTTGCTGCAATGGTGAGTCCATCTGAGGCAGCTGAATCAAAGGAACTGCCAACGTGAGGACCACATAGAGAAATAGAGTATACAAGGATATTTACATCCCATTTCATGTCTGTAATCGCAGAAGAGCATAAGTGCTCTTGTGTTTTAAAAATCATTTTGAAAAAGGCAGCACATACTGCTGTGTAATCACTATCACCAGTGAGGATTTTGCTCAGGTTCACCATTAATTTCAGCAGACGCAAAATGGGATACATAATTAGCACCAAAACTCTTTACTTTGTTGCAAAAAGCAAAACAGCGGAGTCCTTATCACCGCTGAGCAGACGGCTCACAGAAGGCACATGACAGGGGAGTTTTTGCACAGTTCTGGTTTGCACCTCAGGCCAGGCAGAAAAAAACGCTGTTGGCTGGTTACTGATGGGCACTACAGGCCTCTGTGCAGCTACATGTTAACAACATCATGGTCATGTGGTTTTAGGAAATTAAAATGCTTTAGAGAGCCGTCAGGTATAACAAAAATAAGGACAAGAAACGTCCTCAATAATATTTACATTTCAAAATTGACTTGAATTTTTTGTATTTGCACAGTTTAATGTTAAAATCAGCATTAACGTCAAGAAAATTATATTCTCTATGTCTCCTCTGTCTGAAATATTTAAGACTCTTGACACTTTAATGGCTTTGTCACAGGGCAGGTGGTCAAGCTTAGAAAGAAAAAAAAAAACGTAGCTTCAAGCAAAGCATTCACATAGTCAGTGTCAACCTTCTCTCTGGAAAGAATAACTTGTATTTGAGGACTTTTAGCACTGCAGGCTTTCTAAATGAATAAATTGCTGTAACACTACAGAAGGAAAGGTCAAAAACAAAAAGCTATTATGCAACCTCCATAAGATTTCCACTGGAACTAGTACACAACATTTAAAAGATGTAATCGGTCATGTTAAGAGAGTTTATGTAGCCTTGATGCAGAGACATCCTCAGGAAAATAAAATATATTTTGGGTAGTTATAATGCCCTGATTACTTTACAGAATAAACCTCTTAAAGGAATTGTATCTTTTAAATGCCAAGAATTTGTATTCAAGATAAATTTTTGGAATATTTAATAGTTCCTCCAGCAACTGGAACAGGCTGGTGCAGATCTATGTAATGGTTTGCCTCAGAGGTTAAAATAGACACTTCTGGGAGGAATGTTACAACCCATTTACACGTTTCAGCAGCAAGTTGCAAAATAACTGCAGCATTTGCTCACTGATGGACATTTAATACATCTAAAGTCAGAATTCAGACTTATGGGGGCATTCCAATTAATTTTTCATGTTGGAATTTCAAACAGAACCTAGAATTACATTCCTCTGTGTTTTAATTGCATATTCAAAGCATTGTTGATGTAATACAAAGAGAAATTTAGCAACCAATTCAAATTGAAAGAAGTGTGTTATGCTTTTTTTTTTTTTTTTTTTTTTTTTTTTTTTTTTTTTTTTTTTTTTTACAAGAACATTTTGTAACCATTTCATATTTTACTTCTTAGTAAAATAGTGGCTTGTCTTGTAATTTGTTAAAGTTGTACTGTGATGTGTTGTTCATCTGAATGTGAGCATATGCAAGGCAAAGTAAAACTAACCAGAAATTAACCTGATGATTATGAAAGATTAAAAGGAAAATGTTTCATACATTTAAAATTTTGAAAACATTAAATACCACTTAAGCATTTAATTGTGCAATCCTTCTTCATAAATCCTAAATGTGATTGTTTAGCAACATTTCTACAAATCTTAGTCTTATTTGGAGGAGCACAGCCCCATTTCAACTAGAACACTGTGTAAAATATGAACAGTTAAAGGGATCATTTAAATTTAAATATTTATTCAGTGTAAAGTGACATTTTGAAAAGGGTGCCATTAAATAGCTTCAAAAAGGTAAAGAATGTTCAACAAACAGGATTTTATTATCTGAAGTAGATTACACCATGGAAAGATTCAAAGCGAAGTCCTTAGGGTAATAGCAGCAATGAATGACCTTGATCATCATACAAGCGCTGCATTTGAAAACAAACTGGATTCTGTGTTGAAAATCACTGTATGGACTCAAACACCTGCAGTGAGCACTGCTTTTTTTTAAAGTTGAAAGTCCAACATGATGGAAAAATAAAAGCTGTTTCTTGAGCTCAAAACAGCTCAAGAAACAGTTTCTTGAGCTGTTTTGGGATGAATTAGGCAGTAGAGGTTGCACCAACTAGTTGACTTTTGGACCACTGGATTCTGTGCTCTGCAATGACTTTTTACGTTCCACGTCAACTCGTTACAACAAGCAAAAAGTTGATATTTAAGAGAAGGAAACTAGTAACTTGTGTCAGATCAAACACCATTAAAAAAATCTTCCTTAAACAACTTTTACACTTCCGAGACATTTTGTGGCTTCTGCTCCCCTTTGTGGCTTGTTTCAGTTGTAAATTGGTGGTATACACAACAAAACACACATGCTTGACAGGAAGGGAGACAGGCTTCTCTTCATGGATTCACTCAAAGATTCTCATGGCTTTAAGAGATCTGATATCTGAGTACGGTGAGAAGACCACATGCTTGCTTGCACATTTTAGGATTATTGGCACTTGAGAGTAAAATATATTTTAATGATCGCAATTCCGGACTATTGAGCGCACCTGAATATAAGCCGCATCAACCAGTTTGGAAAAGATAAAAAACTAATGTGTGTGTGTGTGTGTGTGTATATGTATATGTTATGTTGTATGAAATATGTATCCGTAAAATACACAACAGGGCCTGTAACACGGTTACTTAAAAAAAAAAAAAGTAGCCTACCAGGTAAAGTTATTGATCGCTATCTTCATCTTCCTCCTGCGCACTAAAACCACTTCTTCAGTGTCGGAATTGAACAACCTCACACACTTCCCCAGTCTCTCTTTCATTGTTGCTTTTGTTTCGAGGCAATTTTGCTCTTAAGGTTGTGCTGTCCTCTTCATCACGCTGCAGTCCAGCCTTTCAAAACCCGTTGGTAAAAATCTATGTATTAGCCGCATCGCTGTGTTCAAAGCATGAGAAAAAAGTGGCAGTTCATAGTCTGAAAATTACAGTACACAATCTGAAAATTGACTTCCAAACGAGGAGGAGTAACTCCAGTGTATGTGTTTGCGTATGTGTGTGTGTGTTAGTGTTTGTGTGTAAAGAGGTAATGAGAAAATAGGGAAAGAGGTAACCAGAACTGCACAGGGAACAGTAGATCTGGAAAGGCAGAAAGGGTCAGGGTCAGTGCAGGGCAGATGAAGGAGCTGTATCTGAAATGTCAGGAGAGTTTGTGGAAATGTCAGAGGACAAAAAGAAGAATGAATGACGGACTGATTGCAAAACAAATGAAGTCTGAGAGCGTTAAATAAAATACAAGCATTAGGATCTTGTTCTTGACCCAATTCATTAAATTTCTACGCTTGTACCAGGTGTGTCCTGATCAAGGTATCAGGCAAAAAAGTATTAATCCTATTTTCATGCAGCACACATTATAAGCTTTATATGTGAAGCATATGTAGTTTAAATGACCATAAAAACATTTGCACTTTAAATTTAATGCTTTATACTTCAGTGGCTCTGCAAGAAGTAATATTGACTTAGTTTGTTGCAAAACACTGATGTAAAAACAAGTTGCATATATATTTCTTAAAAAATATTATGAAACCAGGGAAATAATGTCTGTGCACAAATATGATAGCAATAATAAAAGAATAAAAAGCATGATTTTTTTTATTTTATTTCAAAGATACCAATAACATAGTGCACAATTCATATTAAGTTATTTTTGACATTGCAGAGTAATTCGTAGCATTTAATCTGTGCTTCACTTTGTCACAATAACTGTTGTGTTTATATTCTTCATAAATAGTTATAAATAAGAATATAAAACCAATTTTTTTCTGTCTAAATTCTAGGTACGTCTGACCAATTTAGTATCAGGACCACAATCGAGTCTGATTTTGCAGTCCATCTCCTCGTTCTTAATCCTTCCCTCAAATCAGGAACAGCTGATCCTATAGAGCTGAAATGCCCAAAGTGCGGCCAGTGGGCTATTTTCAGTCCTCTGAGTGATTTTGTGTGGCCCCCAACAGACACACACCTATTTAATCTTTTAGGATGGCATTTTCTGACAAATAGAACCTTGAAATAAAAAAGTGTTAGGTGCAACACCAAGTATTTCTCATTTGTTAACCAGGTTTCCACATTATTTTAATTCAAAGTGCTTCAGAAGAAAGATTAACCCATGTCTTGTTCTTGTTTCAGAGCCTAGACTAAAAAAAAAAATTCTTATAGCACCTCCAAAAAACAATTCAAAAAGTACAAAATTGTAATCCTGTCCTATAAAAGCAAAGTTGTGTGAGATCCTTTTTATATTTTGGATATACAATGTTCTACAGATCGTTTTTCTGCAAAAATCTATTTTGTTTGTTTCAAGAAAATGTTGCATGTTTACTTTATTACTGAGCAAATAAAAAGTAAAAAAGGCACAATCATTTTTTAAAAATTATTATTTAGAAAGAAATAATTTCTCTGGCCCCCAAGAGCTTTAACTTTAAAGATTTTGGCCCTCATGGCAAAAATTTGGACACCACTGCTACAGAGATTGTGCACACATTGATTGAGACCAAACACTGTTATTTCAATTGTTTGTGCTCTGTGTTGAAACTGCAGAACTGGACAAAACCAACTTGTTTGAACTTGATGCATGTAAAAAGATCTTTCCTAACCTAGTTCCAGTTTACATTCCTTATGTCACACCGTAGGTAAGACATTACTGAATTTATTTAAAGTTTTTGTTTCCATGTGAGACTGAAGCTGGCATTGTTTGCTGACAAAAGATATTAGTCATGCAGGCAGCACACCTCATGTGGGTCCACATGGTTCTGGAAGACAATCCTGAGCAGGTGTCAGCTGGGTCATGGTCTGTGAACACAGACAGCACCAGCAGAGGAAATGGTTTTCTCTCAATCAGCCTCATTCTATCAGTAGAGTCTCAAATAAGTTCACCAACAGAAAAATGTACAATACACTTTTTATTCTATTAATTTAAGTTTAACCTTTTTCCAAAAATATCTAATTTTACATATTTGAAGCGTAATGCTTCTTGTGGTGATGTCACACCAGAGCTGCTTGGTCTGCTTTAATTTCGGTGTAGACCAAGCAATCAAACTCTGGTTCACTGAAAAACAAATGTGAACCCTTGTGATTTTGTTTAAAATTGGGAAGAAAAAAAATTGACCATCTAGCATGATTGTATGATTTACTGACATGACCTGAAATGTTTTTAATCCTCACTTGGGTCTGTGTAACCATAGCAGCATGTCATTGTCTTTTGCTGTCTTTTTTTGTATTGTAACACTGTTCTGTGAAAATAGCAACATGCTGCAAAGTTTGCTGTCCTGCTTATGACAAGCAGTTTTAAATTTAACAACAAGGGAAGGCCTTTAAACCAAATAACTAAATTAACTCTCCCTGGTAAAAATGAAAGCTTCACATATCTATTTGTTAGGCTATCTTATACAGCATCCTTTTTAAGACTGAAAATAATGTCAAATTTCAAATTTCTGGAGACAGAAGCATGAAGGGATCTTCTCAGACTAGACTATAAAGTGTTTCATGGAAGAGGTCTGGTTTGAGTCACCATTTGTTAAGATTTCTGTGATATCAGCTGGATGGAAATACTGTATATTGTGTCCATCCACAAATACATTATTCCTACCTAAAATGAACATTGTGGATGGCTGAAATTATAATTCTTACAAGCAGAAACCCTCAATTTAGACACCTGTATTTAAAATGGGAACTAGAGATAGGTGTGTTTTGTTGATTAAAAGTCAACATGGCTTGCCATAATCTCTTGCTGCTCATACTGGGCAGGATGTTGTGACAAAGCAGCTGTTGGAACTACATAACTTTGTCTATATGCTTTTAAAAGTTTAAAAACAAACAAAGGGATGAAATTTGAACCAAGTCTTTGTAATAGTTACTGAGAGTATGTCCTGTGTTTTCACAATCCAGATAAAATCCAGATCAAATCCAGATAAAATGCAAATTTAAATTTAAATTCTTTAAGTCTAGAATTGATAGAGCTGTCATTTCAAACAGTATACCAGAAAAAATGGTTTTCACTGCCTTATTTCTTTTTTAAACCTTCTCCTTCGGCATAACTTTAAAGTCATCCTCATAATAAAAAGCTTCTTTGAATCTGCCAAATCATCCTCGATGGACAGCAGTTATAGCATGAAGCGCTTTTTCTATTCCTCTCACTCTATTCAAAGCACTTTGCCACAGAGGTCCCATCCACTAAATCATGAAATGCACATATCTGATATGTGCTGTTTTTCCTCCATCATATACAGGCTTACTGTTGAGCACATCAGCAGCAACGCAAGGCTGAGAATCCTGAGGATTCCTGAGGATCAGGAATTGAGAGGACTGAATATCTAAATCTTCCCTTTTTTCAGATATAAATTCTGTAACATTACTTAGTTCATCTCTTTTTTAACACATTAAATGTACTTTTCAATGAGAGAACCTCTGAAGAAGTGTGGGATTACATACATCTGATTGCTTTAATTCAGCCTAACAGGTGTCTTACATTATTTTGTTTGTTTTTTGTTTGTTTGTTTTTTTTTTTAATTGACAGTCTCAACAATAATATGATTATTATAAGCTAGAACATTACAAAAAAAGCTGATTTTCTTGGCTTTGAAACGGAGTACAGAGAGATTGTCTGATTCCCTCTCAGAAGCAAATGAAAATATTAGCCTGCAGTTGTTTATATATGAGAAGAAAACAGCTGGTACATAATGGCATAAGGGCGTGTTTGAGCCAGAGCACACTTTCTAATTTAGTGCCATTAATTATGAAAAAGTGGCGAGGAATAAGAAAGACTGCTGATGTAGCAACAAAACACTTAGCTGTTTATTGCCGTTTACCTTTACTGAACATACGAGATATTTTCCAGGATGGAGACATAAAGCTTTTACAGGATATTGGAAGTTACATCTGAAGATCTCCCTCATTGCAAACATTTTATGACTTTTAAGCATAAAATCTGGAGCCAAAACTATTGTGGTGTAAGGCTTTGTTGTTTAAATTTACATAATAGACATTGTTTAAATGTCTATCATGTTCTGCAGTATATTTGTTTCTAAGAAAGTTCCAGATAAAGATGTTTTAATAAGAAAACTTTAAAGGGGAGTGTATTATGTAAAATTGACTTTTTTGAGCTTTATATCATATTATAATGTTATTCCCTCATCAAAAACATACCCGGAGTGTTGCTTTAGTTCTTTTATGCATGTTTGAGAAATCCTTGAATCTCTGGTGGCAGCCATTCAGGGTGCCTAAACAAAGCGCTGCCTATTCACCCAAAGCGCCTCCTTGGAGTTGCAGTTCCCAACCGAGCTTCTGCCCCATAGAGCACCCCCCCCAGCCTTCCCCACAGAGTTGCACCAGAGTAGTGGCAGCAGTAATTAGCAAATACCTGGTGGAACTGCGAGTCTGTTGAGCTTATCATACGAACTACTTCTCAGTTCAATGCCCCTAAGAACGGTTGTAAATAGCTTAATGAAGACACTATTCCTCTTCATCCTCTACACTGCATATTTCCTTCAACTCCCCACACTGCCATCTGCAAAAGTTCTCTGATGACTCAGTCATAGATGGCCTAATCACAGGTGAGGACGACTCAGAGTACAGACAGTGGACTCAGGACTTTGTGGACTGGTACCAGAGGAACCACCTCCTGATCAACGCTGCTAAAACCAAGGAGCTGGTGGTGGAACCTCACTGACACCGGTGAACATTCAGGGAGTAGACATTGAGATAGTGGACTCTTAGAAGTACATGGGTGTTCACCTGAACAATAAAGTGGACTGGACTCATAACACTGAAGCACTTTACAGAAAGGGTCAGAGCAGACTCTTCCTGCTTTGACCCTTCCTGCTGAGGAGGCTGCTGGTACATAAGCTGGTACTCTTTTGGAGTGCAGGGGGCGCTCCTAAAGACCTTCTTTGACTCTGTGGTGGCATCAGCAATCTTCTATGGGGCTGAATGTTGAAGCGGCAGCTTATCTATAGCTCAGAGGAAGTGGTTACATGAGCTCATCAGGAAGGCCAGCTCTGTGCTAGGTTGCCTCCTCGACCCACTGCAGGTGGTAGGAGATAGAAGGACTCTAGCTAAAATAACATCACTGATGGACAATGTCTCCAACCACATGCATGAAGTTGTTGCTGAGCTGGAGAGCTCCTTCAATGACAGACTGCTGCATCCGAGGTGCACAAAGGAGCGTTATAGGAGATCTTTCCTCCAAGCAGTTGTTAAACTCTATAACCATCATTGCTCCCAACAAACTCAATAAGTGTTTATATCCATGCTAGTATCTGTACAACTTTACTGTTTTTCTATTGTCACTAACTGTAAATAGTTTGTATTTTTAATGCTCCGAGACAGCCACATCGTGTACATTTTTAATTAACCAACTCAGTCGTACATTCCTCTAGACAGGAGTATTTTTTATAACTACACAGTATTTATGTTGAAATTTTGCCTTATTGTATGGTATTTTTTTTATTCTTATTCTGTTTTTATATACATTTCATATTCTTTGTGTGAGTCTGTTTATTGTTATTGCCTGTCACTGTCACTTTGCTGCTGTTGCACAGAAATTTCCCCATCATGGGACAATAAAGGATATTTCTATTCTATTCTATATGATTAGTTTTATTTACCAAATTTGGGAGGTCCTTATGAATTCTTCATAATGAAGCAATGAATCAGGCTGTAATATAAACTTCATGCAGTTCTAGCTAAACCAGATTTCTGTCTTACCAGCAGAAGCGATTTCAAAAACTCAGTTGGGTAGAAAACTACTCTAAAACGCTTCTGAAATAGCCAACTGGTGCACTTATGAAGTCTCAAGGGAACATTTTTGATTCAAGGCTTTTGCACAAGCCTTTTTTAGTGTAATTTTGACCATTTATGATGATTTAGCCCTCAGAAGCCAAAATAATTGATTATTCTCATTACCAAATGTTCTCTAGCGGACTGTTCAGCCTGCAACCATAACCCGATTCAATGAAATTACAGAATATTGCTCCATTTTACATTCCAGCCCTTCTCAACAAACATGCTCTTCCTCACACCTTCTGCAGCTCTGCCTACAGCAAGTGCTGATTGATGAAGCAGATCGACAATGTTAAATAAACCCACAGCCGATTATGTACTAACATTACACTGCATATAATGTGAAAATAATGTAGCTATGACCAGTGAAGAATTTAAGTGTCTCAGTTTAGATTTCCTTATCTCTTTAAATATGTCCAGGGTCATCCCATGCAGCTTTCTGCAGCTTTTGAAAAATGATATCAATTTCCCACAATAAAAATATTCTCTATAAAAAGCATTAGCAATTTGTTTTTCAATGACCAGTATAGAGGAATAAAATAATTCCACCAGTATAGCTGATCAATATTAACATGTCTCCAATCTGCTGTATTGCAATTTATCAAATGTCATATTGTGTAACTGATTGTAAAACTGCAATTGAATGTCACATATTTTTTTTATCTATAGCAGGACACATTATCCAGCTAATATTTTAAAAGAAAAAAAAACTCACTGAAAACATTTAATAAATGTTTGTTTTGAGTCATATTTAGGGTTTGGAGTTTAGTTGTAGCTTACAGTTACTAACCTTGAATGTCAGTGTTGGTTTTGCTGCTCCAAAAGTTTTTCTGCTCACATTGATTTGTTCACTTTTGTAAATTTCATTCAGCCCCGTTATTAACTTTAGATCAGTGGGTTCAGTCTATTCTGGCTTTAAGGCACAAGACTCGGCTAAAAGTGATTACAAGCAGCTGAGGAAAGATTTTCTCACACAGTCTGTCAGAGCGATCAAAGTTTACCATGTCATTAGTACCTGACAACATAAATGTGCAGTAACAAAGAGATATCTTAACACAGAGCATTCAATTTATCATATCCAGTATTCACCCATTAAATACCCAATTTAAATCTTCAACTCAAAGCAGCTCTGTTGTGATTCTCCA
>CM026067.1:21362961-21545461 GCA_014839685.1 Anableps anableps
AGCAGAGAAGCAAAGTCAGTGGTGTGGTCGCTTTTATATGGTGTCAGAAGTGTAGGGAAATATATATAATATTTATCATATTGGTAAGTATCGGTTATCAGCAGTATTAATATCGGATATCAATATTGGACCAAATTTTCATATCGGTGCATCCCTAATTATCCCTCTTTGGCTATATAGCACAAAGAAAACCACAATTATGACTCATTTAAAAAACAAAAAAAAAAAACAACTAATATTTTAAAAAAATCAGATGTGTGATGCTATATTTCAATACTCATAACACATATTCACAATCTCACTCGTAACCAGCAATCAGATGACCTTTTATTAAAAGAGCTGCTAATCAGGTGCTCTGTTCTGTGAAGTGACAGCTCTAGGACCTCTCTTTGGGTAAAGGTCCCAAAATACTTCATCCGAAGCCGAACAGTCGACATGCAGTCGTGGTTGCGAACCGTTCGTATTTGCACACACCTTTCATACGCAGACCACTTGGCGTACACCCTTCCCACCTGTACCCACCGGGGTTCCCCCTCCCTCCCTGCATCTTCTGTTTTGTTTTTACGAAACAGTCACAGGGAAAGCGCCACACTTTTGTGCAGACAGCCTCCTCTGTGGACAATAACATTACAATTTACATCCAGGAGTTATTAACCATTCGACAGTCTTATTATTATAGTAGTTATTGAGTGAAGAATTGTACAAATGTACTTAATTCCTCATTGCGTCAGGTAAACGTTCTTCAAAAATATTCATGTCTCCTGGAGATACAAAAAACTGGATAGTGGGAACAGAATTGCTGAAGAGAAACATCAACACTGCTGTCCGAGCGCATTTCTGCATAAAACACGGCAACACAATTCGGACCAATCAGACAACACTTCACACAGAGCCCTGTCGAAATAGTTCAACCCAGGCCTGATGTCGAATTCGACAAGCAGATGGCTCTCTAGGAACAAAATGATCCAATTTTCGTCACGCGTCCACATCAATGAGAACTAATTTCAGCACTTCGGATAAGTATGTCTTTAGGTGGTGATCTGATACTCTGGTGAGAACTTATTACTTCTTTGACTTTTCCATTTGGATTCACAACATCAATGAAAGTACAAACATGATGTTGGGGCTTTTGCTTACACTTTCATCTTTTCGTAAACACGTTCCCCCTTAATAAACCTAAATTATATGGATTATTAACTTTTTACTGGGAGAATATATATTCAAAGGAACAAGAAGATACAAACAATGTCGAATATAAAAATACACATACATACCCCAGCAGGAGGAGGGGGGTGGGGGGAGTTCAGAGAACAGACAACTGGACTGTAACACACAAATTTGTATCAAACTTCCACAACCAACAAAAAAGAGATGCAGCTTATTTCCTAACCATGCAACAAAGTAAGGCATTTTTAAATGAGGTTAACAGATTTTACTATAGTCAAGCATTACTTTAATGCTTGACTTTAGCCTTAAAGCTAAGAGTCCACTGAACAACACTCATGGTGGGCATGTGGGAACCTGCTCAGCACAGCTCTCCATTAAATTCTCCACAGTTGACAGTCCTTAATCCAAGAGAAAGTGCAGCCACTTTACATTGCTGTTGCCATGTCGCTTTTGTCTTGGTAACAGCCTGCCTAACTTTATCACATCGTGGAATATTTCTGTCTCACACTGAGTGAGAAGCTTACACCAGATACATCTCTGCTGTCAGCAGTGAGTCAGCCTACAGAGATTGTTCGCTTCCTCACATGCAGCCCTGCAGAGCTCTAACACAAAGTGCATGTGATGGGAAATGTGAGCAAGGACAGATCAAGTGTGGGAGTCACAGTAGTACAAAAATGAAAAGAGTGAGTCAGAATTTACAACTTCTGTACTTGTTTGACATCCCAGTATTGGAATAAAATGTAATATTGGAGAGGTAAAATGTCTCTCTGCCTCCTTACTTTATTTGAGATGTGGTCTCCCACATATAGATCCAGTTCAGAAGTTCCATTGGAAGCAAAATGAATTACAATTTGTCTTTCAAAATATTTTCTTTTGAAAATAAAAAGCATGGAGATGTACTGTCATTGTAATTCGACACTTTTGGTTGGAAAATTTTGGTCGGAAAATTCAGGATTTCAAGACCCTTAAAACTGTGTGGTGAGGGGAAATTCCCTTGGACATTCCCTTAGCTGAAAAAGTTAAAAAATAAATAAATAAATAAATAAAAACAGCCCCAGTAAAAACAGTCATGGCTTATCTACAGAGGAATACCACCCACTGCCTCTTTTCTTAAGGTAACACACATTAGCAACAAGCTATGAGTGTTACCATGTCTGATGGCAAGATGCACAACCTCTTACAGTCAGGGACAGACTGTGACAAAAAAATCAGCCCTGGCATTTTAGACCAGACAAGCCCACCAAATTTGATAACACATCTTTTCAGTCTTTTTAATGTGTATACCAACTGTGCCACTCTTTAAAACCACATACCTTAAGTCATGCAAAAGTTAATGAAAATTAGTGAGAGTGGACACACTCTCACTAAAATACATCCAAAAAGTGTAAGTTATTAAAAAATGTATACTCCAACACTCCATCACAGTATGGAAGCTAAAACCAGCATTCATACCATTGTTTGTAACTATGTTTTTCATAGAGTAAGAAGAGAGAAACAAAGAACAGAGCCAACATCATAATAAACCTTATGAATGAGAATTTCACCTGAGTTTAAAAGTGTGTGATGGCACAAGTGAATATACTGGGCAATATGGTATTATTTGTAACAGCCGATACTGATTTTAAATACTGTTAACACCCCCATCTGTGTTCTCCTTTCTGTGAATTAAAAATTCAAATGGATATAAATAATACAGCAAATATTATTGTAGCTGTAATAATAATAACAATCACTGTTTGAGCAATATGTGATATTTCTTGTGCAGCAGCAACAGAAGCTGCAATTGTGTTTTTAAACACATAACTTGTACTATTATACAGTTCTACATTTTGCTTTTATATGTATGTTTAATATTGCAATACTGAGAAACTACTGCACTTTTTTTCAGGCTAAGAATCTCAAACTGGTTATGAGTGTAATCTTTGCATTCATATGCTCTTCATTTTAAGCGGGCCTACAGTTTATGAGCTATAGTCAAGACAATCCTCAAAGCCACCAATAAAGATGGGAATGACTGTGGAAAAGTCTTCAAAGAAATGAGTGCATAAGAACTGAAAAAAAAAAAAGAAATGCAGAGCATTTCTTAAACTAATTACACTTTGAGTGTCCTAGTTTTATAGTACTGTGAAAAAACAATAAGGTACAATAATTTGCAAGACAGAGTTTTACATTTGAGTAAAATTACAATATTTTTTGTTTGGTACTGACCTAGATGAGACGATCATACACTGCCTCGCTACAGTGTGGTGTACTGTAGTGAGGCAGTGTGGTGTACATTTGTATTCAGCCCTGATACTCCTAAGCAAAGTCCAGTGCAACATATTGCCTTTAAAGTTCAATTAATTCACTTAATCAGTAATTAGAGGCCACCTGTGTGAAATTTAATCTCAGTACCACCATTCTGTGAAGTTCTCAGAGAGAACATCAGTGTATATACAACATCATGAAGACGAAGGAACACACCAGACAATTAAAGGATACAATTGGGCAGAAGTTTGAAGGAGGGTTAGTTTAAAAAACAATTTGCCAAGCTTTGAACATCTGACAGAGCAGGAAAAGGTGTAGAGTCTGTGAGAATCTGTTGACAGGCCAATTATTAGACATGTATTTCAAAAATGTGGCCTTTATTGAAGACTGGCAAGGAGATATCCATTGTTCAAGTAACCCATAAAAGTCCTGAAGCCCTATTTGCAATTTGCCATAAGTCATGTAGGGATAAAGCAACAATTTGGAGGAAGGCGCTCAAGGCAAATTGGTTACTTTTGCCCTTATGCAGAAAACTAAAATAAAAAACAGAAAACAAAAACTGCATGATTACTTGCAAATGTAATTGAAGAAAAGGTGGCAATACAAGGTACTGATTCAGAAGAGCTGAAAACAAATGCTTGCCACCCTGTTAGATTTTTATTAGTACAGTTTGAATGGGTGTGCTACAAAAAATCTTAATAAAATTTTATGAATAATTTTCTACATTTGGTCATGTTATGACCAAATGTAGAAAAGCTGAAGGATTGTAAGTACTTTTGGAAGGGACTGTAAACAAACTCATCTCTTTGTGGTTAATTTCTTAAAATGTTGCTGTATTATGGAACATAAAGACTGGAGGAACAAAAGAAACATGCATTTATCCAAAAGAAAAAAAACTGACACCTACTAGCACTTCTCAAGATAAGCAATTAATATCAACCACCTCTTATTTGCTTAAAGAGTCATGAAGATGATACAATGGTCTGTTCTTTGGCTTAGATATGGTAACTTTACACATGAAAATCATCAAAATTATCGGCAAAAACATTGATCAGTGATTCACTTACTTTATTTAACTGATTTACACTCAAACTTCCAACCTTTGGAAAACCAAGCTTATCTAACCCAGATTTGTTTGCAGATTTATGGTTCAGACTACTAATCAAAGGCAGCTCTAAACAGGTGGGTATTCCATCTCTATTGTTGAAATTGTTATTTACTAGCCTGGTAAAAACCAGCCCCTTGTTCTATGCTTTGCTTCATACAGAGGGTCTGTATGAAGCAAATTGCTTGCTTGAGGTGTAGACTCTGCTGAAGTTTTGAATTTTACCCAGTTGAGTTGCTAACGCTTTTACCCAATCGTAACGTATGTAATGTGCCAGTTCGACATCACGAGGCTTACTGGAAATCGCCTGTGCTATAAACAATCATCCACCACTGCAAAGACAGAAGTGCCGAGCCAAACAAGATGGCTGTTAATGTTAATTCAATATTGGGAAGTGTAGCCAACACGGACTGAATGGCTTTGTTCACTTCTTCTGCTGCCATTGCCAAATTACAGGCAGACTACAATTCTAAAACAGCGCAGACAATCAATGTCATCGTTCACATCTTCTCCTTCTGTTTGCTGATTGGCCCATTGAAATTCTGTTGCAGAAATCCAGCTCAATGGGAGAAAACCCAGATGGATCACAGAAGGGAGACGAGAATCAACCAGAACTGCATAGGAAGGAAATGGCCAGGCTAGTTATTTACAAGAAAACATAATTTTTTTTCTAGTTTTCTCCACTGAGGTAAATTTTCATGCATAATTTTTTTTAGAGTTTTGTTTTACCTTTAGAAGCTATACACTTCTGATTCAAGGCCATTTTTTGGCACTAATCTCGCGTGAAATGTTTTTTTCTGTCAAACTGAGAGACATCTGAAACCTGTACTTTAGAGGTATGTCACTGTGGGCACCTCCACAGAGCTCCACCTCACTTATGCCTATTGGTGCCAAGCTAAAATGGAGACTTGCCTCCAGGAGGAATGTTTATCCAAGCTGAGCTCAGAGCCTTTATTGCTCAAAGAGGCATGAGTGGATTTCTGTTCTGCACCCGCTCTGTGCCATTTCAGCCAGAGACTTGCACAAAATGAGCCTTCTCTCACCCGTGATGATGAGAACAGCTCTTTTAAAGCGGTATAGCAGAGATAAATTAACAAGGTGTGATGAAGCATAAAGTGCACGCACCAGAAAGAAGGAATTCAAGCATGAAGAAAATCCTTGCATTCCAAAAGGACGATGGAGAAGCAGAAATAAAAAGATGTTAGGAGAGATTACTTTTTTAAACTTTAAAAAAATCATTCCTAAATGATCTTACTAGTGGTAAGTAAGAAAAGTAAAAAGCAATATTTGCATATTTCTTACATGCATGAGTTTGGTGAGACAGAAACTTTACAAAGAGAGATCAAACCAGTTCAGCTATTCCTGAAGGATCAACCTCAGTCCACACTGAACCAAACACTGGCTCAACAGAGCTGGTGGAACTATTTAGATGCATTTTTATTAGCTTATAATTTGATCAGTGTCCTTAGGTGGCTCAATGGGAAGAGAAGTTATCTGGTAATTTGAAGGTTCCAATTTTAATTCCATCTTGCCTAAACTATGTTATTGAGCTTTTTGGGCAAGTCACTTAACCCCAAGTTGCTGACTGATCTGCATATGGTGAATTACTGTGAGAAGAGTAGAGTGAGTGTAAAAGTGCATTAAGTGGGTTTGAAAATGGACTGAATTTATATAGAGCTTTTCAAGCCATACAGACCACTCAAAGCACTTTACACTAGAGCCACATTCAACCAATTGCACTCACACTTAACTTGGGGTTAAGTGCCTTGTCCAGGGGGAAATCAACATGTGAAAGTAGTGTAAGCTGTAATTCAACCAACAACTTTCTGATTGCAAGACTACAACTCTACTCACTGAGTCACAGTTCCTATGACTAGAAAAGCATGGTATAAGTTCAGCTGATTTATTCTGAGTAAAGATTATTAAAATTTTAACATGTGGGAAGCGGAAAGTGGAAATAATGAACCCCTACAAATGTACAACACCAAGCCACTGGCTTGTAATATGTGGATGACACCAGAGTCAAAATTCAAGCCAAAGAAATGGAGGCTTTTACTAAACTCATCAACTCTGTGGACAACAACATCAAGTTCAGAATGCAGAAAACCAAAGATAACAACCTACATTTTTAGACTGTCTGGTGCACATTGAGAGAGAAATGGAAACCTCACCACTGGAAAACCTACAAACACGGATCAGTATCTGCTTTTTGAATCGCACCACCCACTGAAACATGAAGTGTCACTCATCAGAGCTCTGCAGCATCAAGCTGAACAGGTCCCAACAAGGACAGAAGCAAATGACAAGGAAAACAAACACATCAAGAAAGCACTCCAAACCAATGGATGCCCTAACTAGACCTGTGTTAAGGCATCCAGGATTTCATTAAAGTGTTCAACTCAGTCCAATGAAGGAGAAAAGAAGAATCAGAAGAATATTGACATTCCATATGTGGCTGGAGTATCCTAGAAACTGAGAGGGATATTTTCCAAGCATAATATTTCAGTGGACATTCAACCCAACAACACTCTCAGACTGGTTCATCCCATGGATAAAACATCCAAACAATAGTTCAGCAGTGTGATATAGCAGTCGAGGGAAGTGAGACCTGTTTAGTCCTCTACACTAAAGAAATTGAACAGCAGCCACTTGGATACAGCGATGGCGTAGGGGTAAAGCGCACGACCCAAATACAGAGACCTTAAACCAGTGATGGCCACATCAAGGACTGAGTCCTGACCTTTGCAGCATGTCTTCCCCCTCTGTCACAACCCACTTTCCTGGCAGATCACTATCATTATAGGCCACTAGAGTTGAAAAAAAAAGTTTTAAACAGCAGCCACCCAAGAATCTGGGTTAATTTCCATCTCCAGGACATGGGACACTGGTTTGGAGACAGCAATGTGCACATTTTGGACAGGGAAGACAGATGGTTTGAGAGAAGAGTGAAAGAAGCCATCCAGATCAAACATGAAAAGCCTACACTAAACAGAGGAGGTAGCCTCAGATTTAATATTTCTAACAGCTGCTCTGCAGCCCTGACTCATCTCCCTGGGGAGTTTCTCAGCAGTTGACACCTTGGGACATGTAACCAAAACAACTCACATCCCATTGTTAGGGACATGTGTGGATTATCAAGCAACAATGAGCTCAATAATGAGTAGGACCAGTGATTCACATGTCCTAATTTATGGCTCTTACATCCAGCCATGTTCAGAACCTTTTGGATGAGAAAAAGACTAGTTGCCTTCTATTCAAGCACTTAGAATTTATTAACAGCTAAATAAAACTAAAATAAATTACTTCAATCTAACTGCTCTAAAATATACGAACTCAAATAAATTAGATTAGTTCTAACTAATTATTAAGCTACTTTTATGCAACTAATTAGTCCATGTGAAACAGAAACAAAAACTAAGAACTCGATTTGTGATAATGGCAAACAAAAAGTAAATTAACAACAATAAACTTTTTAAAATCTATTTTAATAAGACTGTCTTCTCTATCTCCCCAACAGTCACAGCTAAGATGTTTATTAGCAACAACTGCATCAGGTAACAAAGCTCAGCTAAACAGTTTAACATTAATGCTATCACTAAGCTAGCTACAACACTGAAACTTTTTGAACCACAAGCCTTATGATCGTTTTATTTATTTTTTATTTTATGCATCCAGTCAAAATACAATACATAAAAGCTGGGAGTGTTAAGGGTTGCCAATTTGTACAGATTCACATAGCCTAAGGGTGCATAAAAGAATTTTTAGGATCTCATCAGTCCCACTCTTAACTTCACCCGATCAGGAAAATAAACAATTATTCCCGAAGAAAGAACATATTAACTTTGTATCAACTAAAGTAGAAATACCTGACCTTATAAACACATCAGTCATAATTTTCTTTGCCGGAGACCACAAATGACTTGAAAATATGAATCAACATCTTCAGGTAAATTCAAACCCAAATATTTTGTTTGAAAATAAAATCCTCAATGTTGTTCAAATTTGGCCATTATTGAACATTGCATTTAAAATTCTACATGCTTTAGTAAAATTTTTAAATTCTTTGGATTATGTTTAATACACCCCAGCATTTGTTTTTGTTGGGCATGAAATCAGCAACAATGACAGATGACACACTATCATTATTCTTTTCTCCAAATGCCAAGAGAAATATGACTTTACCTGATTTTAAAAATGTCATTAGATTCCTGCCTGCTTTCAGCTCACGTTTGATCACTTATCGTTTTGTCTCTGGCAAGGTTATCAAACATGCATTCTGTCCTTTATTCCGCCGTCTAAACAGTGAGATCCTCAGAGAGATGGGGGAAAAAAAAATCTTATTGTTCCTACAGAAAAAACAAGGAATTATAGGTGCGCTCCCTACAAAAGCATACACGTACCAAATACCTACCGTTTAAGAAACTATAAGGTAGTTTATTCAAACTTTATCTTGGGAGGAAATCAGCTTGTGTTGACCTGCTTTCTCTCCGCTGTAATTTGATATCAAGAGCCTTACCCTGGATGTGCTGGTTCACCACGCTCTCCAGCCGATCCAATCGCTCCATTATCCGGAGAGTGTCCCCTTTTTTGTCCCCTTCCAACTTTCCCTCAGCTAAAGGCATTGGGACCTTGATGTAAATATTGGCGATGTAGTTAGTAACCCATCCGACATAGAGCAAGCAAACAATGTTGGTCATGCCGCTCAGGATCACGCATGTGGACACCAAAGTTTTGGTTCTCCTGGTGCAAGCCATGCCAACATCCCTCCATGCAGCACAGCCTGCAGTCTCCCTTCGGATCGCAGCACAGGGCGACAATTTCCCGCACACTCAGACACAAGAGAAAAAAATCCAGCAAGAATAAAGTTATTCCTAGCGAGTGCGCAACGATGCAAAATCCCAAGCGCAGAGCGCCTACTTTAAAGTGCTGTGGGTTTATTTGTTATGTTGCTGAAAGACAGGTAAATAGTAAAAATCTACAGGTGAAGGTCCCTCCTTTCGTTTTCTCTCTCGCTCCACTGCGAACCTCCGTGCGTACAGTTGCATTTGAGGTTTGAGAAAACAGGAGGGACAGAGTGCATCCTGCTGCAGCCAATGGGAGGAATGGAGAGGACTGACAGCCTCCGAGTCTCCGCTGCGCGCTGATTCACTCTGATTCACTCTCATAGCGCATAAACAAAGTATTTAATAACACCACAAGCTTACTATTGAAACAGCGTGGTACAGTTTTATCTATTTATGCTATTTGCCCTTTGCAAATCCATATTAAGTATAATGAAATTCACAGTAATGCTCCACATTTTACTTAAGAAAACACTCAATGAACCTCTCTATCTGATCAGATCGTATGATAGAGCCAATGAAACATTAGATACAAAGGTGTGCAGAGGTCGTGTGCTGTACTCTGGATGCATGGAAGGGGTCGCTGCTGTGGTCAAAGCAGAGCTCAGGAGGACACATCAGGCTTGAGCATGACCTTAACCTTTAAGCATCTGGATCTTTACAGCAATGTGTGCACCCTTTTCTCCACATCCTTACCATTCTAGGATGCCCTCTCCATGTTATCCTATATTTTATGTGTTTGATAATGGATGCACCAAAGGAAAAAAAAAAAAAAGAACATAATCAGTGAAGATTTTGCCCATAGTCATACTTGTGATATTGTGACCTCATTCTGATATATTTGAGTTTAATGCTTCTGTTGCTGCTGAGACTTTGATTCAAAGCCCCTCTGGCAAGTGATTGTCCTTTTCTCAGGTTGTGTCATTTAATTTTTTATTGTAGATAAAATTATCCAAAGGCATACTTTAAATGATGAGGAATTAAATTTAAGCATTTGCAGAGCTTGAATGAATACGATTTTCTCTACTTTTTTTTGTTGACAACAGCCTCGATTATTTTTTTGACAGCAGGTTCTAGTATCTTCTTTGGCAGATGACTATTTTCTAATAACAACCCTTTTTATATTCAATCTGCCAGACTGCTATAACGCAGCAGGGTGCCAGAGTGAAATTATTAAATCCAGTGTCACAATCATTTCTACCATATTGTGACACTTGATTTCCAATATGCTGAATGAATATGACTCAGCCAATGTTTGTTGAAGAATTAACGTCAAAGGAAACAGAACTAATGCTGACAAATATCTGTCTCTGCAGTAAAACCCAGCTCACTGACTTCTCATTGGGCATTTCAACTGCAGCCAGTCTTTTTACTCTGTTAAATTGATCTGCACAGCAAAACTGCTGCAGCATCCTCTTGTGGTTCCCGAAGCACATAACAAATTACTTAGCAGTGACCTTAACACAAAGCAGCAACAGACATATTTTAACAAGCAGAGACAATAACAAAATTTAAATTGTAGCACTGTTCTAAAGGAAGACATAAAGAAATGTGACACATCTGAAACCGAAAATCCAGCCATTGCTCCTGTTTATGCACAAGCTCGCATTGGCACTGCAGCACAGCTTGCTGCTACAGGAAGCTGGAAAATTAGCAGTTTAAAACTGTTTCGCCTTTGTTGTGAAAATCACTGACACCACCCAGCTCCTCATATACTGTATGTTTAATTAAGTCCTGGAAACTTCATTTTGTGGAACAAAAAAACCTCACTGCCTTCTTGGAGGGTCAATAGAATTCAGCTAAGATGTCAGGAAGAGAATTATGGAGCTGCACAAGTCTTTCACTGTTGGGAACAATTTCTAGAACTTTGTCAGTGCCGCATTCATCTGTTCAAACAATTATATGCAAGTGCAGACATGATGGGAATATTCAATCATCATACTGCTCAGGATGAACGTATTTTGGTCCAACATGTGCAGATAGACCTCAGAGCAAAAGACAAAGATCTTGTGAAGATGCTACTTGAAGATGGTAAGACAGTGTCATTATCCACAGTAAAACATGTCCTCTACCAACATGGGCTGAAGGAGCCTTTATGTAAAAAAACCTCCCCAAAAAAAACATGAAAAGCCAGATTACAGTTTGCTAATGCAGAAATGAGGGGACATAGAACTTCATTTTGGAAACATGTCCTGTGGTCTGGTGAAATTAAAGTTGAACTGTTGGCCATTATGACCATTGTTACATTTGGAGGACAAACTGGGATGTTTGTACGATCCTAATTGTGAAGTATGGGGGTGACAGCATGTTGTGGGGCTGTATTACTGCTGGAGGAACTGGTACACTTCATAAAATAGATAGCATCATGAGGTATGAATACTATATAACCCTAAGCATGTAGCCAAAGTGGTTATAAAGTGGCTTAAGGACAACAAAGTCAGTGTTTTGGCATGGCCATCACAAAGCCCTGATCTCAGATCCATGGAGAAGTTGTGGTTTGTTCTGAAAGAAGCAAGGTCATGTATAAAGATTTACTCAAAATTTATGTACTTGTAAAACTTAGTAAAGAGAATGTCTTTAGTTTCGTCTTTCTTTTTTGCTGATTTAGATATTCAGTCACTCACTGAGTTCATTTTGGCATAGAAGAAATGAGTCATGAGTCGCTTAACTCTGCTTAACAAAACCCTCCAAGTTTTGTTGTTTTGTTGATCTTTTCAAGTGCCTAAGTCAGAAGACAATTATCCTTATTTTGTACTTTGTCACTGAACATCTAGAGACTGCCCTTCTCCTTTGTATTATGGCTATATGATTCAGTGCTGCGTACTGGGTCATTCATCTCAGCTAACAGAGCTGCCAAAGTGCAAAAAGGTCATTTTCTTGAGTTTGCACTGTGTGAAGGGGTTTTCTGCTTACCAGGAACATGGATGTGATGAAAAAGCATTTTTTTCCCCCCTCTTTTCAGTTACTCGCCACTCTCTTAAGGCATTTGATTCTTCAATAAATTGTTTCTGGGATTTTGTGCACAGAAGTTGCTTTAAACAGTCCTTGAATTAAGGTAGGAATAAGATAAAACCTACAAATTTGTGTCACATGTACAAAATTCACTGTACTTATGCTGTACTTATGTGAGCTTAATTTAGTGGCCATTTGAGCCTGGTTACACATGAGGTACTAGCATAATTTATCAACTCTCAAAAAAGTAACAGGATATATTCATTCCCACTTTGTTCTGTTACTTAGAACGTCATGCTCCAGAAGGAGTCCACAAACAGTATTTTTTGTGTGACACTGAACAGCACATTAGGTGAGGTGGTTTACAGTATAAACACTTTCCAGCAGTTACAGCTTATGCCCAGCATTCTGTTATGTTGGCATAAGAATTCTTATTAGAGCCCCAGGTGTGCAGTACTTGTATAAAACATTGCAGTGTTAGAGGCAAATGAAAACATAACTTTTCTGTACTTTCAAGTTTATGAAACAGTGCTATGCAAACAATCCAATTTTACTTTATGAGCACATACACAGACTGTTACTTCACCTGAGGAGAGTTTCAACCTGAAAAATTTTCCCTCAAAAGTTTTTCTATTAAGTTTGCTCTTCCTCGCTGGCCTCAGAAACAATATAATTGACTTTGCAGCTTGTTCTAATGAGGGAGAAAGCTTGAATGGGGCTGCTGTTTATTTATTTCATGATGCAATCTGTCAATCACATCTCAAATTAAAACTCAGCTGTCTATGTGACTGCAGCAGTTCAGACTTGTGTGCATATCATTCACATGGATTCACTCATCCATCATGTTCCTCCTGGTAATCTTTACATCATGAGAGCAGATGAGTATATCAATACATAACATAAGCTGCCTAATGTCACAACCCAAAACAATTAGAGCTGTATTACAAAATGACTCAATGTGATCATTTAGTAACACATTTGAAAGCAATGTTTTATCTATGTGTAGTAGAACAGTTTTAATAAAATTTATCTTTTAAGTCTAAAATCTGTAATTCAAGTAACTCCAATGATACTATCTATTTGTCTGTCTTTATTTTTTAAAATATCCTTTCAGGGTTGTGGAAGAAAAAAGCGCGTCTCTAGAGATCAATAGGTAAAAGGCAGGGCACACCCTGGACATTTCACCTGTTCTTCAAAGGCAACACAGAGACACGTGGGACTAACAAAAAATATACATGAGCACACATCAAAAAGGAGTTTAGAGTCTCTAATTCACCTAACATGGCTTTGAGTTAGAGTACCCAGAGAAAGCCCTTGCATGCACAAGGAGAAAATGCAAACAGAAAAGTTTCAACTAGGATTCAAACCCAGAACCTTCTTGCTGCAAGGCAAGAGTGCAAAAATACTCCTGCACTATGCAGCCGTGTCTTCTGTAAAGCAGTTGAATTTCTTTGATCTTTGAAACCATTATCTTAGTATTACTCAGTTGTTCTTTTCACAGTTTACTGTCCTCCAAATTGTTTCCCCTCTTTTTCTGATGAAATTAACTATTAACTTGGTGCAGCATTCTCTTACACAGTGTTGAGTCTTTGTGAATAAATATGTTTACCAATATGGTAAAAGGCACAGCAACTCACTCCTTTAACAATTCACAGATTGAAAACAAAAATTACAGAACATGCTGTACAGAATTAAAAGGGGAAGTTATAAATCAACATTAAAGCAAGAATTAATAATGTTAAGATGTGCATTCATAGCTCTAGAAAATACCTCTTCTTCTTGATCACACATTTACTTGTTAGTTAAAATCACAACTGCTGCATTTACCTTTGCTTTCAAATATGGAATCTTATGACTGGACTGTTTTAAAACACAGGATTCAGAATCTGTGAAAAGCCCAACTCAGTCTGATCTACCACAAGATACAAATTTTTACATTTAAAAATAACTAACAACCTCAAGAACTTGTGTGAATAAATGATAGCTTGTTGACCATCTAGGAGAGGTTCTCCATCACATTTTGTTAGGACTTTCTGTTATTGTTTTGAGACTCTGGCTTAAAGGGCAACATTGAAAAATTAGGCTCCCAGATGAGAGCGTTATCACTGGGTGTCCTGGTAGCACAACAGCATTACCATGACGACCTCAAAGTGTGGTGCATTTTTAATTGACAAACCATAAACACCTGCAGGCGTTAGATGTGCGACTTCTATCAGTTTCTTTTGAACCGGGGCCAGGCTGGGGGACACTTTGAGGTTGGTATGAAGGGCCCTGAAGCTCCTGCTGAGTGATCCCTTCGCCAAGCGACTGTCACATTTAGTCAGAGCAAACGGGCTTCCTCTGGGCTGATTAATTACTGTGTGCAAGAGGTTATCCTATAATAATCACAGTCAAATTTCAAAGACAAAAAGACTACTGGAGTAAGTTCCTTTATCAGGGGGAGAGAATAACAATTAATGAGCAAAATAAATCACTAACAACAGCAACCCAAATCCAAAAAAATACCAGCTGTCTGTCAAGATTAACTGTTAAATCTTTTTATGTGTTTTTAACTTGACCATTAAACCTAAATAATAAATACTGCTGACAAAAATGTGTGAGGGTCTATTTTTAACAACTGTAAGCCTTTATAGAGTACATTTACTATACTTTCAAATTGTCTGATCTTACACACTGTTGCTCTCTCCATCAACTTTCAGGCATGGCTTAATAAAGTCATGGCAGTCATGAACAAAAAAGTGAAAAATGACTGAATGAAAGGCCTTAGCAGATCAGAGAAGCTTGTAAAATAGTATGGTATGCTTTAGCCTTCTGATATGGTTTCCTGAGACTTTTAATTAAATGTTTGGGTTTTGATATATTATAGTATACTACAGTAGAACAAGAGGAAATTAGGAAAAGATCTAAGTGTCAGTGCAGAAAACTAAAAGCAATATTCCTTGAAAAAGTAAAAAAAAAAAAAATAATAAAAAAAAAAAAATAAAGTGGAACAACAGAAATTGAAATGTGCAAGCAAAGGAGTAATTCTTTCTGAAAATTAAAATACATCAACCAAAGGGAATAGGTAAAAGCAAATCTAAACAATTTTAATACCCAAGTAGAAGAAAACAAGGTTTTAGTAAAAGAAGCAGTCAAGGAGGAAAGTGATACTTCAAGTTAAATAATCAGCCTACAACAGGCCAGGAGATGAGACCAGAACTTTTGTTTCTTTATGCCTGAATTAAGAAAAGCTAAATATTTTGTGGACTTATAACTTAGTTTTATTCTCAGTAAAGGGTGGTGAGAAGAGACTTTTCATTACATGAAACCACTGGATTAAAGTTATAAGTAAAAGTTATGGTAAAAGTAAATTGCAGACATAAAATCATATTATTCTAAAGCCAATGTGCCAAATTTCTCTTGGCAGCTGGTGATGTGATTACTCAGTGACATTATCTAATGGTCTGAATCACTTTCTGACAAATTGTTTTATCTGAATTTGAAAAGAGTTATTGGTAAGAAAGGATTTTCATGCAAAGCAGAACTTTCTATTAACTACATGATAACTGCCATAATCCTGGGGTGGTGGTAGTCTCTTTCCTACCTCTCTGTCCCCCCTTTTTCTGCTGTTAATCTCCTCAATGGAACGGTTGTTCTGCCTAACCACCTGTAAACCATGAAATTGTCAATCCGAACTATAAGACCGGTGGGACTCCTGACAAGTGCCCGGTTGTCTTTCCGTTGCATAACCCAGCCCTTCTTTTTGTGGTAAAAGTGAAAGATTGTAATTTACTCCTTGTCTCTTTAGATCGCTTACCTGAAACTTACCTGGTACCTCTGCTGAAGAGTCTTCCCAATCCTGTGGCCAAATACTGGTTTATTCCTCAGCTGCAATACTTACTGGGGAAACTCACTGGGGTCTGCCTGTGGATCGGTAGCTAGCAGTTGTCTGGTGTTGGAAAGTTGTTGGTTTAAGCCCAGCTTCCTCTAGTACTTATTTAAATATTCTTGGTCTACTGTTCTGTGTATCAGTGTTTAAATGTTTGTGTTTTCAAAAGCTTTGAGAGGCCAACATACCTAGAAAACTCAATGGTTAATCTATTTACCATTATTAGGATTGACTGAAGTATCTCAACAATATCCAAATTTTAAAGTTAACATTTTAACCTCACCGGTCTGCAAGTAGTGTTCATCCGTTTGAGTAACAAACTCTCAAACATAAAGTCAGAAACTTGATAGAGAAAGAACATTGTTTTACATGAGGGATGCTCCATGCGTCAAAGAATTCAAACAATCATACAAGACAATTGTTTTGATTGCCTTTAATGAAAAAGTTTGAATTGTATTTTTAACTATATCTTAACAAAGTCAAGCTATCTAGTTATATCTTTACAAATCCACAAAGTTTAGATGTATGAAACAGCAACATATCTGCTTGTTTATCATATTAATGTGAATGAATGTCCTCCACAGATGGTGCCTCTACACTTGACAGAGGTTGTGCACCAGCCTGACATTTATCATATGTCCAGCTAACCAAGCTCAGACTACCACTCAAAAAAGATAGACACTTGATACTTTACTCTCCGATTCTAATATTCCTTCTTTCAGCATGTTGAAGTTGACTGATGGCAGTAATACCTCAATTTAGTATTGTGGTGCATACCACAAATTTAACACAGTTAAATATATTCAATACATTTGAATACTATTAAACTCATTTTATCAATAACTCAAAACATATTATATAAATTAAGTACACACATAATGATGTTTTTATGCCTTTATATTTGTTAATTATGATTTTCCGTTTGTTTCTAATACCAAGAATTAACTGAATTCCTGAAGAGGGCTAAACTGAAAGAAAAACAAAATGAATAGTATTACATAACAAAAACTCATCCTTTTTAGTGTTCATTACCAAAAATTGTTCATGTCATTAGTGTTCATCTTGCTCTTTTACTAAAGGAACTGAAGCAATTTAGGAGATATCTGGGCTGGCAGGAGCTTAAGGGAGAACATTCAGATCAAAAACGTCTTTTCTTAATTACATGAGTGAACCCATCCACACTTCCCTAATCAGAATCTCCCAGTGACAAAATGAGGTGTTGTAATACATGACGAAACAAGTGAAATGCAAGACAAAAAGCAGAATACATCTAATTATTCTCTCAGAGGTAGACACTGTATCACCAGTACCTGTTCAATATACTTCTGTGAAATACAACCCAACAATCTGACAATGAATAGCACAAATAATGTATAATATTTTAAGTCAGGAGAGATGATTCTTCATTTATAAAAAAAAAAAAAAAAAAAAAGAACCAGATATTTATACCCACAGTTTAAAAAGACATTTTTTCTCTCTCTGTCAGACATTGAATCAGACTAAACATTTTCTGTTTCAGGTCATTTATGACAAACAAAATTATTTGCTAAAAGTCTGAGTGATGAGCATGACTTTTTTTTCCACCTTTTTCAAATTCATAGGTTTGCATTCATCTCCTCAGTATTTGGTAGAGTTTTCTTTTAAACTGTTTGACTTGGTTCTAAGGAAAGGTTTGGTCGGATTTAAACAAAATTTTCCAGGTATTGGCAGTTGCACTACTCTTGCACACGAATCCATTAAGCTGCAGACATATTGTGTTCACCCCAAGTACACTCTGTGGCCTGGTCTTATCTGCTGCAGTCAGATATGGTCAGTAAAAGCCTCCATCCTTTCTAGCGCCAGTTTGAAGCCGCATCCAGCTTGTGAAATCTCATTTAAAGTAGAATGTCCTTTCACTAAGAGTAATTTTATAATCTCATTTCTTTGGGCTTTCTGAGGTCAGAAGTCTGAATGTTGTTGACATGCTGTACTCTATTAACACTCTGTGCTGTGAAAGCTGAGTGTGGAAGCAGTATGGCTAATCTTTTAAAATAAAATCAGCAAAAATGAAAAGCTGTTGGTCTTTATGCAGTGGGAAAGTCTTTAATTTTGGCCTGTATTTGCTGGGTAAATTGGATTGGAAAATGGCAGGAAAAGCAAAGCCAGACCAAGAGAGTAACTGAGGAGGTAACAAGTTTTAAACTCTCTCAGTTGGGGGGAAAAGATCCTCAAAGATGAGGGCACTGAAGTGTTGCTTTGATGTAGAAAACTTTGGTAATGTATCAGAAAGTGGTGGCAGAGGGCTTGATGAGAAGCAGAGGCGTCCAGTTTGGCAGAATGAAAAAGAAAAAGATGAGAGAATTCACCTCAAACTCGAGGGGAAATAGGGCTGAAAAGCTTAGCACGTCCCTGAAACTGAAGTCACAGAGATTGTTCTGTGCTTTCAAGCGATTGAAGTAAGGTTATTGGCAGTGCTTAAAAAGAAAAGTCAAGAAGAAAGACTTGGTTAAAGAGACAGCTTTCCATGTTGTGTTATACTCACACTTAATGGTATGAAAATCTAATAAAGAGTAGACAGATTCAGCCAGGTTTTGATTGAGTCTCCTATTCTATTTCTTATCTTCATAATAAACCTTTAAGATGACTACTGGCCATTTTGCCTCTTCACCATGTAATGGTTTTACAGTTCTGGTTATTTGATATCCAGAGAAAAGTAATTTTCTACAACCTATTCATGGTTTATTCAGTTCAATTCAACTCAATTCAAAAATACTTTATTGATCCCAAAGGGAAATTAAATGTTGATATAACTCATTTAATTAAGGAGTTATCATAGATTGTGATGGCTGTGGGCAGAAAAGATCACCTGTAGCGGTCTATTTTACAACCAATCTAAAGAAGCCTCTGATTGAAAAGATTCTGTTTTCCAATGACAGTCTCTTATTATATGGGAATGGGGTTTTATTACTTCAGAAAACAAAATCTACTAACAGGAGGTCAACCAGAGATATTTTAGCTTGATCAGAGATCCGAATCTGCCATATTTGACCAGAGTCGATTAATCCAAACAATGATTAGAACCACAATAAATTGAAATAGGATGTAATACAAAGTTTTCAGATAATAACATAGAATTAAATTCATTTATACATGAGATTCAAGCATTTTTCTGACTATCTGTCACCACAATTTATGAAAAAACAAACTGTTTGTGCAACTGTTTGAGTTTATGGATTCGAGGTAGTTTGGAGGTACAAAATGGAAATGAGAAGGGAAAAATAACAATATGTAGGCATAAGATCAGTGTATAAATTGACAATGGGGCAAAATGTAATTAAGTTTTTCAAAACAGATGCACTCTCAGCATAGGATCCAAGTGTAAACAGCAGTCCAAAGGCAGATGAAAGATAGGGCAAAGGAGTTCCTGTCACATCCATGGGTGTTTTGGTTTTTATTTGTGTTTGATCATATTTGCTGTGGGTTATTTATGTTCCATTGGTCTTCTCATATTCTACAAATTTCTCTGTTTATTATTGTTTCGAAGGTGTTGTCATATTAGTTAATTTCTGAGTTTCATTGTTTATTGTTGTGTTCTGTCTCTTGTATATTTGTATATATTTAATTTTTTAGATAGTTTTCTGGTCTGTTTTCCCTTCGGTTCCTTTTGGTCTCAGTTCAGCTTTAGTAATTTTCTTTCTCATTTTCATTGCTTTCAAGGTCACCAGTAATCAAGCTCATTCAGCCCACTTGTGTCTGTCATCACACTCATGCTTCTCACCTATTTCAGCTGCCATTTAAGCCTCTCTTTTCTGCTTTGGCTGCCAGATTCTTCAGTACCATGCACTGGTCCTACTACAGTTCCCAAGTTGTAGTAGGTTTAAAAAAAAAAAAAGAAGAAGAAGAAGAAGTCTTTATTATGCATCATTTGAGTGGATGCCTGTGCCTTGGCTCTGTCTTGACTTACTGCTTCCTGACATTTGCAATCAAATTCAGAATACAGGATGTTTAAAGCACAGTAAAACTCAGGCTAAAAGCAAGACAGAAGGGATCACCAGGAACAGAAGTGTAAGATCATTGGGTTTTTTTTATCAGGTCCTTTTTTTTTTCATATCACAATTGATAATGAATGCAAATGAAACAATTACCAATTGAGACTAGGCTTGACAAAGGAAAAGACTTCAAAATAAAACAAAGAAACCAAAAATTAATAAAACTTAAACCAAAAAAATAATTTAAAATAAATGTAATTCTCCAAAATGAAAATTCTGACCTTCTGAAGAGGTCTCTGTATACATTTAACAAAGTTGAAAACTATTTTGATTTCTTAAGGTGATTCAAAAAGTCTACAAAATCAAAAAAAAAACAATGCACATTTAGAAGATTCAGAACCATCACAAACCTGTGACTTGCACTCACTTCTGTGAAACTGAGGCAAAGTGGAATTTTATTAATAATGTGCCTCCTGACATAGTAATGATGCTTCAAAAAGTGCATCATTAATAATTTGCCTTTACCTTGGTCAGTGAAAGTATAACATTCTGTACAGCATTTTTGAGATAGTTTTTAGATATGTGCTTTTCAGTATTTCTAATTTTATATTCTAAAGAGATTTTCCAAAGTTAAGCAGCCTTTTACTCAGAAACTCAGCTTCAAAAATCAGCTAAGCTTCACAGGCAGTTATAATTGTTGAGACTTATGCCTAGTATGATATCTCCTTTACTTGTTCTAATTTATCCTTATTTATGATCAGGTTTTTTCAGAATTTGTATTGTACAAAACATGATTGACCAAACTTCAGAGTGAAGTATTTAGTATTTGGCATCTTGCACCCTGATATGGAGCCAAAGAGAATCCCAAAATCCCTGCAGAATGCACTTGTTGGGAATAAAGATAAGTAAACACTGTTGGAGATTTAAAGTCTAGATAATTTATTAAGTCAATTAAAAGACTTTTTTTAACGTCCAGTCTTTTTCAAGTGGATATTCTTTTCAGATTTGTGTTAATAAAAGCATATAATCAACAAATTTGTTTCAGTATGTCATTATCAAATTGGCTGGATTAGGTAAATCTTTGTTTAATCCAACAGCAATTGCTCCTCTGAAAATATGTTGTCTATCTTTTAGGAACCCTTAGGTGCTTCAAGTGTAATCCTTATTACATGAGCTTTGAGAGAAAAAAAATGTTCTGGCTCAAAATCTCTTTGTTTATACGCCTTAAAGCTGAGGCTGATTCACATTTCCTAACAGGCCTAAACATTTAACTCTGAACTATCGCTTGGCTGAAACAAGTCCTGGAATGTACCAAGCAGAAAACCTATTTATGTTTTTTTTCTTTTTTGCTTTCATTAAAAATTGAACCTCAGTACTGTAGGAAAATGAATCAAAAACTAGCTAGACACAGTCAGCAAAAGGTTGTGACCTAATAAGAGTTCAGAATGAAAAGGGGAAGAATGGAACATGAGCTTTATGAGCACATTTTGTTATTTATGTTAGGCCTATGAAGGTTAAATCATGGTCAGTTTGGATTGTACCGCACTATCTTCTGTGCTGATTATTTATTGCAAAAATCTGGTGCACTGAACTAAATCTTTAAAATCCTGAGGGATCAGGTAGAGGGGCACTTTTGGCAAATAAAGGCTGCAGGTCCTTTCCTATAACTATTTGCTGACACTTATGTTTTTGACACATATTTAAAAGGCACACTGCAGGTATAACTCCATGAAAATAGTAGCTCTGATGTCTATGTCATTGCCTCATTAATTTCAGTAGGAGATTAGTTTGTTAAGTGGGTTCCCTCAGGATTTTTGAATGCATTATTGACCTATACGTTCAGTGAAAAAAAACACCATTTATATCTAGTTATACCCTGTGTGCCCTCAATACTGAAAAACTGTCTGCGGTGTACAGTCAGCACATACTTCAGTGGAATCTGATTTACACTTCAAAGGAAGACAGAAAAGGATAAGAGGGGAAGAAAAGACAGGAAAGGAGCAACGGAAGTAAAAGTATAAGAGTTGGTGGCCCATGGCTTAGTTTCAATTTGATTTTCATTAAGCAAGAGAACATAAAACTATAATAATTTTAAGTGTGCATTTGGATTCCCTGGTTACTGCAGGTTGGTTTGTTTTCTGTTTCACGGCAAAGAGCTTCAACAAAGCTAAAAAACCGACAAATCCTGGCGTAGGTTTAATTGGTGACTTGATCTCAAGCTTCTCAGTTATGGCTTCTTTTGTTACTCAGAGGGAAATACCTTGCAGGTGCACAGGAAGGCAATTCCAACGGTATGAGCAGAGGGTGAGTTTTGCATAAGCAATTTATGAATCAAATCTTTGCAGCAGCAACTCCCTGTGCAACTAAAACAAATGAAACAATTAAAATAGTGAAAACTCTTGAACACACTAATCAGAATAATTATCTGTTCAAATGGCTGCAAATCAGGTAAAATATGATAAGGAAGACAGAAAAGGTCCATAAGTCTTCATTTTCCATCTGAGATAATGACTAGGGAAGCTGTGCTGCTCAGTCATTGTTAACAATAGATTGTCTGGGAACATAAAATTTAATTTCAGTTTTTTTTTTTTTTAAATAATAATAATTCTTTTCCCTTTTTTTTCCCTTTTGTTTTGAAAAGAGGTGTGACGTTTCAACATACTTTGTAAAGTAATATGTTTGCAATAGATGATGTACAAACCATGGGCAGAGCAAATGATCAATTAAATACTTTCATTTAAGAACATTTTTATTTACTTCCAGGCCTCAACTAACAGCCAAATATACTCATCTTTTAGTACACAAATTAAGCATGTATTCACCTGATGGAGACTGAGACTATTACTGATCTAAACACTCACACAGCCATTCTGGTAAAAGCCACTATTTACTGTTTACTGGATAGTAAGCATTCACAAATATACTATATACTACTACAGTGTGTATGCATAATATGCTTACTTTGTTTTTACATTCCTAATTAATTTATTAGTGAAATAATTTGTATTTTTTTTAACTAATCATTCAATGTATTGTGTTAACAATTATTGTATTAAATAATCTTTTATCTTTTCACCATTTTCTGGATGTTAACATCCTTAAGTATTGATAGGATACAATTAGTTGCCGGAACATCTTAAATGTCACTGATGTGAGATTAGCTTTAAACAGATATAGGCTGATTCCCAGAATGGTGGCTGTTTTTGCCAAGATAATCACTGAAAAGTATGCTTATCCTCAATGCCAGGTGTTAAAGCATAGATTGCAACAAGTTTGTTAGTTTAAAAGTTGAAAGTTTTTAAAAATTTTAGTGAGAGAGGAAGAGATTTAAAAGGTAAGTCGAGAACAACTATGAGTTCATGTTTTTGTAAAAGATTTGACAAGACTGCATAAACCCTACAAGTCTTGTAAAAAATGAAATATTTTAGATTTTCCTGGATTGCTTCTTGAAAGTGTGCTTTGTTTTGTACATTCCCGAAAAGCAGTCTGTGTCTGTTTTTATTAATTATGTATTTACAAGTAAAGCACCTACACCATCATGTCATATGTGCACAGCAGCCATATTAGAATTTGGAATTAGGGTTTCTAGATTGGAATTCCAGTTAATTTATCTTGGAACAGGAAATTTGCAGCTTCCAAGTTCATTTAGAATACATCACACCTTCAGGGAGAGCACAAGTTGGTCACTTAAAATAGGTCAAACTTTATTCTAGATATTTATACTTTAATATCCAACAACTAAGGTCATTGTTAACCATCACAATGGATTATGAACGGTCTCTTGCATACTTAGAGAATTAAATTTATGTGGCGGCAAGACATACAAATATTGTTCACTTTAACAAGAGCATACAGCCATATCTAATAAATTAGAATATTATTGTAAAGCTCATTTATTTTTACAAGTGAAACACTGATTAACTACAAATAGGCTAATTTCTTTGAGCCTTTAATTCTGATAATTATGAGTATTTTTGCTTGCAGCTAATAAAAACACAACACTAAGATCAGACCAATATACATATATATAAAATGGGGCTTGATGAAAAGCATGCTTAATATCTGCTTAATGTTTATTTTTAAAAGGTACTTTTAATCTGATTTTAATTTACTAAATATGACTGTGTTACAACACTGATTTCTTTTTCACAACTTTCCAGCTCTATTAGTTTAAACTACTTACCAAAGAATCACACACACACACACTCAAGAATTTATGAAAAAAAAAAAAAAATAAAAAAATCCTTAAATCACAGCAACCTTACAGACAGGCTCTTTGCCTTTAGACTCGGGAGGTCTGTTTTTTTGATTTGCTAATTGAGCACTAACCTTTTAATGTTTTGCAGTAAAGTGCTCATCCTTGAGAGACAACATGGGTCTGTGTGTTGCTTGAGTGTTCAGTTGACATCCTTGCACAGATGTTTGTTCTGCAGATGTGAGGTGGAAAAGATGAACAGCTCATATGCATATCAAATCTTAAAGGAGAAAGTGTAGTGACCAAGTTAATATTTTAATTGCAATAAAATAGCGAGTGTAAAGGCAACATAAAGACATATGCTACTTAGTTTGGGAGAATTACATTGACTGTCTTTTGTGTTCAAGTAACTGTGATCTGCAGGCTTTCAGTTTTGAATTAAGGGACTTAAAGTAACCCCACAGGTGCATTACACTTCAAAGCTTGCTTTTCATTTGTCTTAATTATAAGGTGCAACAAAAGAAAGAGATTAATCTTACTTAATCTGACCTGCTCAGGCATGTATTATTTTAATTCAGTTTAACACCTGTGTCCTGTTTGCCAAACACTGAACCTCAGTGGTGTCCCAAGAGATGCAATCAAACCTCTCAACCTAATAAATAACTTACACCATCCAGAGTCATGGGATTAATGCAAAAATGAACTACATGAAACACCTTTATGTTATGGCAAAGCAACAACAGTAGCATCAAAACAGACTTTCTTTCTTTCTCAGTAACAAAGCACAACAGAATGAAAAATGCTCTTTTTGTTGAAATCTCAGGGCTGCTCCTTATCAACAGTAAGTACAAGCACAGATGTGTAAACTAAAATATCTGTTGACATTCATATTTGACATTAGTTTTACGTCCAGAGCAATCCTCAAAGTTGATTGCCAACATCGTCTCTAAATCAGGCATGGAATCAATATGATTTTACTCAGGGATGGAGGTCCTGAGACCGGTCTCGACCTATTTTTTTTTTTTTTTTTTCCCGGTCTTCGATTCGTATTGTTTTGCCTCGGTCTTGGTCTCCTTCGATAAATTGGGTCAAGACCGGGTCGAGACTCAATAGTTTTTGTCAAAATTACGAAAACTTAACTCCCTTTTATCTGTACCCGCAGACGCACAACAAGGTGAATTAAAAGCAGTGATCGGAGCGCAGCTGCGTCCCACCATATCAGAAAATGCAACGTTATTATTGCTAATGACCGCGCAATCGTCTCGCAGGTGATTGTTTACAAAACCAGACGGGGCGCAGCTGTGTGTTCACATGCGGTGCGGAGTAGCTTTTGCAGAACAAACATCTGCATCTGACTGCAGAAAATTATTACATTTGCTTTTTAAAAACATTAAGAATTTTAAGACAGTAAAGTAAACGGGAAAGGTAAAAACACCGGGCCACCTGTAAGTTTTGTTCACCGCCAGGATTAAAGTTATGCGAAGTGAGCATCTAGTTTTACAGACACCTACAGCAGAAACAAGGAAAAGTAAGTAATATTGAGAAAAATATGCACAACACCATCTAGTTTCTACACTAAGCAGTTAAATAATAATAATAATAATAATAATAATAATGATAAAAATGTAAATAGACGCTAAACCTGCATTACCGCCCTAAGTGTAAAACTTAACCTGCAGCCAACAGAGTGAAAATAAGGCTCATAAAGCCAAAAACATAAATTCAGTCATACCTTCGATGTTTTATGAAAATAATCCATGTTCGAGAAAATATTCCCACTTGGCTCCTGTAATCTGTTTTCCCCGCGTCATCCCTGTTGGCTACGAGATCTTTGTAAATCCCACGGATTCTATTGGCTCTGACTGTTTTGTAATTGCCCCTGTGAGACAACTGCCTGCATGGACTAATAATAATAGTATTAAAATGCCTAATAATTTATTAATATGTCCAGGATATGTGTTTTTTAACATCTGATACTCTGATGAATTGCTTTATTGAGATGATCATCAGAGGAAAGATTTTTTAAAATATGACAAATCTTTATTAGCCTAGTCTCACTGTTTTTTAAATTTATAATACAACTATTGTGCAATGTAAACTGATTATTTTGTTTTAGAGTGTGTATTAATGTATAGTGGCATTTAATAACTTAAGTACTAGTTTATTGTGACCATTATTAATTGAATACTAATAAGTGATTTTGGTTGAGTAAATAACTGTTTTTCCATTCATTTTTGTGGTGTATCAAAAGCAATGTTCTGAAATTTTTAGTTGACGTTTTAAACTTTCGGCCTCGGTCTTAGTCTTAGTCTCAGAAGAACCGGTCTTGTTCTTGGTCTTGACTCCATCCCCTGATTTTACTACCAAAAAGCCTTTTTAAACAAATTTGGCAGACACTTTTGTATTGCTTTTATTTCAGGGTTGTCTAAACTAAATGTATAACTTGTTTTATTCTGCAATTACACTGTTGAAACCACACACACAAAAATAGGATCTTCACATTAACTACAGAAACTCGTAAAACTACGTGCGGTCTCTGAAATCATACCTTGTTTTTTCGTGTCAATGCTGTTTCCTTTTAAAGATCGGTGTCTCTTTTCAGGTAGTACTGTTGTACCCCAAACACAATGAAGGATGCCTGTTTTCCTCCGCTGGCTTTTTGTCCACAAAATGAAACAAATATACATACAGCGTGTAAGGTGATGTTTTCTAGTTTAGATTTTTCAGCCACATTATTTTTGTTTCATTATCTGTTGGACTGCGATGAAAACAACTGCTTATTACAGGAACAGTCTCTGCTCGTTTCGGGAGTGTGTTCAACAAGCTCTGGTTGCTCTAAAAAACAAAACAACAACAACAACAAAAACAACTAACAAGGATATATTATAGTTATGAAAATTTCTGCACTAATTTAGCTGCATAACAAAAAATACTACATATACTTCGGCTAAAAATAATAATACTTTGCTGAACTCCCCTCTCCTTCTTTACTAGTTGGTTTGTTCCTGCACCCCACGCGCCCCCTCCCCCTCACCTCACTGCGCCATTGATGCTTACTGACAATAACGCAGGTACTTGACGTCAAAACTTCCCAAGTAGTCTGATGCCCAAGGAAGAAAAAAGAGAAAAGAAGATGAGGAAAAATGTGCCAGAAACAGAGGTACAGTAAAAATAATGTGATGAAATTACCTGCTGCCTTAGTTACTTAGCAGAGTGGAGTGTAGTAGCTAGGCTAGCTAGCCAAACATGGAGCTAATCAATATATAGCCCAGCCAGTTTTTCTTGATTGCTTCCATTCAGCTGTCAACTCAAACTCTACATGTTCATGAACATGTTCACACAAAATCTCGCCTAAGGCGCCAAAATGGCTAGGACCGGCCCTGTTGGAGGTCATCTGAGTTTAGGAAAAACAGAGGAAAAAGAGATTTACAAATTAGATATCATATCTGGCTGTCAGAGACCTTGAGGAAGATGTAGAATTGGAAGTAGTGGTTATTTTTTTTTCTCCCAATTTGTGTATGAACATGATGAAACTTATGATCTTCAAGTCATCAGGAGTTTGCCTTCATGCAATATCCTTAACACAGAAGTCAACGGAGGTTTGGAAACCTTCTCAAAGCTCAGAAAAAAAAAAAAAAAGATTGATGAGGACAAATGATTAATCATTAGTGGCAGTTTAACACAGAAATATTGAGAACTGCGTGTGAAAGTAAAGAAAATAAAAACAAAATTTTTGACACAGATTTGTCATCTTTTGTTTGTACCTATTAAAAAAAAACTAACTTTTTTCCAGCCACATTTCTAAATTGTTCCATTTTCTGCGTCAAAAATGCCAAATGTATATTCAACATACAGTACCTTTAAACATGTAAATTTAAAGCAGTGAGTCAGAATATATCTCGAAAATAATACCACCTGCTGCGAATTCTTTTGTACAATGACTACTGAATGTCAAAGAAAGAAATAGGTCATTCTATGGTATCTGTGATAATACATGTTTTATTTTCTGAGAGCATGGAAAGAAGAACAATTACTTTTGAATGATACAGAAGAAAAAAGTTCAGCTGGCTCGTCGTGTGTCATATTAGGTTTAACAGTGTAAATCAATGTACAATCACTTCTCAGCACAGTTATGTTGCTGAAGGTCGGTAAAAAATCCTGCTTATCAGGCTTCTCGGCCCTCTCATCCTTAACACCATAATGGTGTTTTGTATTAAAAGTCTAACATGAACCACATAGACTGTCTGCTGACCACTGCATCAGCTAGCAGCTGGAGAGTGACACACTGATTTATGGTGACTTGGAGGAGCTATAATGAATTAATCAGCTTGATAAGATTTACTCATCAAGACACAGTCCAGTGCTTCTATGCATCTGTGCAGGAATTCAAAATCAGGAACAATAATCGTGACCTATGCCAACTGACAGCATGAAAATATGTGTCAATTACTTTTTAAGCTTCATTTACAGTCTCTTATGCTGCTACCCTGTTTTTTTTTTTTTTTTTTTTTACCTTTCACAAGAGTTGTAATTAACATACACCATAGATGTGTTGTATTGGTACTTAACTTTTACAGAGGTTTTTCAGGTCGGCTGTAATCTTGGAAACAACGAAAATGCTTGAAATGTGTTTCTATCAGAGTATTACTGCTTTAGTTTTCCATACTCTTGAGCATCTTGCAGAACATGACTCAGTCCTGGAGGAATGTTTAAACCAATGTCCTCAGCAGCACCAATGATAAAAATTTATTAAGACACTCCCAACAGTAATTATTTGGCTAAAATCCAGGTGTGTTAAAGTAATAACTCAAGGGAGTTTTAAACTCTAACTTCCTGTACTGTAGCAGCAAGTTGTTCTGCAGTTTACAGCAGCACATTACATGGTCTTGTACTGCGTTCAACGATGTAGAGTCGCAAACACGAATGAAAAGATGAGCGAGAAGAGTCAAACTGGTGTGCTCAGTGGCAAATTTCGCTTTAAAAAATACCACAATGGTCATTTGGATAAAACTAAGGTAGTATGGAGCCTACTTATTGCAATGGTGAATTATCCTTCCACCAAAGTACAACTAGTTTATAGTTAGTTAAATTAAGTTTGAAACAAAATGACTTCTTTTAATCCTTCTTGAATATGCAAACCTGGAATACAGAGATGTGTGGTTTGAAACAATAAAACATTTTCTTAACAATTTTTGAAGACATGCATTTTTACATTTCAAGCTTATACAAATTTAAGCATAGGGATTAATCACAGTGCTAGAGTGTGGTTAAGCAGATTAAATTTTTTAATCAATTGACAGCACTAATATATATATATATATATATATATATATATATATATATATATATATATATATAAATTTTCCAAATTTTGGAAGGCAGTAGAAATTTTTGAATAAGGCACTTATTTAACTTTAAGCTCCTGCTTGCATAAAATGAGATAGCTCCATGTACCTTTAAAGAAAACTGAAAAATAGAAACTGCCAAAAGAGACATTCAACAAAAAATGCCAAAAGTCATACAAATAGTATATGTAGTATTTGGCTGTTCACCTAAATGCTTATCGCAAATGTTAAATTTTTTACCTGCGCCTTGTACTTTATAATTTCATAACTCACTATCCTTTTTTCAGATTATTATTACCTTTCCCATTACAGTGCAACTAGAGAGTTTCCTTAATACCTGAACTAATACTTTTACATTTTGTGATATTTCAATATAAATACCACTGTGAAGTCAGACAGCCAGTTACAGCATCACCACTTATGTGATTAAAGTAAATTACAAATGCACAGTAGCAATTTGTAAATTATATCAATGCTGTAATATTAACAAGCTGCAAAACTTAAAAAAAAAAAACAAAACAGAAATAATGAGGGCCTTATTACTATTTACTGAGTTTGTCATATTTTGCAAACTCAGAAAGCTTTAAATGATCTATACTTAGTTATAACTTCAAATATTGATTATTTTGAATCTTTAAAGTAAACCTGTTGTTTGTTTGGTGGATTTATTATGTTTGAAACTTTGAATGACTAGTCCCTGTCATAGAATAGGGTTATATCTAAGGGTAAGAGATGGCTGACTTATTTGGTATCTTTGCCCCTAAAAGAACTCTGCTTAGGAAAAAATAACTAATAATTTTTCTACATCTGTCTAAGCTGACTTAGAGCTCAAGTTATGCCAAGTTCACTTCTGATAGGATGATCAGCCCTCCTGATATCTACTCCCAGAAACTCCCAGTGAGCAGGGTTTTGAGATATATATATATATATATATATATATATATATATATATATATATATATATATATATATATATATATATATATATATATATAATATAAAAATAGAAGACTCACTAAGAACCATCGCCCAGCTGGTTCAGAGCCAGGCTGATCACTGATCATCCACTCAGATTCAGCTGTGATAGATGCTTTTGTTTGCATCACACGCCATGTTTGTTGAAATTACTCTGAAGTTATTTCAGGTTTTGTTTTCATTTTTTTTTCACGTCTGGTTCTGAAACCATGATATGATACCTTAAAATATTGTAACATAGCTTAATCATGCTAAAAAAATGACAAAACCACCAACAAAGATATATATGCTTTTGTCTCCAAACATAAGGTTTGTATAGATAGTATTCCTAATACAAAATACATTTGCAATAGAAGCAATAAATACTTTAACACAATTTTATTAAAGCTGAGCAGTGGCATGAAAAAATTCTGTACATGCAGGTTTAAAATAGCTATTTTACGTATATATCTCTCCCCACAGTCCATTAATATTCAGTAAAAAACAAACCACTGTACTTTCTAATAAGTCAGACATGCTCAAATAAAGATAAACCCATGAAACCATCATTATTTAACCAGTAGTTGTGTATGTCATGTATCTGAGCAACAGATAAGATGCACTTTATACATGGTTTTACTCTCTACAAACACCTGTAGAAACTATCTGGCTATTCAGGTGCTAAACTATTCTTATGTGCTGGTCCCCCATCAGTTTGTTGTTTGGTTCTCTGCGGGTAGTACTAAGTGGATTTTAGAGCATTTTCTTTCTCTTATAGTTGCTGCCTTCCAGCTGAACCGAGGGGATAGAAAATTGAAAACCTTAAAAGTGCTGTTCTATTTAATTTGATCACAAACGTAGAAGATTAGATGTGAACTTGAATTTTAGAAATTGCAGAACACAGCATGTGCAAATTTGCACATGCTGTGCAAATTTCATTCCTCCTTTGCATATTAACAGAATCCAATGATTTGCAAAACATTTCAATTGTTTTATTTATGTTTTAAAACACTCTTGTAAAATGGTCAATGGTTTTCTAAGATTTAATTTCAGACCACAATTATTCTGTCATATTTAGTTATTGCTCCTCCATTTATTGTAACAAATGCACACCTAATCATTCACCTTCCAGTTGTTATTTACAGAAAACTTGGAACTTTTCAGTGGGGTCACTAGCTCTCTGATAAGCGTGAGTTAAGGTGAGGAGACTTTCACAAGGCTGATCTTTATAAACAGAGCTTTCAACGATGATGTGACCAAATGTGCTCAATCTATGTGAAACACCTACAGTGAACCAGCAGGGAGCTCAAACGGAGAAACTATTCAGAATAAACAGCATGTGTTCCAGATAGGTGAAATTATATCCAATTTGCAAGCTAAAGAATGGAAACTTAAAGCTGTTATTCTTAACGAGCTAAATGAATTGTACGGCATTCATATCCTGCTCTGTGGTGCCTCTGCCCCTTTAGCTGTGTTCAAAATGTTAATTAATTCACTCATTTATATACAGAGTCATGATCACTATTGATCTTGTTCTTTACTGAAACCAGGCTGCTCCACTGGTCCAGCTAATGTTAGCATAAGCTAAATTATTTTCTATAGAACGGTTGGCTTTGCGTGTTCAAACACACAGCTTTATAAACATTAAACAGGAGTAGTACAACATTTTTTGTGAAGAGAGGTGGAAATGGTGTGAGGTGTGCCTTAAAATGTCTCCACAGCTGTGGATTTAAATGTAGTACATTACTAAAATTGGATGTTTAGCCATAGTAATCATAGTATATGTCAACTTCTGAGATGGAAGAAAGTCATAAAAATGTTTCCGAGACTATTTCAAAATTTAAACTTCTAACTGAGATCTATATAGCCTGAGATGCAGCTCAAGGTTGCCACTGGCAGTCGAGTTTGGCTTACAATCTCAACTGATGGGCAGTAATTGCTTCTCTAAGGTCATTGCTAATATGTTGTTTTTTTCATGGCTTTGTGTTAACAGACACATACTCAAGACCAGCATATTGAAAAAACTCTGGGTTTATCACAGTTCTGCATTATGAATTAAGTGCTTTAATTAGCAAAACCTATATAACTTTTATCTTAAATTACATACAAACATACAAGATGTATTTGGGTTTTTCCCTTAATGGCTGTCATTGCAGCCTTGAATACTTTCTCATTCAAAAGGCTGTAGTAGAGTATCCGATTTCAAGGTTTTAATATTGTATTTAGGAAGAGGTCATGCACTGTCATGATTCATGTTCTGTCCTGTCCATGCTGTGTTTAAGCACTCATTCAACTCACCTGCCACGCCTGATTGCTTACCTGTTCCACCTGGGCCCCGCCCTACTTAAACACCTCTCAGTCTCCGCCTCCTTGCCAGATTGTCGACAGCCACGAACTAGTAGAGAGCCAGCATTTCATTCCAAGCCTTCAAGTGTTTCTTCGACCCCTTTCTGTCCACGGATCTACTCCTCCTGCCAAGCCCTTTACGGATTCCTTCTATTCTGGATTTCTGGACCCTGACCCAAGCTCTGCCTCACGACCACCGAGTATTGCCTGCCCCTCAAGCTAAGTTTGCTCTCTCTGCCTTCCTGTGTATGACCTCTGCCTGATTATCGTCTAAGCCCCTGTTGCTGCGTTTGGATCCCCTTGTGGAGACCTTCATTGCTTACACAGAAGCCTGTTCAATTGGTTTCCTGCACCTCCCTGTCGTGAGACCCTCAGTTCCTCTGCTCCACCCGTCCACTGCTCTACAGTGCTGTGTTTGACGACCTCATCCTGAGCAGCAACCAGTTTCTGAAAATTAATTAAACTTGTTTTTCCCTTTGCATACTCCTGTGTGCGGTTGAATTTCCGGGTCTTCCCTGAGTGTCCTTACAATGCACATCATCTAAAAGAAAAACACATAAAATGTAACTGAAAAGATAGGACCCACATGAAAAATCTCTGTATGAACAGATCCATTCATAGGTTTAAATTTAGTTCTGTATGCCAAAAGTCATGTTATTACAACACAGTTTCTGATCAGTTATGCCGATAAATACTTTTGGCAGCTAAACGGAGTCTTTTAGTCACCTTATTTAGGAAATGTTTTAAATAGAGCAACTCCAAAGTCTCAAAATTGAAACTTAATCCCACAGATTTCCTGACTTTGCCATAATACTTTGTGCTGCATAAATCCGCTGTTCAGCTTTTAAAAGCCTGTTCAGCATTCAGTCTGAAATCCTTCCTGCAGTTCACAGCTACCTCCTTACTTGTTGGAAAAGTGCACCACAAGAACTCCAGTCTTAACCTAATCCTGACCACAGTTAGTAATCCATAGTTGAACCCATGTCAATGGTCAGCCTTGTATTGTCTGAGCACCAACTGTGCACCATGATTCCAACATGAAAAATAGCTCTCGAGAAAGTTGATGAAAAAAGGCCCTGAGCAATATTTAAAAGTCCATTATAGGATTAAGTATCAAGTATTAGGTAATATTAACCAGATATATGAATATCAGCTCATGGTGGACGCATAGCTTGTGATTTCTCTTTCAACTGCCTCATGTTATTTAGATTTAGTAGTTGGGCTACAGTCACTGTGCCATAATAAAAAAAGTGTTTGTCCTCTTACAAATTTCTTAGTTTTTGCTTTTTCTTCATGCTTGAATGTTTCAGATCAACAAACAAATTTGAATATCAAATGAAGAAATCCTTTTTGAGGTTTTTTAGCCCACTTCGTTTTGTCAGAAAGGTTCAATTTGAATCAATTCTTGGTTCTAAAGGTCTGGTGTAAATACCAAATTGCAAACTGTTTCTCAGCTGTGGTAGAGTCCACACCAATGCTTGTAGCACTTCTCATAGTTTCAATATATCTAAGCAGTCTTGCCAGGCACACGTGAAATTAGGACATTTTTAAAAACTCTGTATTGTCAAGAGTTCAGCTTGTCACTATTTGGTACTGACATTTGTGTTTTTAAAATACACTCCCAGACAAAAAGTTCAACAAAAATAATGATCCAATTTTGATGTAATTCGATATACATAAAAAAACCTGTGTGACCATTTCTGCGTAAAGGATTTAGTTTGAAAAGAGCTAGCACGTCTTCAACAGGCACCAGATGGCAGAAGTCGCAAGATCCTGAGGATAGAGTACTTCCCTAAGTTCAGGAGTAAAATAGAATGACCACCAGTCTTACAGAAACCACAAGTACAAATGCCATCCAGTTCTGCTAAAGCTATCTGATGCATCTTTGAGGAATCCTATGCATTATCATGCCTTTAACTGATTGTTAGATGCTCCAGAAACTGCCAGTAAAAAATGGCTCCAGTCATGCTGCCGCATCCTATGGTTTGTAATGTCTTTTAATGTCTTCGCAGATAGGTCAGCTTCTTAAGTATATCAAATTTATAAAGCTATCACTAGTCTAATTTTGGACCAAATTATATCAAACTTGGTTCATAACTCTGTTTTTTTCAGTGATTGTATTGTTGTGTGTGTGTGTTAATGTGTCATACCTCAGTATTTGTATCCTGTATTTTTACTTATAGATTGGGTTAACCAGACTGAGGAGCTGTGTTCAACACTGAAGCCATCCTGTGATCCCCGAACACAGTGGTCGTTCCCAGGGATGGAGGACCACATGTTCAAAAGGGCCCATAATAATATGTGAAATGAGTGCACTATATCCAGCTTTGCCAAACTCTGTTGCAGACAGTATTTTGCAGACTGATGCAGATTCCCGCTTGTATTCCACTCATCGAGTTTCACACACTTGTCTTGCCTTCAGCCATTTGCTCCTGCTTCCTAAACAAGGCCTGCTGTCAACCAAATGCTAGTTACTTTGATGAGGCTAAGACAGAATTTTGTCATGGCTGATTTAGCATGCGGTGCAGGTTTAGTGAATTTAAGAGCCAAAATAATTTGAAGTGAAAATTGAGAAGACACTTAATGTTGCACTAACATATCTTTTATTACATTTAATCAAACATGTACAGGTATACTTGCAATAACTGTAACACAGCTCTTAACAGATATTGAGCTGCATAGTTTTGAAAGTAGGCCAGGGTTTTTTTTTTAATTAAAAAAAATTAAAAAGGAATGCAATTTATTACAGCAAAGAAAGCATTTTTTTTTAAAGTATTTTTGTGTTAAAATGATTCATATGTTCATACTGTCAGTTATATACCATAGTTGTGTAGGTTGTTTTTTGCTGTTGCAATATATCGTTTACAAATCTGGGGTTAATAAAGTACTTTTTTCTTATATTACATGTCTGAATGTCAAAAGGGTTTTTTCTTTTTTTATGTTACTGTGCTCTGAGCAGATAGTGAGTGTACTACACAAAAAACCTTTTTATTTCAGGGATCTTCAACTCCAGAACTCGAGGTCCAGTGTCCTGCAACTTTTATGATTCTCAACTTCAACACACCTGAGTCAAATAATAAAATCAAAAGGATTATTAAGACCACAAAAACTATATTCTTGTACCTTCTACGGTATTGCAGCAGTGTGGCTGCATGATCTGCCTTGCTTTGCAATACATGAACACCCTGCTGTTTATATTTCACCTGATGCTGAAACCAAAGCAAAGGCTCAATAATGTGGAGTTTTAAGGCTTTGGCTGGGCTCTATGTCTGATCTAGGGTAGATGAGATTGTGCTCCATTTCTTTTAACAAAACATGGCCAACCTTAGTACTGTGAGGATTCTGATAAGCTTCAGAGCTTTTCAGATTGCTCATCGCTTCACCATCTGAAGTAACCAAGTCAATGAAGCAGCTAAATATGCTAGTGTAGTTGTCTGCGGACGATTCTTCAAGTCATCCTCCAACCTTTTAATAACTGTAAGTAGCAGTAAGACCATATTGCCATATCTGAGCCATGGTTGTTGGTGTTCCTACATATTTTATAGCAAAAAACCCGCGACGAAAGAGGATTAGCACGTTGCTAGCATGTAAACAAAAGTTGGTTCCAATTCGTGGCGGAAGTTGCACCCATAATTCACGCAAAGCCTGATGGGGGTTAGGAACAAGGTGGATACTGCCTAAGCCAACGGCCAGCCCTGACCTCCAACATTCTAGTTAAACTGTTTTGTTCCTTTTGATTATAGCACCAATTGAGGACACAATTTTGAAAATCTGCCTTGTTTATTTTCCTGTTGTTTCAATGTTAAGAATACTGACTGCTGGGGGAGCCACATGGCTTAGTGGTAGAGCAGGTGCTCCATATACAGAGGCTTCCCAGCTCAACGCAGTTGTTCCTAGTTCGATTCTTAGCCATGGACCATTTGTTGCACGTCTTCCCCTTCCTTCTCTCTGCCCTTCTTCCTGTCTATCTACTGTTGAATAAAGGCCACTAAAGCCACAAAAATCTAAAAAAAATAAATAAATACTGACTTGTGTGGATTAGGCCATGGCTGTTAAACGAGTCTTTGAAATCTTAACAGGTTAGCTGTAACAGTATTGCTGTTAAATATCATAATGGAGAAACCTGAATAAACAAATTAAAATCTGGCATCTTTACTAAGCTTTCTGAGACCTCAACTGTTTTTTGATCTTTCTATTGAGATTTATTGTATTTGTTGAGTTCTGTGTTTTCTTTTTGCACTCATTTGTACAATTTTGTATTTTTGTTTTCTATATTAATTTTGTTAAAGGGGCAGTATTATGTGTTTTCCAGGCACATAGAATCATTTCATAGCACAATCAAGTAACTATATTACCTTCAGTTATTACAAATATGCTGTATATATGAAATATGACTTAAATAAAATTTGACTTAGTAATTTAACACCTTAAAATTTTGCCTCTATCTCTTTAAAAAAAAAAAAAAACTTTCAGAACCGCCGCTTTCAGGAAGTCATCACAATAACACTCCTCTATTAACACTTTAACAGTGTTTTTATCAGCGTTTCACTAAGAAGTAGCTTGTATTACAATCTCAGCAGATGTGCAGTTCCACCAGGTGTTTGCTAATTGCTGCTGGCTAGTCTGAAGGAGCTGAGTGGGGAAGTCACAGGGGAGGGGTGTTTAGTGAGGTGGAAGCTCGGAAGCTTAGAAATTGCTGCTCCGAGGAGGAGCTGGGTCTTGAAGGTGGAACTAGGACCATCCAGGCATTTTGCACAAGTGAACAGCTGCACGGGAGATTAAAGGGTTTTACAAACATGCATGAAAGAATCAATGCAACACTCCAGGTATGTTTTTGATGAGCAAATAACATAACATGATGTAAAGCTCAAAAAGTTCAATTTTACATAATACTGCCCCATTAAGTTTATCCAACTTGTTTGGTTCTTTTTTCTTTTTTCATGCTTTGGGTGATTACCTGTTCAGTTCAGATGGTATTACTTTCTGATCCTGGCACAATGGATTTAGATTTGTTGATTATTGTGTGCTTTTGGTTATTCATAATGTCTCATAGTTTAAACACAGTAAGTTTTTGTCAGATGCTGATCAGAGTTTACAAGCTTGTTGTTTCATCTCTGGAAAGATGGGGCTATGATGATTGAATGTTCACTTAACTGTATAACAATTTTTGGAACAAAATTTTGTGAGCTCTACCGCTGTTAATAAGGATGACAGGAAAAAAAGCAATAAAGCTGCAATCAGTTCTTCATTTATTGTCCTCTTTTATTGTATAAGCTGGTTTTAGCACTACAGCACAGCTGGGTACTACAGGAAGTTATAGGAATAAAACTTTGAAACTTCCATAAACAATTGTTTTCAAAGTCGTACAATATTTTATTATCTTTTAATCAATTTTTGCTAGATGGCAACCATTTAAGTCAGTTACTTTCTGAATCTGTTTGGTAGTGTTCAATATGGGTTCTCCTGAGGATGTTATTTTAATATAGGTGAAATCTTTTGGGTGATGTGAAAAGGTATTTTCCCACTTAAAGATTTCTTCTGCATTTGCTTTTTTGTCACATGTAAGAGTGTGACAAAAAGATCATCTTACAAGGTTTAACATATGACAAAAATAACCTCAGTAAATTAAAAAAGCTAATAATTAAATTAAAAAAGCAATACAAATAGCATCCAAACTAACCTGGCCCTATGTGAAGGGGTGCCTCCTTGAATTAATTGTCATTAACCTCTTTTAGATTCAGTTACACTCACTACACTCAGGCCTTATTAATGCGACACCTGATCAATCAAGACATCTCTTAAATATAACTTGTCTGACAACAGGAAGTAGACTAAAAAGATCTCAAAAAGCAACATATCCTGCTTGATCTGAAGAACTTCAAGATCAAAAACAGTCATTGACATTGATCAGCGTTGAAAGGGTTAAAAAGCCATTTTTAAGTCTTTGGGTTCCCAGTGAAGTACAGTGAGATGGAGAAAACATGTAACCCTAGGAGTTAACTTCTACTACTTCAACAGTGCTTCAGAAACTCATCCAGGAGGTCAAAAAAGAACCCAGAATAACATCCAAAACACTGCAGCCCTCACGCTGCAGTTAAGGTCAGTGTTTTTTATTCAACACTCTAAAAGATCAATAAGAACATCAAAACAATAAATAATCTATGGGAGAGTTTCAAGGCAAAAACACAAAGGCATATCACATTTAGCCCCCAAATAACATCTTGATGACCTCCAAGACTTAAGAAAATGTTCTATGGACTGATGCCACAAAAGTGTAGCAAATGAAAGCACTGCACATTAACAAAGGCTGTCCTTTAAGCCTTGAGCTATGCTCAGGATGTGACTTTTTTTATGGAAAGGTTCTAATATCAACATAGTATTATCTTTTGATATTGAAATGGTATAACTTATGATTTTTTATGATTTTTTTTGCCTCTGGACTGAACTTGTCCTACTGTCAGATCCAATGTAAAAGACTATTTATACTCACAATGAATCAAACTTCCAAAATTAAATAGACATTATTTTTAAATTACTAAAAGCAATAGGAGATCATTTAAAAGTTAATTCATCCTTTTTTTTCCCTGCAAACATCTGTCTCACACAAAAAAAAAAACAACAAAAAAAACTAGCTATCCCTGCATGGTATGACGCTGTACGCATGGCATGCTTCTGCTCTACAAATCATATTAATCAGCTAGTACATCTGCTTCTCTGCTTGAAATGTGTCATCTGCTAAATGAGAAAGACAGTAAGATGAATTAATGATGATAAGCTGCAGAGATATTCGGAGATAAAAAAAACAAAAAAACAAATCAAATGAGAGGCTTCTTTTTTCCTTCTTGCAAAAATCTTTTGGGACTTGAGTTATTTTTTTGCCTTTTTATATTTTCCTGAAATAAAATGTCTTCTTTTTTTAAGGCTCAGTTTTTAACTGTAAAATTTATTTTCACCCATAGCAATTCTGTGTCACTGTCACAGCTGTCGGAGGAAAACATGTTTCATAATCTTGAAAATATGTTTCACAATCTTCACACTGAATTTGAATTATTTATACCTAGAAAAACTAATGAGCAGTGTCAGCAAGTTTGCCACCTTCTGTAGATTCAGAGCCTAATTGCTGTGCCAGTTTACAACCTGTTTACAGTGATCATCTCCCAGCTTCTTTTCTGTATTTGGAAACTAGATAATTTCAAGCTATTTTCCTCCATTTTCCCACCTAAATACCTGTTTTTTTACCTTGCAAGCCTGAGAGGATGATCATTTCATTACACTTCCAGAGGTTTTCCAAGAGGTTTTCCTTAAAGGGGCAGTATAATGTAAAACTGAGGGGTTTTTTTTTTAGCTTTACATCATGTTATAATGTTATTCCCTCATCAAAAACATACCTGGAGTGTTGCCTTGATTCTTTCATGCATGTTTGAGGAATCCTTTAATCTTCAGTGGCAGCCATTCTGCTGTGCACAACGCTTTGGTGGGGACCGAGACGCAGCTCCCCCTTCTTTTTGAGGCACAGATCCTCCTCGGACCTGATGATAGACTGCAGAGCGCAGAGCACCCCTCCCCTATGACTCCCCCACTCAGCTCCAGACTAGCCAGCAGCCATTAGCAAATACCTGGTGGAACTGCACATCTGCTGAGCTCATTATGTGAGCTACTTCTCAGTGAAACTCTGATAAAAACATTGTTAAAGGGTTAGCTGTTGTGGTGACTTCCTGGAGGCTGAGTTTCAGGAAAAGCAGGACTTTCTTAAAGACGCACAGACACAATTTTAAGGTGTTAAATTATGAAGTCAAATTTCTTTTAGGTCATATTTGATATATACAGCATTTTTGTAACAACCGAAGGTAACATAGTTACTTGATAGTGCTATATAATGATTCTATGTGCCTTGAAAACACATAATACTGCACCTTTATATCAGTTATCAATAATTAGATGTGTTCACATTCAAGCTTTCACTCAGTCTCTGGTAAAAAAAAAAAAAATTTTGCCTTTATCCAAAGCTATATAAAAAAAAGACCTGTGGCTCTAGACTAATTCCTTTGCAATTTTCTATAAGTTGTGCCCAATTATCATCTGTTCTTCCATACATTCATTGATTATTTTGTCAACCTTAGCTATAGAGTTTGTCATGAGGTCAATAACTAAATGAATGACTAAAAAAAATAAATAAAATGCACTTCTGCAAAGTGTTTTCTGTGCAACATCTTGTTTAGATTCATCACAAAGAACAGTTGCTCATATGTTCTACCTGACATGCAGAGCATTCAAGCAGCTTGCCAAAGGCAGAATTGGGGCATTGTTACAGGAAGCAAGGGAAAAACGGTTGGACCCACAAAATCATACTTTGTTCTCCATGTCAAAAGCAATCTATGTTCTCAGTCAGGGGGGAGGGGAATTTGGTTTGTCTTTTTTTGTCAACGCAAAAACCTGCAGCTATTCTTTGCTGTATCTGATTTCAAGATGAGTTGCAAGTAGTTGTCGCAGTGTATTATGGGATATTCAGTCAGACTGTTGTGAGTGCCATATAACCAACTTGAGAACTATAAAATAAATGTGAAATTGTGCCAAATTCACAGGCCTTTAGCTTGACATGTCCATCCATTGTCTATCCATCCATCCATCCATCCATCCTTCCATCTTCATGAAATTTTTGTCATGGTTAGTGTGGTATTTTGACATAAACATCTGTAGGAATTCTGCATAAAATACTGCATATATAAGGATAAGGGACCACTCAGCTGTTATACTATCACTGTGGTATTTTTATGCACATGAAATTTAAAGCACAGTGGTGCAGTTGGCAGCACTGTTGCCTTGCAGCAGTGCTACCTGGGTAGGTCCTGGGTTTGAATCAAGCCTGGGGTCTTTCTGCAAGGAGTATGTTCTCCCTGTACATGCATGGGTTTTCTGTCGGTACTCTGACTTCCTCCTACAGTCCAAAAACATGACTGTTAGGTTAAATGGTATCTCTAAATTCCCCTTAGGTGTGAGTGTGTGCAAGCATGGTTGTTTGTCCTGTCTGTCTCTGTGTTGCTCTGTGATGGACTGGTGAGCTGTCCATGCAGGGTGTACCCTGCCTCTTGCCTGATGAGTGCTGGAGATAGGCACCAGCCCTCCTTGTGATCCTGCAAGGATAAGCATGTTTAGATAATGGATGGATGAAATTTAAAGCAGCATATAACTTTGCCTTTAAAGTGTCTTTACAGAAGTTACTGTAATGTGGTGGACACCATTATGAAAAGGAAACTTTTTTTCAAAAAAGTGATTTAATACTCAGTGTGAAATCTAGGATCTTCATCGAGCCTACTGGGAAAAAAATAAAAATAAAACATGAAACAATAAAAATGAACATAGGATAAGTGAATAAGATAAACCTGAGACTTTCACTAAGGAAATTAAAAAAAAAAAAAAAAAAAAAAAGTTTCCAACATAAAATCAAAGTTGTTCTGAAAATCATCATTTCCAGGAACACCAGATGAAAGATAGGTATGACATTTTTTCCATCCGTGGTCACCAGTAACTTACAGCACATAATAGAAGGTTTTTCTTTTATCAATACATAAAGGTTCTTTTTCATGAATGAATGGATGTGCTGAGGCAGGACATTACTTTCTTTCTGCAGAGCCTTTAATTCTCTTGTTTAATTGCATTCAGGGCTTCTTTTGTTAAAAGTTGATCTTCCAGCTTTTCTCTCCTAAAACACTTCCCATTCATACACATACCACACAGAGACAAAGGCTGGACTATTTAAACGGGTTGGCCAAACGGAAACAAAAAGCTGTCAAATAATCATAGTGAACATTGGCTGCATTTTTAATCATCTTGAAAAGGTTTTGGAAAATGAAAATGTTGTGAAAATGGCTTAAACTGTTAAGATTTAATCAACAGACATTCAAATGTCTTAACTAAAATATAACAAATATTCAAAAAAGTGCAATACAGAAGAAAATGTGCAAGTTTATGTAAAAAATGCTTTAAAAAGTAAAAAAAATTAGAAAGGTGCAAGGAGTCTATTATCCTGCAACACCACCACATGCAAAAATTGTAATGGGTGTGCATTGTCGGAGAACAAGGTGTCCACTCCTTCAGAGACTGAGCATATAAGACCAAGCTACATACAAGTTAAAAGGCAAAACCATAACTTATACTGAAAAGATCTGCAGGTTAAAACACCTAGAGTAGGCCAAGAAACACCTGAAGAAATATTTTAACAGTGTTGCATAAAAATTTAATGAGACTGACTCTTAATGGAGTTTAGAGTGGGACTTTCTGAATAACTAATGGAAACAGAACACTATGAATATGAGCTGCAATGTCTTCAGGTTAAAGATGGACTAAAACTTTGCTCTCAGATCTGCTTTGAGTCTCTTGAAGGTACTTTATTCAAAGGGAAACATCTGCAACATTCATGACAGCTTCGAACTTTATGCAGAACGATGCTTTGTCACATGCTGTCACTGCACACCTTACTTGCATTTTGAATATATAGAATATTGCCCAATGTGACATTTAAGGAGAGGAAAGTCAAAGGATATCTTTGAACAAAAAATGTATTAGACTACATAAAACGCTTCAGCAAAAATAGGCTTTAAAGGAATAATTGAACACTGATTATTTCAAAGGTCGTTATTATTAACAGAAAGGTTTTACTTAATATGTCTGACAAAACCAACATGTTAATTAATTGTCTGTGTGTATTATGTTGTATTAAACTTACTAAAAAACTTGATACTAAAGCATTTTTGTATAATAAAATGTATAATATGTACATAAGTTTGCCTAAATCCATTAGCTTTTCAAACAACATATAATCACAAGGACATTCAAAATTACTCCAACGATTTTTATGAAATTTATGTCTCTCATGTTATTTATTCCATATCCTTGTTATAGTGAGTTTTTTAAAAATGTTTTTTTCATTGTGATAATACAGCAAAATGATCTATAGATGGAAACCAGAAAAAGCCTAACTAGGTTTGGGCTGGGTTAGGCCTAACCTATGTTTAGCCGAACCTTTTGTTAGTCTTGAAATAACAAAACTTGTTCTGCAAGGATGATGGTTTAATTATGTCATCATCTTAAGGTAATAATACTTATGACTCAAGTAGCTAATATAATAAAAAATCAAATTAAAAAGGGGAATGGGGATCGTCATGTTAATGACTAATTCAAGCTAAAAATGTCACATCAGTGAAAACAAGGAACATCCAGTTAAATATTTATGACTTGAACACTTTCATATAGCACTACCTTGTTTAGATGATACTGAATGTTAAAATGAATGAAATAGTGGATGATCTAACCTATATATATATACATACATATATATATATATATATATATATATATATATATATATATATATATATATATATATATATATATATATATATATATATATATAAGGCTGGAGACCCAACAGTACTGGAAAGGCATATGGGAAAGGGAGGCGACCCACAACAGCAATGCACAGTGGCTAATCTCTCTACGAGATGACCACAGCAACCTCCCTGAGCAAGCCCCAGTAACTATCACAGTGGCAGATGTCCAAGAAAGAGTCTCAGGTATGAAAAACTGGACAGCACCAGGTCCTGACATGATCCATGCCTGCTGGCTAAAGAAACTCACTGCCCTCCATGAGCGACTGGCAGCTCAAATGAACCAGCTGCTACAAAGTGGGACTCACCCTGAATGGTTAACTGAAGGGCGCACAATCCTGATCCAGAAGGATCCCTCAAAGGGTTCGGTCCCATACAACTATCGGCCAATAACCTGTCTCTCTACAACATGGAAGCTCATGTCAGGCATCATAGCAGCTAAGATAGGTGGGCACATGGATAAATACATGAGTACAGCACAGAAGGGCATCGGCATAAATACCAGAGGAGCCAAACACCAACTCCTGGTAGACCAAACAGTCACACGAGACTGCAAAACCCGACACACCAACCTGTGCACGGCTTGGATTGATTACAAGAAAGCCTATGACTCAATGCCACACACTTGGATCATTGAATGCTTAGAGATGTACAACATCAACAGGACTCTAAGAGCCTTCATTGCAGCCTCGATGGGGATGTGGAAAACCACCCTTGAAGCCAACTGCAAGCCAATTGCACAAGTGTCCATCAAATGTGGCGTATACCAAGGAGACGCTCTGTCCTCACTGCTGTTCTGCATAGGTCTGAACCCCCTCAGCCAAGTCATCAACAAGACTGGCTACGGATACCGACTCAAGAACGGAGCCACCATCAGTCACCTCCTCTACATGGATGACATCAAGCTGTACGCTAAGAGCAAACGAGACATCGACTCACTGATCCACACCACCAGGATCTACAGCACTGACATTGGGATGTCATTCGGATTAGAGAAGTGTGGTTGGATGGTTACACAGAGAGGGAAGGTCATCCACACAGAAGAGGTCTCACTCCCAGAGGGAACAATAGCAGACATTGAGGACAGTTACAAGTACCTGGGAATACCACAAGCAAATGGCAGCCTCGATGAGGTCACAAGGAAAGGAGCCACAGCCAAATACCTCCAACGAGTAAGGCAAGTCCTGAGAAGCCAGCTCAATGGCAAGAGCAAGATCCGTGCGATAAACAGCTATGCCTTGCCAGTAATCAGATACCCTGCAGGAATAATAAACTGGCCAAAGGAAGAGATAAAGACCATGGATGTTAAAACTCGGAAACTACTAACCATGCATGGAGGGTTCCACCCTAAATCCAGCATCCTGAGACTATACGCGAGCCGTAAGGACGGAGGCAGAGGACTAGTGAGTGTGAGAGCCACTGTCCAGGATGAAACATCCAAGATCCATAAATACATCAAGGTCAAAGCCTCAACCGACGATGTGCTCAGCGAATGTCTCAAACAATGGGGACCAGAGGTTGAGGTGCTGGAGGAACCATCATGGGAGGATAAGCCCCTACATGGGATGTACCACCGACAAATAACTGAAGTGGCTGATATCAGGAAATCCTACCAAATGGCTGGAAAAAACTGGACTCAAGGATAGCACAGAGGCACTCATCCTGGCTGCACAGGAACAGGCCCTAAACACCAGAGCAATAGAGGCTCAGATCTACCACACCAGACAAGATCCAAGGTGTAGATTGTGCAAGGAGGCCCCTGAGACAGTCCAACACATAACAGCAGGGTGCAAGATGCTGGCAGGGAAAGCGTACATGGAACGTCATAACCAAGTGGCGGGCATAGTGTACAGAAACATCTGTGCAGGATATGGACTGGAAGCCCCGAGATCAAAGGTGGTAGAGAATGACCGAGCTAAGATCCTGTGGGACTTCCAGATCCAGACAGACAAAATGGTAATGGCGAACCAACCGGACATCGTGGTGGTGGATAAACAACAGAGGAAAGCCGTTGTGGTGGATGTAGCAATACCAAGCGATTGCAACATCAGGAAAAAGGAACACGAGAAACTGGAGAAATACCAGGGCCTCAGAGAGGAACTGGAGAAGGCCTGGAAGGTGAAGACCACAGTGGTGCCTGTGGTCATCGGGGCCCTCAGGGCAGTCACCCCCAAACTGGAGCAGTGGCTAAAACAGATCCCAGGAACAACGTCAGACATCTCAGTCCAGAAATGCGCAGTTCTCGGCACAGCCAAGATACTACGCAGAACCCTCAAGCTCCCAGGCCTCTGGTAGAGGACCCGAGCTCAGAGGTTGAGAAAGACCACCCGTGGAGGGTGAGAAGGGAATTTTTTTTTTTTTTTTTTATGTATCTCAAGAACATTTGGTAGTAATTCTATACATGGTTGTTAAAATAATCATTAATTAATAATCAATAATCATCTGTCTCATGTTATCCTGTCAAGACATAGTGACAGTTTTAACAAATATGTAAAAAACATATTGTTTGTAAAAGTTACTTAATGAAGCTTAAATGTGATCTGTAGGAGTACATTGCAAACATTTGTTTAAAAACAAGGTAACATTTTAGAAAAGGATAGGCAAAACTCTTCTAGAGCTGCATGGTGATGCAGTTAGTAGCACTGTTACCTTACAGTAAGAGTGCCTGAGCTTGAATCTTGGTCTGGGGTCTTTTTTAATGGAGTCTGCATGTTCTTGGTTTGTAACAAGAAAACTACAGCTGTGCATTTCTTGTTTCACAGATTTGATAGAGCTAATCACTGCTTACATTAATCGTTGACTATTTATTGCCCTCTTTAGGATAGGAAATTCTTTTATTTTTCTTTTCAAGAAGGAACTTCTAATTTTAAAAAAAACTATGTAAAATGAACAGAGAGCAAAGTCTTTTACATTATATTTGTGTCCTATATCACAAATTACAAAGACAAACAGACAACTGAGATGTAAAACGGTTGTATTGGAAGTTAAATAAAAAGAAAAACTTTCAGACTAAGACTAGAAAACCAGTGATATCAGCAAGGCCGTTTTTGTTCACTGCACAACAGTTATTAAACCTGGGCTCCTGAGCTTAAACTACAAATAATAACAGATGATAAAAATGGATTTATTATTTCTGTGTAAGGACTGAGCAGTATATATAAAGTATATGGTGCAATGCAGAAGCTTCAGGCACAACAGAAACAGATTGTTTTCAACCTGTCATAACCTGTGAAAGCACCAATCAGTTGATTACCATTGCATTTGTGTACGCGTATCAGTAATTCTTGTAACTATTTTCTGCCTGAAAATTTCTTGGGATTCTACAGGTTGTTTTTTCTATTCTGTTTATGTCAGTGGTTTCATTTAGACTATTCTGTCTCTTTGTTCAATTATGAAGTGCAGATCTCAGTGAAAGACACACCATCTGGTGCACAACGTTTCTCATGTCATTGATGATTCTTCTGGTTGCAAAGTTTGGTGTTGTCATGCTGCAGAACCTGACCAGTCGAACCAAGATAGTGTGTGTAAACTTAAAATAGTCTTTTTTGAGTTTTGTATCATGTCATCATGTTATATCATTCCCTCATCAAAAAGCATACCTGGAGTGTTGCTTTGATTCATTCATTCATGCATGTTTTAGGAATCTTTGCATCCCTCATGGCAGCCAGTGGGGATGCCTAAATGCTTTTTTTAACAACTGAAGGTAACATAGTTACTTGATTGTGCTATAAAGTGGCACTATGTGCCTGGAATATACATAATACCACCCCTTTAAACTTATCTTCTGTTCCCATGGAGAGCAGCAAGCTCTTTTGCCTGATTATGTAAACAAGTATCAACTTGATACTCGAGATTACAAAAATGCAGGGGATCATGTATGAAGGGTATATTCGTGTGCTACATTTAAAAAGCAAATCAATGAATTTAAACAAACACATTTTAAAATTTTAAAATAAAGAAAAACCAAACACCTGGTTCCTGAATCTAAAGCAGCATCTCTTGGATCAACTTCAGTTTGTGTGGCCCCACATCTATCTCTTTCTGGGCACATAAATAAAGTTAACCTTTTTGTCAGTCTGGAATAAGTAACTGAAGAATTGGGATTTTTTTTTTTTTTTTTGCCATCTTAACTGAACTCATAATTCATTGTCTGCTGGTATTTCTTGAAGGTTAAACATAGGATCATGATGCCTAGATTGTTGTATTAGACTCTATGCATTGAAAAGGTTGAGATGTGTTTAACCTTTCCAGTACTGCTGACATATTCTTGCATCTTAAGTGGCAAAACAAAAAAACACAAAATTTTGATAGTTGTGGAAGGTTAAAACAGAAGCAACATTATAAATACTGATGCAGATGCTGAAGAAAGGCCCAAATTACCCTTTTCTGCTGTTAGTAGTATTTAGAAGGCCTAAAAAAAATCCCAATATTTCACTGGTTGTGTAATTTATATTTTGTTCCAGTGGTTTAGAGGAGATTGCACGTACAAAAAAAAACATGTCATAATTACTTTCTTTTTAAATGTATCTTTGCTCATCTAGTTTATAATTTTCTCAGCTTTTAATTATTCATAAGGTTTTGCTTCTTAGACAGTTTTCCTTGATTCCCTCACATATTTCAAGGAATTGGCCTTTGACAGACGTGCTGTGTAATATGCATGCAATTGGAAAGGCTGCCTTTGCTGCTCTCAATTAATTAGCTCTACGTTTGCAGTTGAAGAGAGGAATATGTACCCATAAGCCTCTAAGAGTAAATGAGACAATTAGAGGATGTGCATATTAGTTACGGATGCAACTTAAGTTCTTATATGACACACCCTGCCCAATAAATGATCATTTTTAAAATATCAATTTACATCCCATCCATATTCTAAAGAGCAAGATATTTTCATCTTTTTCCATCGCGCCCTAATGACACCTATTTCTTCTCGTTTTACTTGTGATTAAGCCTCTCAAGCATGACAGTGTCCCAGGGAATACTAATTTTTAAGGTGCAGGAACCACAACAAAGTGCATCATACCTGTGTGAGCATCATACCAAGCCGTATGGACTGCTGTGACAATGCAAGATACACAGGTAGGTGGTTTGACTCCTCTGACCACTGCTTAATATGGAGCTGAAATATAGGCAAGGATCCAGAGGAAAAAAGACAGATATTACCACAGAAAAGCTGATGCATAGACTTGAGAAGCACCAAGCCGTCAGAGCACTCAAGGCTGTCGGTGCTCATAACTGCTTCAATGCCATGCACCAATATGTTTTGACAAACCTAAGCTTAAGAGACGCAATTAGGAGAGGGCAAGAGCAGCCACTTATCGGCTGGAGGGAGCGCAGATTGACAGCTGAAGAGAGGCGAGCAGCATTAAAGATCAGCTTTGTCAGAAAGATGGGGACACAGCTCTGTCATTTCTCTTGAGCCCTCACTCTGTGCTTTTCATTTTCAGGTCAGTATCGGACATAGCAAAGGATCCAAACTGCATGAAAGGAAACAGCTTTAGACAGCCAATCAGACCCCTTTTTTAAACCATGGGGTTAAGGTTTTATAAGCACAAAAGAAAATGAAAAAGCCCTCTCAAATGCAAAAGCTGTATGACAAAATATTATCACTAATATTTATAAATGTTTTTTCAATAGAATGAAGCCTGTTTTTCTTTTGTTTTGACATAATGTAATGATGTTAGGTTCAAAGTTTTGTGCAAAAGTCTTGTGAAAGCCAGAAAAGATTTGCTAAAATTATACAAATGTGGTCAGATGATTCAAGGTCAGTGGTGATGGCTCAGCATAAAACCCTGCAAAGTATCAGTGTGGGTGCAGTATAATCTGTTATTGGGCCAACAGCAACAGTTTGCCATCTGTCATTTAGAAAAGATACTATAACTCAGAGGGCGGAGACAGCTGAGAGTTGGTTTAGCCTCCGGTTTATAGGGTGGCTTTGGATGGTATTGAAAGCAATGCTGAAGAAACCTGCTAAAGTCGCCTGGGGAGACAAGGTGGAGGAAAGTGATATGCAGAAGACATCTGTGCTCCTCTTGGTCCAGTGGCTAAATTGAACAGGGGTTCTGCTGTTGGTTGACACCAGAAACCAGAAGCTGAAGTATCAAAATATGCTGATAGCAAACAGGCTGATACAGAACAAGCACGACTGGGATAAATAATCCAGCAAAGTACCAAACTAAATGCAATAAAATATTACCATTTGCACATTAGTGGAATATCAAACCATATAGGTGGAATATCTGTATCAAACATAGTTTTTCACATATTTCAAACAACAAATGCTTTTTAATCAAAGTCAAACCTTTTTTACCCCTATTTATGTGTTTTTTGGAATATCATAAATGTCGTTCTCAATTGCTTTTAGCAGCTTTTAGGCTTGTTGCTCATAATGGTTATATACATTTACATGGCTGAAAATTAGGATTAGTATGTTCACAAGCATAACAGAAAAACGAGTCAACGAGGCAGAAGTGTGATGTTACCTTTGAAACATTGAACGTCCACCCAAGACAAAAGTAAAGACATCAAAGTCTCCAAACCGGCACCCTGTGGACGCATTAAAAGCACTATGTTGTGAGCCCAGTCTGTTTGTAATTGTCGACAGTGGGAACTGACTGCTTGGGACAAAAAGGTGAATTTCTGCCCCAGTTCTCACCAGCATTGTTTCTCTGATGTGCACAAGTCATCACCAGCATGTTACTTCAACAACTGTCAGGAGAATATTTCATATTACTGAGCCATGTAGTGGTTTGTCCAAGACCCACTTTTCTCCATGTGATCAGTTTCACATTTGAGTGTTTAGCTGCACTGCGGCTATCAACTTTTTATGAGGACTTCAGCTGTCTTACCAATCAAAATGTTCAAATCTGCTAGCAGCTAGTTTACCTTTACCCTTAACAGCTAGGTGATGGGTGGCTCCAAAAGCTTGTGTTGTTACAAGGTGCTTTGAAAATTACTTATCTGCTTTATACACTACTTATGCTACTTGCAATAAGTTTTCCATTCCTCCACAAAAGGATTGCATTCCCACACAGTATCTTGAATACTGAAAGTCTTTCTGCTACAATATAAGGTTTTTTGTAAGGCTTTTACATCTGTGTCAATATCTTGTTGGTGAGATATCTGAAGTTTTATATCTTTATCCTTTAGGATACAAATGCACCACAAACTTGTGTGCAAAATGCAAAAGCAAAACAGGTGAAACATGGGCTTTCCATCTCTTTCCATTGCTTCTAAGACATAAACAGAAACGTTCCAAAAAAAATACATCCAAACTATTTGGACTACTTTTTAGTTATTTTCTAGGGGTGATACAGCCACAGAGGTTTCACAGAATGGTGCAGTGGATTCAAGCAGCTGAAAAAACAAATTTAAACGTATTGATTTTTTTTTTGTGTGTGTCATAACTGTACTATAATCAGAACGTTATCAGCTTAAGAAAAATATAATCAAGGTATTGTATCCATGCTGTACATTATTAAAGGGCAGATTTCTTCATATTTTAGAGCCAGAAAATCTAAGAAACCTTGAAAGTATGAAACATAAATCACAATTATTCTTTCTATTTTTATTAACACAAAGAGCCTTTGTAGTCATGCCTGACAGAATGTGAAATATCTATTTCTGTAAACAGAAACAAAGATTTTCTTGGCCAAGAAGACCTTTCTAAGCAGGGAATATGTCAGATAAATGAGAGGCAACTTATTAGGAACCCATAAAATAATGGAGCAAGCCCTCCTACTTTTCCAAAAGATCAAACCTGCAGAAAGAGTAAGGGAAATTCATGAAAGTAAATAGGTGAAGAGAGTAGATTTCTCCTCATAAACTAAACGCAAAAACAGTCTTGGAAAAAAAAAGTCTCGTTGATACAAATACATTTTGTTCCAGGTTTATGAAACAATTAAAAAAAAAAAATTGAGAATTGCACCTGCTCCTGGAGGTAGCATGTTGGAGTAGCTCTGTTACGTTAGTTCTGATTTGTTCTTTTTGTAGACTTTTACTAATATATATATATATATATATATTTTTGGTTGAGATATTGCTTTTTTAGACAATTATTTCCTCTGACTTTGTATGCTGTGCAGCTGAAAGGACTTGCTCTTACATTTTAGCTTCAGAGAGTGCAACAAGGTGTGTTTTTCATAACAGAGCAGAGATTAACATCTCAAAAGCTCAAATAACACTGGAACTATGATCCCAAATCCCAGAGGCGTTGAAAAGTAGGCTTCATGGATGAGCAGCACCCAACATATTTCATCTGAAGTCCCGAAATCGGCTCTCGTTGACGTAGACGTGCGACGACAAATTGCATCATTTTGTTCGCAAAGAGGCATCCACCTGCTGAACTCCACACCAGGCCTGGGTTGAAGTATTTCAACAGGGCTCTGTGCGAAGTGTTGTCTGATTGGTCAGAATTTGTTGCCTTGTTTTATGTAGAGATGCGCTTGGACTGCAGTGTTTATCATCATCATCATCATCGTTTATTTATAAAGTGCTTTAAAAACCAAAGTGCTGTACAGGTATAGCAAAACTAAAAGGAAATAAAATAATAATAATAGCAATGATAAATAATACAGAGCAATAAGAAAAGTACAAGACTGACATAATTTGCAATGATATCATGAAACAACGGCTAGCCTAATGTTCGCGCTCTCTGGAATTATGCCCCTGTTTTAAAAGATGAGTTTTTAAAAGAGACTTAAAATCATTTAAAGATCCAGCAGACTTCACAGACAAAGGGAGATTATTCCAGAGCCTAGAGCCTGTCACTGAAAAATCTCTGTCTCCCCTGGTCACAAACCCAGTCCTGGGAACAACTCAAAGCTTTTCATCTAAAAGAAACAAGCAGCCAGTGAAGGGAAAACTGGGGTGATATGTTCACATCATCATGTCCTCGTTATTAGACGGGCAGCTGAATTCTGAACCAGCAGTAGACAATGAACAAGAGACTGGTCAGTCCCACAATAAACAGAGTTGCAGTAGTCCAGTCTAGAAGTAATAAAAGCATGAATAACCCTCTCAAGAACATTATGAAGGAGATAATCCTTGACTTTACTTATAAGCCTCAGATGATAAACACTAGACTGGACTACTGCACTGACCTGTTTGTTGAATTTAAAATCAGGGTCAAAAATCAGTGTTGATATTTCTTTTTAACTAATCCACTTCCACTATTTGGTTTTGGTCTTTCCAGGAGACATGAATACTTTTGAGGAATGTTTATCTGACGCGGTGAGGAATTGTGTACATTTGTATGATTCTTCACTAAATAGGTTGCTGTCAAAGAACTTTGTTACTAAATGAAATCAGTGACCACCTTATCTTAGAACATTCCTTTTGCATGTTTACCAACGGTAATTACCTGTGTCAGATGTTTTTGTTTTTTGTTTTATATAACTCTTTGGGTTTAACAAGCTGATGGTGACCAAGATGTCTGCAGTAGTGACTTGCAGTTTATCACAACTGTGGCAAATTAATTGGGCCTGTCTGAGATCTCATTTAAATCTAGGATGTCAGTTTGTTCTCCAAACTAAGGTTTTCAGACAACATTTCAACTGGCTGTCTCCTGCTGAGCACACAGACTCCCATGTAAATCTTCACCCAGCTAAGAGTGTGAGAATTCACCATGACTACTCTCATCTTGGGTGGCCTTTGTGTTATGCATTGATCCCAGAGTTCATAGTTTTTCCACATATTTCTTGTATTTGTACATGGAAATTAATATGACTGTCATGAACTCCAAATGTTGAAGTTATCATATTGATAATATATTCCCTTTAACAAGATTACACAAAACCATTACTGTTTCCACTTCAGATTTCTACATGAACATGTTACAGAAATACACTATAGGACAATTACAAAATACCTGCATACTTTTATTGACCGCAAAAATGGAAACCAAAGGCTATGACTAAACCACTAAGATTTCAAAATTACAGAATTTATTTCAGTGACCCAGGTCTTACTTTCAGACTTGAGGAACTTAAACCGGCTAAAGTTTTAGCCTTTACTTGAGAGTTACAGTCTTTGATTTCAATTTCATACTTGTCCCGAGTCCCCTTAATTGCATATAAAGCTCATGCTGCAAATCAGCACCAAAACTACATAGATCTTTTATTTGTATTGCCTGACAAATCCAAGTATGATGAACTGTACACTGACCGGTCAATTACATGACTAAGGGGTAAACAGGAAGTAATAATTTACAGCCATGCTTTCAACTCTGTTGGCCTGTATATTAGTTGAGAAAAAAATTCAGTTTATTAAATTCATATGCATAGTCTTAGTGACCTAAGTAGTATTAGTGTCAAATTAGCAGAATTTATTTGTTATAAAAATGAGAAAATCTGCCCCACAGTCAGGTTATCAAAAGTTTTGAATGATTTTGTATTTCAATGTGCAACTATTATCTAGTTCTAAAAGAGTGACAGTCAAAAATGTTTCCTTGCACATCTGTGTAAAATAGCACAACACATCCCATAATGACATAAAACACATTGCACAGTGAGAAGACCAACCAAATCTGGATCACATTACAATACCTGCTCTCAGATGCTGCAGGTGCATCTCATGTATCTCAGGTAGTTTATTAAGGGCATAGTCTGAGCCAGTGTGAGGTCTAAAGAAACAAAGAAGACATTGTGTAAAGAAAACAAGTTGAATTTAAGGTCAGTGGGTTGGTTTCTCAAGGAGCCATTGTTTATTGTGACAGTTGGTTTTCTCAGTCACTGGAGGGGGATATTAGTTAATCAAATGCAAACTTATAGAACATTCATATGTAGCAATATTTAAGTAAAGCATGAAGCATGGATCACACTGACAGTTATTTTTAAAACTGACATTTTCTCTTGCTTTTGTACATCTTGTATAAATGCAAATTGAGCTTTTGGTGAAAAAAACTGCAAAGCAAATTCTCAAACCCCTTGGCATGCATTAAAAGTGTGCAGATATGAGTTTTTGTGGCCATCTAATTCTGAAATTGAAAGCAAATGAAACAGTGCTACCTAGTCATTCCTGTGTGACACAGTATGATTATCTTCCTGAAGTTTTGAGAAGTGCCTTGATTTTATCTGGTTTAAAAACATTTTGATTATTTCTGCAACTGCTGTTTTTGTGGCTCAAGAAAAGATAACTGCTAGCTGATGCAAAGATAGGAGCAATGTGCTAGTAACTTTCTGACTTGACAGGTATGTTTGTGTCTGCATGGACAAAATTACAGAACTTTGTGAATTTACCCCTTAGATTTTTTTCAAACTTTTCTGAGTGGTGATTTAAAAGAGATCAAACTTTTGATATATCTGTGCAGACTTGACAAACAAAGATTATTAGAAACAGTAACGCAATGTCAAATAAAACAAGAGCCACAACTGTTATTGAACAAAAACAAACATTACCACTATGTTCTTTATAGTTGTGATATGTCAGTGTAAACAATATTGCACCTACTGGTACAAATTTAAAAAAAAAATGTCTGTTGAAAAAATATTAGGACCACTAGTTCAGGACAGAAATTACAGAAGTCAGAAGAAAACACTTGAAATGACTTTCTTCTCTTTGTTCTTATTTGCAGTTTAAAAGTTACCTTGTAGATTGTAAAATTTGTATTTGTAAAAGTCTTGTGTAAAAATATATTTACTGTTATCCACAAAACAGAAACATGTGCTGTGCTTCAGATTAATCTGTGTATAATTTTCCTGTCAAATCAACTTTGGTTTTGATTGCATAAATAACTAATTCATTACACATAGCTTGCCAACATCAGCATGTGCATATGTGTGTAAATGGGTGAATGACTGAATGTAGTATAAAGTGCTTTAGTGTCCTTTGGACTTGATATAGAAGAGCTGGCCATTTTTGTCTTTTTTGTCCTCTATTATTTGCAAGTCTTTTGAAGCTTGTTTATGTAAATAATATACAACTTTATCACTACATTTTAGCACGAATCCACTTAGTAAATTAAATAAATGATACATAAAAATACAAAGCGAAAGACAACCAACATATTATTTTTTTCTTCACTTGCAATTTAGTTTTGCTCTGTGAGTCCATAAAAATGCCTATAGCTAACAAAAACTTCTGTGGAACAGAGAAATCCAGGATTAGGAAAAATACTCAGACTTTTTTTTTCTAAGGGCCTATCTCCTAAAGTAGGATCAGCAGGTCACATTGCAAGAGCTAGGCTTAGCTTTGTATAAAAATTTCACAAAACAATCACAAAACAAAATCTGAATCAAACCTATTCAAAGGATCAAATGATCAAAACTGTAAACACTAAGAAATCTACACTCAAACTAAAGGAAGGAGATTATAAATATTCTTTTATTATTAAAAGGTGTCATACTCATGGAGTATGCATATATATACAAAATATAGTTTACTGTTTTGCTACTGTTATCAGCCACCTCTGTAAGCTTATGAAGGCAAACACTATAATTACAGTCACGTCTGAGACTACATGGACATTCATTAGGAAAATAAAAAATGCTTTATGATGTGACAAGTGACCGCTGCTCCATTGTGAAGATGCCATTTTGATTAACAGTGTCGCCATAGTGCTTTAATAATCTGACTGACACTAATTATTGTGTTTACTTATACATGCATCTTTCCTCTAGCTGTTTTCTTAGAGTTTTGCATGAGTCACTGATGATTTTGGGGTTGGAATGATGTCAGAAAATGTTTTGTCTCCCTCTTTGCTGGCAGAGGAATAGTTATATGGTTTGTTATTTTACTGTTGTGGTGAACTGAAAACTTTCTTTTTGTTTTTGCTTTTCTGAGCACTTGTCTTTAATGCTTTGTGGGGAGTGTTTCAGTACTGATTTGTCATTGCTTCAGTTCAGACTTCAGGAAGGTACAGATGTAAACTTGTTAAATTACTTGTATTATAGCTCCTGTTAATCATTGGATCCCCTCATACTTTACTGTCTCAACCCACTGAGCTGCATATATCCAGTATTCCAGTATTCTCTCATTTTATTCTCATCATCTGCAGACTACATGTGGATTATGATTTGGTTTACAAGTAAAGTGCTTTTTTCAATAAATATGTAATTGTACATTCAACAATATCTATTCATCTGCCAGAGGCATCTTAGTTTTCTGTTTTTCCTGATGTGACAAACTCAAAATTGACAAAAAGACTGAATGTTTTCAGCTAACCAAATTTAATTTTGGTTAACTCAAAGTTTTGTAAAGATGCCTAAATTAGCTATTTCACTAAAGGAAATGGATGAGATTGGTCATGTGATGGATGGTGTCTTGAGTGTGACGTTTTTTAACCAAGCGCTAAGAGAAAGATTGCGCAAAGATGGAACGGATTTTATTTCCAAATACATTTTAAGGTGCTGTTTAGCCTTTCAAATACATAAAACACTTTTATAGCAAATAATCTTTTTTCAAATTTAATTTAATGGTTAATGAATGACACTTGTGAAATTGCAAAAAGACTATCAGGACAGCCTGTGAATGTCATGTCTGGGTTTAGTTTCCTGACCCACACGCAGAATGACACTTGGGAGATGAGTTAAAAGGATTTATTTACACAGGTGAATAGAGACAATATGAAATGTACTGAAGGAGTTCTATTTCTTCTCAGCAACTGGAAGTGGTTACATCTGGAGGAGGAGAGGCAAGTTATTTTATGCTTTGGAAGGTTGCTTGAAATGATCTTGAATTCTTTATGGAGAGGATGGCTTATTGTGACTTATAAATATAAATATACGAATGGGGTGTTCTAATTTTTTCACAGTTTAAAGTGTTTACTTTGCTAACATGAAGAAGTGTAGTGACATAATTCATTCACAGTGAATGATGCTCCATCTGCCTAAACTGACAAAGCACCTCTCTCCATACTGAAAACTGTCTGCTCACAGGTTTTGAGTTCACATGTTAAAAAAGTTTTTATCATGGCTTACAACAGCACAATTTGGTGTCATGGTGGAATAAAAGGAGTGGATAGAAACTGAGCAGAAAACCAGTCCAAAGAAAAACTTTTAAAAAAACATTAGAGAACTTGCAGGACTTATGCTGAATAGCTGTTTGAAAATGACAAGAAAGTCTGGCTGTGTGGAAGCCAAATATAAAGAAATGAGGACTGGCTTAAGATGTTTGCACAATACTGTTTATAATAAATTCTTGTGCCAAAAAGGAAGCCTTGCAGATACAACACAAGGATGTTTGACTTTGATAGGGAAAAAAACAAGTGGACTAAAAATGAGATATGTGTTATTGTGCCAGCTTGACTTTGATTCTTTTTTAAAAACAGCACTGCAGTGATGACAGCGCTATAAGGATGCTATGTGAAAAAAGAAAAACTATTTTCAGGTGGTGTCAGACAGCAAGCAGCTACATCTTCTGCCTCGATTGTTCTTTTGACAACATAGCGGCAACACGAGCAACTGGAGGGATGGGTAGCTGTCACAAGATTAATGTTGCTGCTACTGTCAAAGTTGAAGATGGTTAGATAAAAAACAAACAAACAGGGGTTTTCAGCAATAGACTAAAGAAAGGCATAAAGGACCTGATTTTATATACATTTCAGTTTATTGCCAGCACTGGACAAACAGAGCAATAAAAACAATACATCTCTAAACATCATCAGTCTCATACTTTCGAAAAGCACATGCTGTAAAGTGTGATCTAATTTTTTTCAATGTTCAGTGTAAAAACTAGGGCAATTTGAAATATTAATTTGGTCATTTGCAGTGAAAGCCTCTGAGTTATCAGATCATGATTGTCTCTGTCACTTCCACTGTCTCTCAAGCTTTTAATTGGAAAATAACCTCAGAATTTGGTTTCTGGCCAGAGGATCCAGCATTCCATTGAATGATTTGTTAGGCATGAAGAAACCCTTACGCTAATTAGACTGAACATAATCTAACCAGGCTTTTTTTAAAGGCTTTCAGTGTTGCATTAATCAAATGCAAGGACTTCTTTGAAAGATTTGGTTTTCTTTCCAACTCAAGAGCAAAGATAAAAACACGAGACCAGCAGAGAGTTTCCCTGCCAAGTTCTTTGGCTCCATCTTCGAGTTGGTCTTCAAAACTAAAGAAACTTCAAATAAGAAAGCAGTCAATTTTATTTTCATATAACCCTGTCTGATCAGTCTCTCCTCTCATTCTCCATGTCTTTTCTTCTGCACTCAGCTTTATTATGGCGAGTGACTGTTGGAAAGCCAATCCATGGCAGCATCATTAAAGCCACTGCCAGTTTGCTGTCTGTATTAGTGTGGGTGTTGCTTACGTAAGGCTCCTCTGAGTCTATGAGTCCTGTTCAGTGTGGCAGTGTGTATTCAGCTGCCTGTTTGTCTTTCAAACCTTTCAAACACCTGCTACATTTTGTTAATTAAAAGTGGCAGGGGTAAGGTATGCAAGATCACACACTATTGTACCTGAATGGCTCATTACCTCCTGTAACCAGTGTTTTGCACTCAGGTGAGGCATGTGTATTATGATGAGGCATCTAAATCACTTAGTAATGGTTGCATAAAATCTCAATCACAGCTAAATAATTAATTAAAATAAAGAAAAATAGGTTCTGATGAGATGAGCTGTGACAGATCTGATCAAGGTGATACTCACATGTGGAGAAGACAGCCAACACACTGCAGGGATTGAACATTTCATCTGGACAGGACATGCCTGAGGATCTGCTTGGAATAAAAGAGCACGTCAAAGCATGTCAAAGATGTCTGGGCCACCTTATTTATCTAACTGCCACAGCACAAAACGCTCTCTACCCACATAACTTCACAAACATGACAATGAATGCAAGTTCTATGGTCAACTTGAGAAAAATCTGCAAGCATGTCACCTAATACTGAAAATCAGTAAGCATGTAAACAGAGTTAAAACTGTTGCTACCAAACAGAAGAGAATTGATTTTATTCATTATTAAGATATTATTATTATTATTAGTACTTTTTATTATTTAACTTTTTTTACTGCCGCAACTATTGTTATATACTTCTTTTGATTTGATTGTTGTAGACTGGAAATGAATATAGCAAACAGAAAAGCAGCAAACTAAGGGCAGACAAGGCTCCAACAAGGTAATAGCGCAAGGACAACAATCTGACACTGAACAAAAGAAGTCCAGAACAATCGTATATACTGGGGAGATAACGACCGAATAGATGTGACAATTACACAATCAAAGACAGACGTGACCAAGTTGCAGGAAAACAAAACTGTGCTCAGAATGTTCACTTGTTACCTCACTATCGTGTTCTCTAGGAAGCAGAGCGACAAATTTCATTGCCTTTCAACAAAGGACTACACCCACACTCACCACATTCTTTTGAATTTCATAGAAAACAAGATCGAGCCAGCAAGAAACATCAGCACATTACCGTATGTTTATATTTATAAAGAATGAAGAATAGTAGCATCTACAATGGTGGGAATAAATCTAACTAAACATATATCTGTTGTCTATACCTGCCAGTCCTTGCAAGGTTGTGAGGAGCTGGTGCCTATCTCCAGCAGTCGTTGGGGGAGCAGTGGGGTACACCCTTGACAGGTTGCTTGTCCATCATGGGGCATCACAGAGACACGTAATATGATCAACCACGCGTACATAAATTCACACCTAAGGGCAACTATAGAGTGACAAATTGACCTAACAGGCATGTTTTTGGACTGTGGTAAGAAGGCCGGAGTACGTGGAGAGAACCCATGCATGCATAGGGAGAACATGTGAACTCCATGCAGAAAGACTCCAGGCCGTAATTCAAACACAGTGCATTCTTGCTGCAAGGCAACAGAGCTAACAACTGTGATACTGTTCAGCTCAACAACTACACCATGGTGCATTCCCTAACTAGACATTACAAAGATTTTTGTGACCAAAATATTTCTACATATTTTAATGCTATTTTCCCAATTCCTCATCTTTGGCAAGAATTCTGAACAAAAGAATGTCTATACATTTTAAATATAATAACAGTGATTGTAATGCTAGTATAATATTTTTAATAAGAAAATATGGTGCTATGTTGATGCTTTTTGAAAATAACTGACTGTAATACATCAGAACATCTGCAACATTGTTTCTTGTCTTGCCCTGTATGCTTGCATATTTAACAACACGTCTGAAGTAGATCTGAATGTGAGGATTTTGTTTGAATATCAAGTCCTGTCACATTTCTGAAGTATGTGTCCCACTTTTGATGGGACACACCCTTTCTGAACAGAGTATGTGAGTGGGGACCAAAGATGTGATATTCAGTGTTCAGCTGCATATAATGTTTACCATGACATCACAATCTTGTTTTATTTTTTCGTGTTTGAGGAATAACTGACCATCTGGGATTAAAATATTAAGGGTTTATGAGTAGACTTGAATGGTCAGATAATTATTATCTGAATCAATCAGAAGGTAATGCTATCAGTGTCACTTTTAGCTTTCAGCATCCAGCATGCCAAGGTGAGTGAAAGATCTGCATGGAGCAGCGTAAAGATCACTGTTGCAATATATGCATGGATATACATGAGAAAACACTTCACTGAAATAAAAAATACATTTGTGAATATTCTGGCAAGCACAGCTCATACCTGTTTGATTTCAAGCCTGCTATCAAGAATCTAAATTTTCAAGGGCATGAAAACTGTGCTCCTTGGTCTTCCCAAAAATCATAGAAACTGTTTGGATGTCCAAATGTATACATAAGATGAAGAACAGTTGAAAGGATATTTAACACCTAAATAGTGGAAAGAATTAGTCTGCAGTTTTTGAAGTTCAAACTGTACACCATAGATATACATGTAGCATTCTCACTTGCATGGTATATAAACAGAAATAAATAGCATTCACTTTTAAAACTGAGGAGATATATGGTGTGATTCTGTTATTTTTTCTGTAAACACATGATAATTAACATCACCTGTCTCTATAACACTGAAATTAAACTGTATAATTCATGTCTCTGATTACTTATGACACTTATTCTATATTCACTTACATGACACTGAGTTAACCATAATTCTTTGAAAATGATTTTATTCATATTATTCATAGAAATACATTCTAGAGTTGTTGTGTTCAAATAATTCAAATTGAGCTCCAAGTTTTATTGAATTTTCAACATGACTTTGAAATTCTTTGGTATTTTTTTCTATGCTTCATTAGACGGAATGCAGTGCATGCAAAACATGATTCAGCCACATAAATCTCAAGGTAATTAGGCTCTATGTAATTTGAGTCCGGTGTAATTTACACATTTAAATTATCTGCCTTTTATAGTTTTAGACAACTTGAAGAGAAGCTAAAGGTAGCAAAAATAATAGTGCGTTGGAGGAAAGTGCAGCCCATGCAGAAGTATGTCTGTAGTCCACCCAGCACAAACATATTCATATTTAATCACAAAACCAGAGCAAACGGAGAAAGAAAAATGTGTTTTATATGAGGTTAAAATGCAAAACCAATTATAATGCTAACGTATCCACATACAAGTTATAGCATACTGAGCTACATATGATTACACCTACACTTCTTTTTTCTGTCTGCAATCCCAGCTCTTTTCTTCTTTTCTTTTCTTCCCCTTTTTGTGAGGAATTTAATGCCCTTTAAGAGTAAAAAATTAGGACAGAGGCAATAAAAATAACAGCTGTTTTGCAAGCTGCAAAACATACAAACATACACATGTTAATTGCTTTCATGCTGCTAAGTAAGTCAAGTTCCACTCTTCATATTATTATAAATAGTATGACAGCAAGGGCAATTGGATTGGCACAGATAAGAAATGGGTCTTATGAGATCATCTGTTTTCATGATGTAGCAAAAAGAAATTCAGAACTTCATCCAATTGCACCATTTCCACCAAATAATACCTGTGATCCTCTGCTTTCAACAAAATATCCTGAAGGAAAGCTGGAAAGCCAATATTTATGAGTATTCTGATGGGCAATATATATGAGTGTGTAGCATAGTTGCACACACAGCACATTTACAGTAATAATAAATGGTCTATGAATAGGTTTTGTTTTGCTGAGGTGAAATAAGAGAGGAGTTTGAAAACTAGGAATGAGCAATTCCTATATGAACCAGTGCAGGGCACACATACATTATTCTAAATTACTGGTCTTCAATCAGTAGAAATTCTATAATGGCTCAACAACTTTGCACCCCAGTTTTGGTGACGCTTTAGTGTCTTCATCTGAATACTTAAATAAATGTATCCAGTAACAAGTGTTGGACATCCAGCCATGAGGTACTGAAACAGAATATGGTATCTATTCATTCAACCTTACACTGCGTTAAATATGGTCCTAGCCACAGGAAGAGGAGGAGTTTCAGCAAGGAAACTCTGTGATCATGGGGCTTATAACAGAAGCCGAGACAACACCCAATCTCTTTGCATCACTGCTACATCGGAGAGGACAAGCAGTGCGCTTTCTGAATTCCTTTCCCCCGCTAGGGGAAAAAGCTAATAAGAGTTTGGACAGTTAAGACTTACTTCCAGAGAGTGTTTAAATCACTAATAGTCTGGTAATGTTGAGCTTATCCCTTTTATAGGTATTTTCCTTCCATTTCATGCCACTAAGTTACATGTAATGGCCCTAAAAACGTGTCCCATTTTCTTAAAACTAATGGCAGAAAGCTAGGAGTGGCTATGAGCTACAGCTTTCCCAGAGAATTGCAGATGCTGATAAACAATTAATATTGTTATCTATGATGTTTTGGACTTAAAAGAGACTGTTTAAACAGCAAAACATTAGTTTATTTCAATCCATTTAAGAAACCATTTTGTGAGTTGCAACACGCTCTTGGTCCGCCATTTTGCTACTCAAAATTATTAAATTATCAATGTGGTAACTGATAAATAGATTAAGAATCAATTCTCCAAAAGGTTATTGATTTCTAATTCAGTCATAAATTAATAAGGCATTCTTTTCTTTGAATAATGTTTTAGTGAAATTGTGTTTGGAATACATACAAAGTTTGTCAATTTGTCTAAACTAATTCTTATTTAGAGCTAACTGGCCTCACTGACAAAACCTTTCAATACAATCCTTGGTCTTTAAGCATACATATTCATACTGGACTGTGATATCACTGTAGATCATTCTATGGATTATTTCATGTTTTAGTCATTATACTGGACATTTCTGATGTTGCTGTATGAAGAATACATGGCATATTTTGGTGTAAACCAATCTGAATTAATTAAACTAATTAACACACTCCAGATTCCTCATGAAATAAATCTGGTTTCTCAACATTCACAATTCATACTTAACTGTGACATCATTGCATAATTTTATTGGTTCTATTTTTAGCTATTTTTATATTTTAATTGATTTACTTCTAGTAGTTTTAGTTTCATCATTATTTTATCTTCTTCTTGTTGGGATCTGGGAGTTTGCTCACACCTTCTTTGCAGTTCCATCATTCATTCACCAGATGATGTCGTGGAGCACGGTGGCTGGGCGGTTCAGCAGGTGGGGTACACACCTGCATCAAATCAGCCTCATCAGTGAGGAGTACAAGAGGAGCTTGCTGTCAGACCTTCAATGCTAATGAGTATTAGCCCAAGTGGTAACTTTAAGTTACTGAGTTTGCGCAGTGGTCATCATTTTGGTCCTTCCAGAAAAGAAACTTACCTTCTGTGTTTCTGCTTCCAAGCTACTTCCTGATGAGTTTGAATTCATCTGGCAACTGAAAGTCACCTGCAAATCTTCAGCAGAGCTTCTGGTAACAAACCTTTCACTAATTCTTGGTTCCTCTTCCTCGTTCCCTTGTCACAAGATCGAACCCTGTCTGCCCTCCACCGTGCCATCTGGTTTCTCCGTCCACCAAACCATCTGGATTTATCAGTGAATCCATCATTCTCCCAGACCACCTCTGAACCCTCCCTGGCAGATACCCTCAACCACCCAAGTAACCATCTCTGGAAATACTACAAATACCCGCTTCATCATATTCACCATTTCCTGTGTTTTCTCCAGAGCTCCAGCCGCTGCCTGGTTCCTAAACCATACCCCTCTGGATCACAGACCATTTCCCTTTTCCATAACACTATTCTTACTGGTAAAATCTTAACTTTTCATTTGTCTCCTGAGAGTGATTCTACATGTGGGTTAGACAATTGCTAAACCATGACATTTCTCAATAGTTTAGTTGTGTGTTATTAGCATAGTGAGTTTGTTGAAAGAAGAAGTTACAAAAATGATCATGGGTGGTTCCTGAAACACTTGAAAGCTGACCGGGTCAACCAATCTGATGGCTAAATAACAGATTAAAAAATATCTTTGAGCTCATTTGTCTACTCAATAGTTTCAGAAAAGCCACACCAGTCATCAAACATCACAGGACTTGAGTGAATTTGGAACCCACTTCACCTACACTTAGTAGGACCCTTAGCCATTTTAAATTTGTCTTTGCATCTACTTACAATTTTCCCCAAGAGAATGAGGGAAATTTTTGTACTCATTTTAAAGGTTACAGAGCATTGGTTATTTCTGCTATTCTTTTTGACATGTTATGATGATCAGCCATACCAGATGCTTTTGCGGGCAGGAGCAGCTACAGATAAGCTTCCAAAAGCCCAACTAAACCCAAATAAAAGATGCCTAAGACTTTGAAGAGGAGACATTACAGAGGGGAGAAGGGGAAGAAAACACTTAATCAGGGCTAAATTGGATGAAACCAGTGAAGGGCAGCAGAAACAGTACTGGACTTCAGCACCTTTCGGTTCACCTCTCAGTCTACATGGGCAAAGGTAATTGGTGAGATGCATACAGATTTTCTTTTTAAAGAGGAGCTTCTTCAACTCCTCTGTAAGAACATTACAGGTCATTTCTGCCCTCTTCTTTATACTCATAGTAATTCCTGATGTTTATTGATTTTTCGGAGTATTTTGTACAGACTGATCATGTAGCAAGAACCAACTGCTGCATTTTTGACTTTCAATCTGCAAAGAGTCTTTGCTCAGCTTTCCACTTTAGCAGACCAGTTGGCTTTTATTTGGACAAAACAAACTTGTAGTTTAACAGAGTGGCTTTCTCAAAATATTAAGACGGTTTCTTAAAATAACACAGGTGTTTGTGACCTTCCAGGCTGTTGTTGTGTCATACAGTTAATTTGAAAGCCATCTGTGGCTGCATTAAACTTTGAGAACTAAAAGGGATCGTTAAAATCATTCAGAGGTCATGAAATTTAATATTGAATGTTTACTATGTCAAAATCCTAAATGTCAATTTACAGTAAATTGTCATTTGATAAAATTATCTTTAAGGTGTAAAAACAACTAGCAACTGGATTGTTTTTAGTTAAGACAAAATGTGTGTAAAGTCTCAGATCTGTGAACCTCTGCAGCATCAGTTGCTGTTGGGAACTACTGGATAAGTTTAGACTCCCTTTAACTCATTGTCTGTAGAATATAAATCCCACATTACCAAAAAATCACTCCTGTTTGACTAACTCCAACCATGAGTGCCTGCTTCACATAAGAGAAAATATATATATATATATATATATATATATATATATATATATATATATATATAATTTTTTTTTTTTTTGTATACATGTTTGTCTTGCATGCTTTGCATTTGTTTATTTTTGAATAAAGGCCCAGGATACATTTAGTCTTTTTACACATTTTTCTTTTACAAAGAAAGTTGCACTTCAGTCTGTAACATCTTGCATAGGCTTTTATCCATTAACAACCTGGGCCCAAATCCAATGTGGAGAACATCACCACATCCAAACCCGGAGCAAAAGAGGCAACTGCCATTGTCTTCAAAAGGATCTCTTTGGGCCAGCAGAGGTGACGGCAAGGTTAAAGAACTCAGATGGGTCAAGAACTCATCTGTAAATAAGCTTTAGCAACAGGTTATGAGACTGATTTGACTTTTGATAGCCAATGAGACTGGAGGAGTTATGGTTATTAAAGCCTTTTAAAGTACCTAATGTGCTGTTCCTGTTCTGCACAATGCAAAGTGGACAAGACAGTACATATAATATTTGATATAGTTGTAAGATTTTACCAAAAGCCATTAATAATTTCTTCAGACTGGAATAGGTTTACCAAAGAAAGTAGAAATCTTAATTGTCCTAAAAAGTAATTCAAGTTGAGGTTTTGTTAAAATAAATAATAAAAAAAAAATTGCATATTAAATTTGTTACAAAACAGGACAAGGAGAGCTTTTTCTCTGATACTTTTTAATATTTACATTTTACTCTTATTAATTAGGTTTCTCTTACCTTCTCGTTTGACCTTCAGTGACACCCTTGAGCAATTTTAATTAATGAAAGGCGCACAGGGGAAGGACTAATTACTTTTCTGCTGTCACCTCTTTGACGACGGTTCTGGTGTGTTCCCCTGAGCTTTACCTTCTGTGTGCAACAACAACCGTTGTTTTAACTTCCTCTCTTTCAGTCATTTACATAGTTTTGCACCACCATCTTCTGAAGCAGCCATGTCCCCGGTGAATAACACTTGTTTGCACCCTGAGGCATAACTTGTTTCATTGCTGGGGCATCTTTGACAGTGTTTATGTGCAGCTCCACTTTTATTATTGGTTTCCTGTATTCATCCCAATGTTTCATGGTCTCCACAACATCCTTATTTATACATCCATACCCTTAAGCAAGCTGAATCAACTATTCAATACAGATTATAATGGACATCACTCATAGCTTATTGTTAGAATCTTTCTCGCTAAATAAAATGTGCTTTTGCAAAAATATTTTGTTTGGATAAAATTTGTAAATAAATTCCCTAATGAATAGACTTTGACATCCAGGCTATATTTGGCTTTGACACAAAAAGTCTTCTCATTTGGTAGTTTCGCACTTTTTCCCAAGAAAATATTAGTAAAATTGATTGTTGCCTTTAAACACATTTAGAAAAACTAAGCATACAGTGAAAATTTCTAATCTTAATGTAGATTAAGTGATCAGAATTGTAACAATTAGACAAGTTAGAGTTTTTAAATAAATACCAAAGTAACACCCGCAGTCACCAGCCACTTAAAGGGAACCGTAACATTTTCTTCGTAAATGGATTGTTCTGAACATGTAAAATGTCTCCCAACCATTTGGACTTTAATTGTGGCATTATAATTCAGTTTGGGTTTCAAGATTTCTGTGTTTCAGGATTCTGTGGGTGTGTCTGAAAGGGCAGCCACGTGTCATCACTCAGCTGCCTTCAGTATAACCCTGCCCCTGCTGCTCCAGTGGTATAAAACATACAGTGCAGTAGCCTTGGTGGTTCTCCTGCTCACTTGCGAGTTACACATAGCGGCAATGATGGCGTTTTGTTAGCTAGCTAACCAATTATGCCTTGTTCATGCATCTTCCCTGGATGCCACAATGTACAGGGTAGCAGCTTTGCCTTGTGTGCTTTTTTAAATATTCTGTTGGTGATTTAATTTACAGTAATGACTAAATGTTACAAAATGTGCAAATCTATAATATGATTTTATATTGTGTATCTTGTCATGTCCAAGCACTGTTAGATAATTTTAGTGCATGCAGTGGAGTATATCAGACAATGCATAGTTAATCCACAGGTAATCTTTTATGTGCAAAAAGCTCCTCAGCTAGTTTTATCCCTCCCAGTAGTTGTTTCTTTTTTTTTTTTTTTTTTTTTTTTTTTTTTCCAGCTGTGTGTGTAATAATATTCATGAAATAAGTGGTTTTCCGCTACTTGGTCAGCTGAGAAGACTAGTGAAGTGTGGATGGAAACATAAATATCAACCCCTCCTACAACAGCCATTTATAGTCTAGAGCTGATGTTCACACTGAATCCAATCCTCATATAAATAATTGTCATTAACATGAACACAGCTGAAAGTAACTAAACTATCATGATAGGTAGGAGCTTCTTCCACCTGCTGCCTTCATATGTGAAATAAAGAGTCATGTCACAGAACGTTCTGCTTCTTCACTGATCTCTGATCAGTAAGTCCAAAGCGTCGCGGTCATGTGTGGAAATATTTCAGCTCCTTAAACAGCAACAATGTGTAGTTTTACATGTGGGTAGAACCACAAATATTCTCAAACTTTAGGAACAACCCAGAACACAGAAAAGGGGGAAATGAGGGGATGTGAAGAGGAGGTGCTGCTAGAGGGTGAGACATACTCCTTTCAGGCTGCATGCAGGTATTAGCTGGGTCCTATCCAGCTATTAGCCAGGTGCAGAGGGAGAAAAAGTGAAGCTGTAATCTGTCAGTTCCATCTCTGGTAGTTTTAGGCTTTTGTGATGATGATGATCAAACAACAGAAGTTCCTGCAATTAAGGTTTCCCATTTTGTCCCATTGTGCAATAATAAACATGGTTATAAGTAATGAAATAGATAAATGTTGTAATGGAAAGATGCAGAAGTTCCTGAACGTGGCTGTGGTTTCAACGCCTCCAGCGGACACGACCCCAGTGTTTCAGAGAAGAGGAAAACCGATGTTTTTCATTACTTTTGAGACCTAATTTTATATGCTTAGCAGTGTTTTTAATCATTCAAATTTGACTGGGTTGTTAATACATATTTCTGTGATGTGGAAAAACTCAGAACACACATTTATTGCTACTTTACGCAGACTTTAAGTCATCTTTGTTAATACCTAGTTGGACCTACTTTTGCCTTCTGAACTGCCTTAGTTCTTTGTGGCATCGATTTAACAAGGTGTCTAAAACATTCTTCTGAGATTCTGGTTCATGTTGACATAACATCATAAAGTGCTTGCAGATTTGTCATCTGCACATCTATGACATGAATCTCCTATTCCATGAAATTCTAGCCTGGTAAAAACCAGCCCCTTGTTCTACGCTTTGCTTTGTACAGAGGGTTTGGACCCTATGCCACTGAGAAACGATTGCTTGCTGCAGGTGTGGACATTGTTGAAGTTCTAAACGATAAGATTGGATTTTACCCAATTGCTAATGTTTGGCCATGACGTATGTAATGCGCCAGCTTGACCAGGAAGGAAGCTATGATATGAAACTTACCGGAAATTGCTTGTGTCATAAACAGCTATCCCCCACTGCGAAGAGAGAAGTACCAAGCCGAACGACATCTTTGCCAGCAATAAAATGTCTGAAACATTCCTCTTGCTCCGACTTTAATTGCTCAATATTTCAAAGCATGGCTAATACAGACTGAATGGCTTTGTTCACTTTCTCTGCTGCTTTTGCCAAATTACAACCATAGGTACACTACAATTGTAGAGGGTGAGACATACTCCTACAATTGTAGTGCAAAAAATCGACTTCATTGTTCACAGCTCCTCCTTCTGTTCACTGATTGGCCCGATTGCAATTCATCCTGAGAATTTGAGCTCAATGGGAGAGATCCCAGATGGAGCACTGAGATGAGAATCAAGTGGAATTGTATAAGAAGGCAATGGCCAGGCTAATGAAATCCCAAAGATGCTGGGATTTGGAGACAGAATTGCAACATTAAGATGATCTAGAGATCATATCAAACAACAAAACATTTTACAAAAAGGAACACCTATAATGGATTTTACCAGAGTTGTTAGCTTTAGCTTTGTTACATTTGTTTCATATGCAGTTTGGTGAGGAAAAAGCTGTCACTCACCCCTTCTTTAGATGTAAATCTTATTATGACTCCAATAGGTTTTGTGGCCTGGACCAATAAACCAGTATCACTTAACTATTCTGGCAGCCTTGGCCACAGTAATAAATCTGAAACTGAAGTTCAGTTTAATGGTAAATTCTCCTCTGTGCAAAGAAACACCACTTTGAAAGCAAAGTTCACTTCATTATCACTAAAAATGCAATGCAAGATGCAAGCACAGAGGTGTAACTTTTGACATAGGATGTGAAGAGGCTGGAATATGTTCCTGGTGAGCTCAGACTCTGGTGTCAGATTAAGCTGCAAATAATAAATGGATCTGTGATTTACCAATTTTCAATCCCTGACAGAGCTAGTGTCATTGAGTGACATGATTAAATTATGTCTGGGTTTCTGAATTGGTTCACATTTTAGAAATGCTACAATATACCCTTAAGACCTGAAGAAGGAATTTCAATATAATTTGTTGGATTTGAAAAAATAGTACATTTCCATTAAGAAGTTCAACTAAAACAAAATTACACAATTATTTTGTGCATTACGACATTAAAATCAAGACAAAGGAAATTAATTTGCTAAAATGCCAGAACAATAAGCTTCTTTCTTGAATAAACTTGAGTTACTTCAAAGAATCCTCTGAATCCTAGAGTTATTGTTTTTTACATATTACATTTACTACATCTGAACACACATTTAAAGACAAAATGTTGCTTGTGTTTTTCACCATTCTGTGTGTCTGCCTGTGGTTTAATTTTTCACATTGCTACTTGAGGTCCTTGCTGAAAACACCAAAGTCATTATTCAAACGTTGATTTGATGCAAAAAGCTCAATCAGTGGTGATTTTTAACACATTGCTCTGGCAGCAGGTTTGTGCATCAGAATCTCATCAGGGGATGAACAAACAAGAACAGCTCCAAAATAACACAAAACAACAACCCAACATCACGCAAGTAGAACCTCAAACGTTAGAGCTCTTGTGGGCAAAACAGAAAATTTTTACAAAGTTGTTTTTTAAGCATCTTAATGTGGTGGAAGTGTAGTATAAACCAGCATTTTTATGGCTACTGCTCATGACATTTCAACAAATAGCAATTATTTGGCAAAAAATCCATTAAGATTGCAATCATTTTCTTGTCTTTGCTTGTACATTATTTTTCATAATATCAGAAACTTATATCAAATTAATTTATGCAGCAAAAACCTGTAAGCATGTGTTCTTAATTAACACTATTTAACATGTCCCCTTTGCTTTCCATCATGGATTCAGTGTGGTTTATAACATTGCTTTGGTTTATTCAGTAGATTAACAAAATCCAAATGCTAAAAATAGATTTAATTGTAATTTAACTCAGCTGCAATTTGCCAATATTAATCTACCCTCATGAATACTTGCATTCTATGGAGAGCTGTTTAATTCAGAATTAAATACATAAATAATGCTAAATTATTCCATGAAATAAATAAATATCTCCATTAAATAAAACAAAATATATATTTATAAAAGAAAGTTTTATCTTATTTGTTTTTTATTTATTCATTCATTCATTTCAAAATGGTGTTTTACTTTGTGACTCATATTTTGTAAAGCTACTTTATGTATTTCATGAACTTATTTTTTTGCTCTGTTTTATTTCATGGTCTTTTTATTTCATGTTCTTATATTCAAATGAGGTGAGCAGCGTTTTCTCTGTGGAGTGGGGCTCCTGTTGGTCAGAGTGAAGCAAGCAGAGAGACAGCAAACTTTAGCAAATCTGCATGAGGGTGGAATATGCGAGTGTGACCAAGTGGTGACCTTTAAACAGCAGAAGCAACCACAAAATATCCCCAAAGTTCAAGATCATACAGCAAGAACGATCCATTACAATTTCAGTTTATTTTACTTCATGTTAAAAAAATACAATCATTCTTTAAAAAGGCAGGGCAGAAAACTTAGTTTTAGCTAAATGAACAAAAACAAAAAACAACAACAAAAAAAAGAAAACATTACAGAAGTCATCCAGTGTCCTCACTACTACAAACAGGTTGAAAAAAAAAAAAGAATTCACCACCAGCTACTGCTGAGATCTGCACCTGCTTACAGAAAAACAATTATATTAATCAATGACAGGTATACAAATTGAAGGGATTACAAATTTTAGAATAATTTCCACACACACATGCTCTCACACACATCTCTGCAACTGAGGGATCAGATGTCTGCCCCAAATAATCTCCGCCCACAATCCTATGGGGGTAATTCACAGAGCAAAGGAGGGAGTAACCCTGCCAACACTAAAACAGCCAGTCACACAATTGACCAGGAGCCAAAACAGCAGCCTCAGGTCGCTGATTGTTTCCATCCACAGAAGAGGGTTTAAGGCTTCCATCAAGGGCAACACCCTCTGGACTGCAAGCCATGTCCACTCATAATCAACCAAATCCTTAACCAATTTGGTGGGGCCAGCAAAACAGACATCTGACGAAGGGACGCCATTCCGGCTGAAAACCCAGTGCAGGTGCCGCATGGCTGTACCAGCAGCATGTAGACAATGATCTGGTAAATGATCAGTGCACGGCTGCTTTTAAAAAGGTTCAGCTCCGCCCCTCAATCACTTATGCAAATCAGCACTCCTGCAGCAAAGCTCACCTTGTCACATGAGCTATTAGGGCTTGAACTGATGTACTGGGACAATGAAAGAGGAAGAAAATCTTTGGAGGACAGAAACTCATCTCTGTTTAATCTAAAGCTCTTCAAACCCACCCAAATCAACACAACTCAGTTGAGGCAATGACAACACCTGGAAGTGTCACATGTTTCAAAACAAGAGCACATGAACATAGCTTAACTCCCCCGTTTACAAGGGAAGGCCTGCCATATTGAAGCAGGGAACACAAATTCTGTCAGGGTTAATTACCTTGGCACAACACCAGTGCATCAGTTCAAGCCCTTATAGCTCGCAGCTTTGCATGTTCAACTCTCATGAAGTTCGCTGTCTCTCAACTTGCTGCACTCTGATCCACAGAGAAAACTCCGCTCCCTCATTTGAATGTAAGAACATGAAATAAAAAGAGCCTGAAAAAAAATAGCGCTAAAAAAAGGTCCATGATATACGTAAAATAGCTTTACAACATAAAACATCATTATGAAATGAATAAACAATAAAACAAATGCATAAATAAGTGAACCTTGAAGTAAGTAAATAAATAGGCTTGAAAGAAATAAATGCATCTTGAAATAAATAAGAAATAAACACATAAGGTAAACATTTCTCTTTTTAAAATGTTTTTTTAAATTTCATGGGGACATTTCTTTCTTTATTTATTTCATAGAATATTTATTAATATTGTATTAATACCAGTATTTTATTTATTTAATTTTGAATGAAATAGGCAAAAGGCATATTATCAACAAAGATTAATATCATTAGCTAAATGTTTTTTTTGAAAAATCAGATTTTTTTTTTTTTTGTGGTCATATATACTGCAAATAAATGCGACCACAATCATACTTATGTGTGAATGGTACATGACCTGAAAGGAACCCGCATGCACAGAAGAAGAATTCAAAAGTCACACAGAAACTCGCTGTTTATGGAAGTAATAATAATGCTGCTATCTATGGATCAATTTTAAAGTTGTTGAGCAATGGGAGCTGACAGTATTTTCACAAATTCATAACAAGATGAAGAAAGTGAAGAAGAAAAAAAGTGCTGGCACTGCTTGCTTCAGCTATTGTTTACATCCAGATATACCACATCTGGCCTCCTGTGGTGAAGAATTTTGACACGTCTCATGTCAAGGACATAAAAGTCGGATAAAATGTGACTGTAGCTGCTTTGAAATCTTAAATACCTATTTGATTTAGTACTACATATGGAAGTGGCAGAAATATATATATATATATTTTTTTTTTACGTGAAAAGATCAGAACTGGGCCATTAGACTGCTGTGAAAAAGTTGGACATGGGTTGTATATGGGAAAAAATATTGAATTTGGATTATATTTGCTTGCTGTGTGAATGTCGCCTTAGTTTAGCTTTGCTTTCAGTAATAGAGTAGATATTTGGCCAAAATTTGTTGTTTTGTTTATTTTTAAATCTTTTGGTAGTTTTAGATTGAGATTTTAAGAATTTTGAGATCAAATTGTATCTGAATTTTGTGTTTATTACTGATACTGTTATGTTTTGTAGTGGAGTAAGACCAAGGTGTAAACAGAGGAAAGGTAGTCTCATTTTGATTGTGATTATTTATTAAAGAATTTCTGAAGCGATGATGACAACAAAGAGCCTGAACAACAAAATTAAACTGGTGGGACAGGCAGAAAAGCATAGCACGTAATGTATGGATATGCCAAACAACGAAAGGAACTGAATGTTGGATCTGGAAGACTCTTATCAGCCTCACCTGGATCATCTACTGCTGTGCCACGTACCACACTGCAGTCAGTCAACGTTGGGTCCGCGCTCTCACTGAAGCCAATCATCGTGCATGATCCCATTTATAAAGCTCCTCATCAATGGTTCCTTCTGCATCCCAGATGAACTTCCATCAGTTGGTAAGCACTTTTGTTATGTCTGAGTTTGACTCCAATGATCTAGCTGGATCCCATCTCCTCTTCCATGAGGATCCAGACCCCTCTCCCTCATTGTCCATCCATCGAAGTGTCCGTTTAGCTGCTCGCTTGGATCTTCCTTCTCCTTCTACTTAATTACGAGCCAGAAGAAATTCTCCCGGCTCTGGCCTGGACTCCTCCTGGGTTGCCTGCCTTGCCATGCTTCTGCCCTACGGGGACTTATCGCCATACCATCCTCCCTTTCCTCAGCCTCCTCTTATCACCATCTTTGGCAAGTGCACAAGAAAGTCATCCACTCCTCCTACTGAGTGCCACCAGGGTCATTCTTCTTCCGCCCCAGCTCTTGCTTCTCCTGGTCCTGCTCCTGCTTCTCCTGGTCCCACTCCAGCAGCCATTACATCATCATCGCTCTACGCTCCTCCAGCTGTTCATCCACCCGATGCTCTTCCTTCTACTTCTTCCCTTTTACCAGTCGACGTTCATCTCATTTCAACTTCACTCATCATCTCCATGGATACGCTTCATTGCTCCATTGCATCCGTTTCAGACCACCTGCAGGGATTCGTTGCCGCCAGCTCTCCCACGTCTATAGTTCCTCTCTCTTCTGCTCAGCCCCTTGCCCAGCCCACTGTTCAGCCCACTGCTCAGTCATTCCCTTCTGCGTTCACCCTTGCTAATCCCTGACTTGGACCTTCCCTAGGTAATATGTAATTTTTCCATGTCTCTTTCATCTTGCAATGCTAGAATTACACCTGCATTCCATGCTTTCCACCCTCTCTTCCCTTAACAGGCAGAGCTTACATACCCATACATGCTAACATTTCTCCGAGGCTCCGTTCCAAAATTCTTCGGGGGCATTTTATTAACCTAGTTTCATTGATCCTCCCAACTCCTGAGGCCGATCAGCGCATTGCCTCAGATGATGGCTTCACAGCGATCTCTAAATCCTCTGATCCTCGCCTTTCTAAATAACTCACTATTGGTGAATTCCTGGCTCTAAACTCCAGGTATTCTGCCGTCTGTGCCCATCAGCCAACGCTCACCCTACCGCAGTCCCTCTTCTAGAGGACCTGATGCTGAACTGAAGAAGCCCTCACTTCAACCGTTCCTCCAGTCAGCAAAATCTTACATGAAATTAGGCCTCGCAAAACTTACACTTTTGCCTAGCATTCATTCTCTAAATTCTGTTCAGCTTACAATACCCCTCTGTTTCCCATTCTCATTCAAACTATCCTAGCATTTATTACCTATCTTTGCCACTTTAAGCCCCCTTACATTTACAGCTTATTGGCAGCCATAAATTTTTACTCCAGATGTCATCAACCATGCTCCTCTCCCAGCCTTGTTGCAAATCATTCCATTATGCTGCTTCTGAAAGGAATCTCAAAGAATCACCTTACCAACCTGACAACAGGAAACCCATAACACTCCCCATTCTCAGAAGCCTGCTTACGGCTCTCTGCCTTAGTCCATTTTCTTGCTATGTAAAGTCTCTTCTCTCTAGCCCCTTTCTCTTGGCCTTTTATGAGTTTCTCAGATTAGGAAAATTTACATCCCTGAACCATGTATTTACCCCATTTAGGGATTTAGATTTCTTGGATCTCAAATTTCATCCAGATCACTATAATCTTCATCTGAAACATTCAAAAGAGAAAGTCCCACGTACCATCTCTATCGCCCATCGAGACGGCCCATTTTGCCCCTTTCATGCTATGTTTAAATTCGCCTTTAAACGCCATAAGCTAGCTTCTCATGCTAAACCTCTGTTCATTACTCCCAAAGGTGCTCCCATGACAGCTGCCTGATTCCTTAAATTCCTTAGGAAAACACTAGTTTTATGTAATTTTCTGCCTAGTCATTTCTCAGGTCACTCATTTAGAATAGGGGCAGCCACAACCGCTGCCACTCAAAGAGTTCCCACAGCTTCCCTTCAACTTGTCAACTGTTGGTCTTCTTCACTCTCTCCACTTTGCTAATTGCTCAATGCTCTCTCTGCCTCTGGGTAAGTGTATACAGCAGATGACTGGTGGTGGTTGGCTACCCAGTCTATACCCTGTCTACGCCTTGGCAGGCTTTTGAGAGGAAGACTCTCTAATCCTTGTCCTAAACTGTTCATCTGAGTTTATGGCAATTCACAGCATCCAAATCTTCTGCCAGGGTCTGAGTGCCAAAGAACTTCAAGTCAATAAAAACTTTCTAATTGCAATTTTTTTTCTCCATGTGAGACTCTCCAGTTTGAAATGGCTTATAACTGCTGTGGAGGTGATCAGGGACATGAAAATCAGGTAAGTCTAATCAACAGAATGCAGTGCAACTTGGTGGGGATGTGGACTGGACCAGTAGCTGGAGAAAATATTTAATATCTGGAGTAAATCTTTGCAATGAACCTAATGCAGAGAGACATTAACATCGTATAGTTAAGTATTTGTTTGTTATTCACGAGTCATATGGGCACCTTTGGAAACTTTGTGCAGCCTGGTCTGTAAGCTTGTCCCACTTCCCTTCCTACAATTGTGTCTTCAACTAGAAATAGTTGTGAAAAGTCTGGAGTATTAGAAAAATGTTATTTTGTTGTATTCACACAGGTCATTCTGCTTTCACACTCCACAGCCAAATGGTAATGCTGCAGACAACCATTGTCTTCCAATCCATAGGTAGTCAGCCCAATTTCTTCCCAATTTCTTCACTTGAGATCCAGAGTTAATAGACAGGACTTGTCTTGTGGCCAAGACTGAGACAGTCTCGGACTGTAGGGAGCTAATTTGGGATTTGCACACTGGTGTTGGGATCCAGAGTTAATGGAGATGCAATCCGGGGCCGAAGCAATCTGACTGAGGACCAGCTTCTTTACTGTTTTTAATATTGCAAAATCCTAATGACTATTAATTATATGTATGATTATCATCCTCTTGACTTCTAGAACAAACAAACAGAATCTCGATAACTTTGAGGACCTTTAATCATCTTATTATTTTATGTTTTAAGATGAATTATTCCTTAGTCATGTGTAGCTTATAAGTAGGATTGTTGGGCTTGTTGAATAGCAAGTATTAGTAGTATTCTAGTAGTATTATCTGATATTCTTTCTATGTAATTTTTAGTAAACTATTAGACTGGCATTAAAGTAATTTCTAGAAGCTGATATCTGCTACCCCTCAGTGAGTGAAAGTCTAGTAAAATGTAAAACAACAGGTTTTTTTTACAGAAGCCGAGGGCGGATGTGTTATTCATAAACTTTGTTCTGATGATTTTCTTGAGCTAATGATTGGCCATAAATATGCAGTGAAAATGTGCAGGGTGAGGCAGAAATATGGAGCTAAATTGAGGCCATAAAGTTTGTTCAAAAGAAAAATTTTTTTCAGTGTCAAAATTTTTTTTCAGTTTCAAAATAATTTTTCAGTTTCATTTTTTTTTCTTTTGAACAAACTTTATGGCCCCAAATTAGCTCCATACTGAAAGTACCATGCCTCACTGATGGAGAGCAGTGCTGAGCCCAATTGGCACAATAGGCAACAGGTACTCTTCTTCTATGCATTGAAAAGACTGAAAAACAATTGGAAAAATACAAAAAAATGAGGTCGGAATAGAACCATTCAAGGCCACTCTCCTCTCCATTAAAAACCACCAAATTTTTACAAACGAAAGGAAAATGAGAGAGAAACAAGAACTTTTTTTTCTTTTTTTTTTTTTTTTTTTTTTTTTTTTTTTTTTTTTTTACTGTTTTTTTTTGTTTACAACAGAGGGAAAGAGATATGCGTGAATATATGCATGGACTTCATATAAAACGGTAAGATCATACAAGAGTTTCAGGTTTAATCAGAGAGATCAGTCAAAGAAAACATTAAATTAAAAAAAAAAAAAAATTAAGGTGTCCTTATATTAAATATTCTTTTATTTTTCGTGCTGTCATATTGTTAAATTATATGGAATTGATTAAAGCATATTCAAAGGTTTAATCGGTTATGGTCAAAATGGAAATATAAGATTCTATATTGGATTTTGGATTTGTACATCTGATTCTGGGGGATCAGTGCCTCACCAGTCATGAACCTCACTGCAAGTCACTACTGCAGACATCTTGGTCACCATCAGCTTGTTAAACCCAAAGAGTTATATAAAACAAAAAGCAGGACAAGAGCAAAAGAAAAAAAAAACACTTTGCACAATAAAAATTTTTACTTCATTGATACAAATAAATTTAGATGGTAATAATTCTATAGTTCCATTCAGGTATTCTGTTTTTTTATATCACCAACATCATCAACAAGATTGTGATTCAGATATAATACTGTAAAGCAGGTAAATCACGCTGTTTTTGTTGATTCTTGTTACATCAGCAAAATCTCATACTCATCAGTGTATAATTGGATGCATATTAATATTGAATAGGGTTTTTACTAGTTACATATTTCTTGCAACCCTGTAATAATAAATTAAATACTCAAACTCTGGGTCATTGCTGCACCATAGCCCCTTCTTAATCATTTATTGTGAAGAGTGCTTCATTTTGACACTCAGTATGTGTGAAGCTTTTAGCTGTTTAAAACCACTTTTCATTTTTAAGCATCAAAAACTAGCAACATAATTGATAACTTTTTTGTTTTTCTAATAAACTGCAGTACTTGTATTAATCATATCCTTTGTCTACTAATGCCACTCTCAACAAGTGCACATAATCGAGCATGCAGGGCTTAACAGCCTGTTTAGTTGCGCAGTCATTAAATCACACTGAGAGTTCAGTTTTATGCACATCAGGACTACATTTTTAGTCCAGCTTTTTCATTATTGGCACAAACAACAGTTTTGTACTTTAAAGCCAATGTCTGCACAAATTGTAATGCATCATACTTTGTCCAAAAGACTCCGAATTGTACAGAGGAGTGCTTAAACTTATATCTCCACAAATGAAGTTAAACTTAAAACAAATAATTACAGGCTCAACTTAATAGCTACCATGTATGATTTTTCAGTGCAGGCATCAATTTCACATATTTATAACCTAATACAGACATGAAACCAGACTTACACATAAATATTTTTTACAAGGAGAAAATTTCATTGTGAAATGTTAAGCTTATGCTGTCAGCTGTGTTTATCTTTTTCTTCTGTTTGCCAATAGAATAAAATCCCACTCTCCAGGAGGGATTTTGACATTTTTTTAAAGCTCTAAAAGAAAATATTGCTAGTGATTCATGGTTTGCTTTTACATTATACAATAACAGTTGATTTTAATTATTCTTTTACTAAAAGCATCAGACAATGCTTTAACAAAGAGAGACATCAGGTGCTTATGTTTCTTTGCAAGTAACCCTTCTTATTTTCAGATTTGTCCATTTCTTTGTTATTGCTTTAAAGACACTGCCATAGATTTTTACTTTTTTCCCAGAAAAAGCAAAGGTAACATCAATAAATTAAATCAAATAGATTTCTGATAATAAACCTAAACTGAATATTCAGTTGGTAGATAGGAGTCTAGTCAATATTTTTTGCAAATTGCATATCTGCTTTTGACATAACGTCATACAACATTTTACAGTCTGGATTCACCATCACAAAATGTATATCTTGGACTGTAAAAATTGACCTTATAAAATAACATCATTGTAAAATTCATGTTTAAATTATATTTTTTATCAAAATAAAACGTGCTTAAATGTGTTTAATCACTTAGCCAAATAATGTCAGCATGAATACGAAGTATAAGAATTTCTTTTATTAAAAAACAAAACAAAAACAACAAATGTTTGACAAATCTTAGGCTCTTTCAACTGCAAATGGTATAAAACAAAATAAAAACCAATATAACTGAACTCATGAATTATTTCCCATCAATAGCAAATAAACCTGTTCTCTACAGGAAATGCAACTCTAAAAAGTTTAACAAATAACTCACTTGATTGTGGGGGATACATTTTTTAATCATCACTTGACTTTACTTACTAACTTAGCCAGAGAGACTTCAAGCAGAGCTGATCCAAGGTTGTATGAATTAGATCCGAATTTGATTTGGCAGCATTCCAATTTAACTAATTTGACTAATATATTTTCCATGTTTAAACATTTATGCCTTAGACATCAAACATGAACTTAATAACAATTTACTACTGAAAAACATGAGAAGCTATACAAAATATAAAATGATTTTGGAAGAAAGTGTGTGTTCTTGATTGGCATTCACTTCATGTTTCATGTACTGATTTGGATAATGTGAGTGTGTTTTAAAAAAATGTATGTTATTTTTTCAGATTTTTGTTGTAGAAATTTTATTCTCCCTTATAGAGCTTCTAAAGTTTAGATGATATTTTTTAAAAAGTCTTTACATTGACTGCACAAACATATAACATTTTAAATATCAGTGATTATAAATTTTGTTTTGCATTATTATCACCGATGCATTACTATGAAGAAAATTAGATTTCAAACCTGTTCTGACTTGAGAGGTAATAGTGTTCTTGAGGACCCTCTGTAGAGCCGAGGGCATTAAGCATCTGCATTGTTTGCTTATGCCTTAAGCTGACTCTCCTCCAACAGTCATCTGTTTGCTTACATTTCTCATCAGAAAAGTAGCAACCTTGATCTTGAGGAGTTAAGCAATAATACCAATAATTTTCCTGTGATCATGATCAGGATTTGCAAACAAAAGCATTTGATTTGCTTCATAATTGTTGTTCTGCGTCCTGCTCTAGTACAATGTTTCCAGAAATAATATTTTCTGCAAGTAATTAAGACAGATGTTCACACAGATGAAATTAAATATTAATCTATAAAAACAAAACAATTCACCATTTACAACTTTTCCTTAGGGAATCTCTGTGTGATAGCATTTGTAAAAAGCATAGAAGAATCTAAGATTAACATTTGAAACATTAGACATTCAGAGCTTCATTATTTATTATGTTAACCTGCATTTAGTCAACAAACTGTGTTTTTTAGTGTGTGTGAAAAATCTGCATGTGAAAAGCTTCAAAGGGATCTGTGCTTAAACAAGGCTCATGCCTGTCCTTCACAGACCTTGAGAAGGTTATCCATCCATGCTTCTCATCTTTCTGAGGCTAAATCCCTCTGCTCTAACCAAAGCAGCGACTGCAACACTCTGAGAAAGCTCAATGAATAAATAACCCGGTAAATGTAGCTTTTCTTCTCCATTTACATGTTACCTGTTTAAGATCTGAATACAACACACTTGTGTTATTTTCCTATTTTATTCTTCTCTTTCTTGGAGGCTTGTAGCCTATTCGTTTCATTTTTATCCTTGTTTTTTTTTTATTTTTGGTTGTGCCTTCCCTTGCCTTGAATTGTTGTCATAAAATGTTTTACATGGCACAGGTTTTACTTGCTTGATTTTTAGCTTTAACAACCTGTGACTGATTTCTTCTATTTTATTTTATCTCCTTGTAACCTGGGATAAGAGCTCTAAAGGTCTTAGGCTTACTCACACAGGCGTTAAAAACATGCAGAACAGCCCGCTAATGTTATCTCATTATTATTATTATTATTATTTTTGTAGATAACTTACAAGTAACCCTGAAATGATTGTATTCACATATGCCATTAAACAAAATAAAAAAAATATATATCTACTTAAATATTTTTGAAGGTGGGTTGTAATTTTAAATCAAAGACAAGATATGTATAAATTGTAAAATCATAGTATACAAAACACTTCAGAAAGTATACCTAAAAATCATAACTTAAATAATAAAAAGGTACCACCTATTTTAGAAGCTTAGTTCTCTTTTCCTAAATGTTAGTGCTGTGAAGAACTCATGTTACATTTCAAATCCCACTATTTCTACCAGTGTGTGTGTGTGTGTGTATATATATATATATATATATATATATATATATATATATATATATATATATATATATATATATATATATTTATTTAATTTTTAAACCTAACTTTAATGATTTTGTATATTTTGTGGTTGGTGCTTTAAAGGAAATTGTCAACTCAAGTAAACTTTATCATCCCCAAGAGGCAATTTATTGTGCAGACAGCAGAAAACATAAAAACCATCACACAAGAAAAATATATTAGTCCTTACAGTGTGGGTCTGGAATTGACCAGGGTGATAGCAGTAGGGATTTTATGTATGTTTTGCAACAGTGAAATATTTTCAAGATGGGGTGATGAATTCTTGTCGATTTTTGTGTCTTAAAAGAGTCTATTTTAACAAGCAGACATTTAGCTTACATTCATTTCCCTTGTGGCTCCGCATTGTAAACTTTATGTAATTTTTTTCTGGCAAAAATATTAGTTGACACACCATCAGAAACAGTGAGTAGATGTCAATTATACAGTCTTTTCACATAGGAGTAAATTTTAAATAACAGTAACCCTATTTACTAAGATAAATAAACTGTAAGTGATTGTTTCTCTCCAGGTTTTTATTTCCAAGGTGACATTTAAGTCTTAGGTCTCTGTGGGTACTTCTGTTTTCCTTTTAAAAGCCAGATGCCACTATATTTGCCTGGAGTACCTCTCTGGAACATTTTCGTTTTCATGCCAAAACGTTTCTGAGCTCTGTGTCTATCATTTGACCTCAGTAAAGTGCATTTATCTAATTTATGTCAGACTGAGGTCCAATTTTGAAAAAAAAACAAAAAAACAAAACAAAAACTCATGTATTATGGAGCACAACTGCAAACCTGCTAACCGCTCCTAAGCTGTTCTTCACTTGCTTCATGTTGTGATGGCTCAGGAAAGTGAAAGAAAAACAGAAGATGAAAACTGCCTCTTAAGAAAAAGGTATGGGCTCAACTAAGAAAAAAAAAACAGATCTGCAAATAAACAAGTATGGTGAAAAGATGAAAAGATAAATATTCTATCATCACAAGCATTTTAACTTCACTTCTCCCACCCAAACGTTCAAATTAAATACTCTTCCATTATCTTATTGTTCATGTTAATAGCCACAGGCTGATATTATTCTTCACAGCACCAGAAGCTCCCTGAAGACCCTCCCAGCCCAGCATGCCTTTGGATGTCCTGCACACAAAGTCATTAAAACAACCTTAACTTACATTTAATATTAATCAGCTCCAAAGAAATCTTCTACTTGGAAAGAAATTGGGATTGTGTTTATCTTTTAAACCAACAATACAATTGTAAGCCATGACCCATAAACCATTAGGAAAGCTACCTTGTTTATCTGAGCAGAAAATACAAGTTCAAGTTAATTTGTTATAGTGCTTTAAGGGGACCGGTAGGCACCAGTACACAGTACCATCACTTCTAAATTTTACCGATCAGCGTACCGGGACTTATTTCCATTAAGGGTTAAGGTATTATTTCCAGCGTTCGGTGCGTATACCGGTACTTTCCCGTGTTGCAACAGGTGTTACGTCAGTCTGCGTTTCCCCATCAATGCACCCTCAAAGCTCTGCATGCACAAGTGGCCAAAACAAAACAACAACCGCACGTGCTCCCTCTCAGTCCGCAACCGGCGCGCTCTCACACAGAGGGACTACGGCAGCTCGTCGTGGTGAAGAGACGGAACCAATGTGCAGACAGCTATTGATTAGAGGCATTGATGAGAAATTTAATAAGCAAAACTTACAAAACTCAGGAACAGGAAAAACGGGACATGGAAGGGAGCAAAGAATTATGTGAATCAGGGCCTGAAGACAGAGAATCCGGCGCTGAAGAGTGAAAAATCAAGAATTTGAGCGGCAGATCAGGTAAATCACATCAGGATAATTAAGCAGCGTAGGTGAATTGCGTTAGTGAAAATTACTTGTGGACGTGAATACAATAGAAACAGGAGGCAGACGTATAACATGAGAAGCTAAAGAGGACATATCCATAAACCAAAGAAATGCTAAAAGTAATGTAGAAAAACTAAATAGAAATGCACAATGAACAAAATGCAAGAATAAACACAAACTAAATACAAAGGAATACATTTATATGGCAAAACCTTTTGAGCAATAATAAATACAGGGGACTGAACAGAATATGGCAAGATCTGAACTGAAGTAAAACACAATAGATCATGATAGGAAAACATCTGAATGAAAATAATATTCAGGACGGGAAACACAACTATTAAGTATGAAATAGACCTCAATGAAAGAACTAATATGGCAGAAACTATGAAGCATAGTTCTATGAAGCACAAGCAGAGGTTGGTAGAGGACCCAAAAATTGTACTCAAGTAAGAATAGCACTTCAAACGTATCCATCCAAGAAATCACTCAAGTAAGAATAAAAAAATATTTTTTAAAAATGGATACTCAAGTACTGTGTAACTGATTATGTCTGGTTTAATAAATAAAAATTATGTCATCAGACAAAAAGTATAAAGTTGAAGTTTGTTACTTTAAAGACTTAAATGAAAATAGTGGGGGGTTTTTTCAGTGTTATTCAACATGTCCAAACAACATTAACATCATGAGGCTTAAAGTTAATAAAAGTGGCTCCGAGATACTTTGAATTTGAGTCATGTGGATTTGACTTAGAACTGGCTTTGTTCTTCGCTGTTTGTAATTTCTGTATCATAAAACTGAGTTATAGATTGATAGACAGATCTATCTAAAAGTATTATGTTTTTGTCTTATATTTGTAAGACATTAGGGAGAGTACCGGCACATGAAAATCATCAAAATCGTAGAGCAAATATCAATGCATCAAAATCATGAGGATCATCAAACAAATATAATTTGAAAATAACTGATTAATGTTCAACTTACTACTAATCAAAGGCAGCTCTAAACAAGTGGGTTTTCAGCCTTGATTTAAAAGAAATCAGTGTTTTGGCTGTTTTGCAATTATCTGGAAGTTTGTTCCAGATTTGTGATGCATAAAAACTGAAAGCTGCTTCTCACATACACTGATAGTATCAACTGCATGCACTTAAACCTTATAAAAGTTCAAATGATCAAAAGCTCAGGGCCTCAAATGATGAATTACATGGCAGCTGGATCTGCCTTCAGCTTTGCTTAGTTTTGGAGAATAACTAGAAGATCGTGCCACCCAACACACCCTGAAACAACTGTGAAAAACTGAAATTTACAGGTCAAATATTTCAACATGGAATATTTTTACATATGAAAATACAGAAATGCCTGACCACTTGTTTTATTAGCATAAACAGGGTTGTTATCACAATATGTTTTCACAGCATTTCTAGGTGTCTAGAACTAGAGTGAGAAGTCTCATCAAGACATTCAAAGAGGGCAACACAGCACAGATCAAGCCTGGCAGAGGCCCTGGATATAAAACTAGTGAGAAATGTCACTAAACACCCCCTAACAACCGCCAAGACACCAATAAATGACTTAGCCAAGTCAGCAATTATAGTCTAGAAGACAATCGCTACAGTCCTGCACAGGAATGCACTGCAAGCTGCCAGACCAAGAAAAACTTGACTCCTGCAGAAAACACACTTTCAAGCCAGGCTAAAGTTCTGTATGCCATGGACAGACTGGAGAACAATTATACATACTGGAAGCATATCCTTTGGTCAGATGAAATTAAGTTAGAACTGTTAGCCAACAGAAACCTTGCTCACCTTTGGAGAAAAAAGGAAGAGGCCTTTTATAAATCTGAAGGTGCTTTAGAGATTTGTCAAAGATGAATGGGGGGGTCAGGAGGATTCTTCAGGAGACATGTCAGAAACTCGTTGAAAACTCCAACATCATTAGGCTCTTATCCATCAAAAAGGATACAGAATAGCATCAGGGACTTGGATACTTAGTTTTTGGTTTTGTGGAATACCTTCATTTCTGAATGTAAAAATGCAGCTATGTAACCATCCAAAATAAACAAGGGATGTTTAAACAAGACATGTTAACTAAAAGATATATTATAATGATTTACTAGATTTTAGTCCCACTTCCCTTCACCTCTGAGTTGATTCAGTCCAACTCACCCCAACTTTAAAATTAAAGTTGCTTGAACCTACCAGCGTAAAGCAACATGCAAACACTTGCAAATGCCGTTCAGTATGTGTCTGAAGAAACATCCCAATGACCGAACTGTAAACTCCATTAAATATGCATATATCACAGATAGCACTGGCAAAGAAAATGTTTTTATTAGGAAGTGAACTCAAAATCAACCAGCATTCTAACCCCCATGGAATCACAAAAACATTTGCCAGGAATATAGTTAAAAGTGTCAACATTTTAGTGGATTGCGTTTTCAAGGTTTTCCATCCATCCATCGGGTATGTCCACTTATCTGTGCAGGGTCTCAGGGGAACCAGTTCTAATCACCAGTGGTCATTGGGCGAGAGGCAGGGTACACCCTGGACAGGTCGCCAGCCTATTCCCTTGTATTTTTATTTATTTAAGTAAATATTTTGTCATCTTTTTTGTAGAGGGGTTGTATATATTTTCTCAGAGATACAGACTGTCTTCCTAAGCATAGTCAAAGGGATGTTACCTTGGCCTACCCAAAGGCCATCTCTTGAGACAAGCTAATAACTAATGAGACAAATGGCTAATGGACTCATTAGCAATGTAAGAGACTGCCTGTTCTCAATATAGTTCAGCTATGCAGCTGGAAAGATGTTATTCTTTGGGGTATCTGGTTGTAAACAAATGCAGTGATGTGCAACGCCATACCCATCAAGGTGGTAAAGCACATTAAGACAACATGAACAAACAAAAATGCACTGTACATATACATGTTTGAGATACATCAAAATATTTGTGTTGGCCTCAGACCATCGGCAGAGTGTGGAAGTATTTATGCAACTCAGGTAAATGTTGACACTGACATTCAAAAATCCAGCAATGCAGAGTGATCTAGATGATGCAGTCAAACTTCAACTGGGCTGAAAGTTAGTCCAGGTCAAGAAGGACTTAGAAGAACTGCTAATAATCACAAACACAACAAAAAATAATAATTATACATATTTGGAGAAGCACAAGTGAAAGAAGAATAATACTGAGTGAGAAAACAGTTCCAGTTAGCAATTCAAATTATTTTTACATTAAGTTCCACCTCTCCAAGATACAGACCATTCATTTCATTTATTATGTATTTTCCACAGAAACTCAAACTACCAAGAGTAGTTTCTCTTTATATATGAGTGGATGTTTAAACAGCTTCACTGACTCCCATTGTGCTTATACGAATTAATAACACCCTGCTTATTGATGCTGTCTTAATGCATTTTTGGAACTAAGCTTTGAAATGAAAGTTAGAGGTTAGACCTTCAGTGTGCAGTGTTTGAAATTCTGCATAATAGTTCATTAAAAGATAAGGAAATTACTTTCTTATAAATATTCTAAACATTTCTCTACTGTACAATAGTTTCCAAAAGTATTCATATCTCTTGAACTTTTTCACATTTTATCTCAAATGTATTTTACTGGGATTTTATGTGGAAATGTCAAGAGTACATAATAAGAGCACCTTCTTTCACATAATTTGCTGTACACTCTATATAACAGGTAGCAAACTGCAAACAGGATGTTTTCTGGCTTTCTTATCAGAGTGGATTTTTTTTCTTTGCCACATCAAATGTATGACTAATAGTTCTGCTGACAGATTTAGTGGTTCTTTGTAGCTATTCCAGAGTTTCCAAGGGCATACTGGTTTAATAGGAGTCATACTATTTTAATTCATGGCTGAAAAATCACTGATAAGGACATTGTTTTACATCTGCTTTACACTTGGAATGTCTCCAAGACTTCATCCCTAACCTGTCTGGTATGTTCTTGGTGTTGGTCACTAATGTTCACAGAGCAACTGCATTTATATTGAGACTGTGTCACTCAGCCACAAATTTTATAACCTCTAAATACAATTAAGTGCTCTAGATTTTATTTTGTTGTATCAGAGTAAAGGGAACTAAATATATGCCATTCTTATCCAATTTTATTTGCCACTTCCTAATTGTGCACTACCTTGTTGCTGGTCTGTTAAATAAAATACAAATGAGAAATGAAAACAAAATGTTTCTACACTGGGACAAAATGTAGAAAGCACTACATTTTCTACATTTGAAGCTGAAGCACTATAAAGACATACAATACTCAGTGCAAATATGCACACTGTTGACATGTAAATGTGCATCAGCGCAAACTTGCAGCAGAATGCAGCCAGTAGCATTTAGAAAAAATAAGGAGTCATAATTTATTTCTGACCTCAGTTTTCCTGGACATTTTAAAAAAAGAGAAAAGCAACCAGGGAAAATTTACCGAGGCTTGCTTTAAGAAAAATACAATATACATCACTCAGTTAATGTTATAAACATTAGATCGATGGATCACCAGGTACTGCCTGCAATGACTTGCATTTTCTCATGAATTTCAATCTGACTCGAGTGTTTATATTTAAAAGGAAATCAATATGTTTAACATCCTATAACAACACTGTTTCTGTGGGATTTTTTTAACACTACAAATTACATTATTTATTCTTTATTTAGCAGGGGTGGTAAAACAGGTTTTAGGATGAAAAATAATCTAGGTATAGATGTCTTGTTCAGTTACCACTTTGATATGTATGAACTTGTGGTCATGTGTTATGTGTGTTGTGTAAAAATATGAACATTAAATATTTAATCTCATGTTCAGGTCCACAGTCTTAAACACCAAGCATATCAATACATTTCACTTGCAGTTCAGATACCCTTGTGGTTTTCTCAGTTATCAATACTACAGCCTACTCTTGGGTTCATGTTTGTTTACTGTGTCCTTTGTTTCACATTGCATGTCACTGCCTGGCACACAGTCTGTCAGCTGCTGTCAGTCAAATACTGTGTGGTCCTTACATCTGTCTGAGAAAGAAAGAAGCATTCTTAAAACTTTGTGAAAGGCCTTCAGCAACTGAGTATTAACTGTCAACATAAAAAAAACCCACTATTCTGATAAAAAAAAGAGTGGCTACTTGTATTATGGTGGATTTTGTGGAGTCATTTAAAATGACTTTATAGTTTTTGTCTGTTCCAGAGCTGCCCAGTCATCTTCTCACTCAGAGCTACTTTTAATTTTGTCTGGCAGCATACCCATGAAGTAAGCAAGTACATTAAAACACACTTTAACACATGGGTCACTCAACAAAAATAGCTTTATTAGGCTACTCATGCAGAAACATATGTTTATTTACACTTTTTCATTTTAATACGAGGAAAGCCTTTAAGACAAATGGTGTCAGAAATTCATAGATTTTCTGACATAATACCAGGATATGAAATCCTATTAGCATGCCAAGCACACATGTTGTGTTATTAACTACGTCTGTCACTGAGTTTGCTCAATATTTTTTTAAGAGCCTCCCTTAAATGGATCCTCTGACCTGTGCCGACCTGTATTTTTCTCACCAGTCTCCGGCTCTAACCAGATTATCTTTCTCATGACTTTGCACTAGCCTTTCTGTCTCAGATTTTAGGATTTTTTTTTTTAATTTTTTTTTTAAATTTATTTATTTATTTTTTTTGTCTTTCTCTCTCTCTTGTTGGGTATTGCGTTGAATTACTTACCTGGTTGTCTGAATAACAGATCTTAGACCTAATGAATTTTGGATGCCTTTCCTCTCCAGAGAGCCACTAACCAGCTAAAGTGATCATGTTCAGTCTGCTCTGCTCCATGCTTTCACTAGCAAGGATTCAGATAAATAAAAAAAAAAAAATCCTGCTGTGTCACTTCAGAGTACTTTACTGAAACAATAGAGGTTAGGCAACTCGGTCTTTGACCCTTGGTAATGCTGGGGATTGAACCGTTGTTCCACTGAGTGCTAAATACCTACTTCTAGCTATAATATCTAAAGCTTTAATTACTTTGTTATAATCTTGTTAACAAGCATAAAGCGATCATTTAGTTCATCACAGGACTCAGCTGGCACACAGTCAAGTGGTTGCATTATGACTCAAATCTTTCTGGAGTTACAAATTTCTCATAACAAAATGTTAATTTTTAATTTACATGTTATAAAAATGCTGCAGTAGACTGAAAAAAAAGGCAGTGAATGAAAAGATGCAAAATCAATTTTAATCAGCAAGTAATTTCTTTTAATTGTGAAAGAAAATCATAAGGTCTTACAGATTCCTCTCAACAACTGATTCAAAGCCAAACTAATCCACTGTGTACGCATCCATTAAAGTCAAGGCGTCAGTTCATTCATGCTGTGTTAAAAACAAGGTAATAGGTTTGATCCTGCATGATTTGATTTGCAGAAAAGCACCTGTGGGGTTATTCACACATGATATTGACACATTGCATTCAGAATACTAGGTAGGAGTCAATCCACAAAAAAGGGATCAAGAGGAGTCACACTGTTGCTGAACATCAGTAAAATTACAGCTAAAGAACACAAAGTGGTGAATATACTGTACAGACTATTGCTGACAAAGTGACAAGAATTGGATGAAAACTATTTTCTACAATGAATGTTACAATGTAATATGAGCTATCATACAACTGTGTTAATCAAGATGTTCCCATTTGCAAATATAACACAGACATAATCCCAAAGTGATTATAAATAAATTAAGAAACACAGGAAAGCAAAGAAAAAAGATAAAGTTCTCATATCTGTTTTTCTTTAAAGTAGTCTTTCATGGATGTTGCATTTGTTCACAGTACACACTGTTAAAAATAATTTGCACTGCCTTTCTTATGTCACATTTGAAATCATCAAACAATGAGAGGAAACTGCTATCTAGATAATTTAGTACAAATATGCTGAAGTTCTCTTTCTAAAATATATAAAGCATATTATTTTATTAGCAAATGTGTATATATAACAAAAGCTGTTTCATAAATGCAGTGTTGATTTTATCACAGGGGAGTATGCAAATCTGCATACATCCTGTTTAGTCTTCATCATGACAGGCAAATTACTTCTGGAGCGCTTCTGTGGGATTAAGTAGTCCAAATATTTATACATGCACGGTGCATTAATTTGAATTAGTTATAGTTTTCTCAGGTTTTGGGTAAAATGTTGCATAATTAAAAGAACAAATGAAACACATTCAAATCACATTAAGACCTATATAACCAGTATGTCTGTCCATTTTAACAGCTGTTAAGCTTGTTGTGTGCTTTTATTGGAAATGGGACTAATGCAAACTGATTTGACATAAACTTGGGAACAATGAATGAAAGGATGTGCTTTTTCTGCATGAATATGTTTAAAAATAATTAAACCTCCCAATGTATGGAAAAGTCATATGTTTTCCATTAACTACTGCAGAAATAAATTCTATCTCTTGGATCACAAAGAAAAATTCTTAATTTGTGGGTTTATAAGGTTATTTTGTGTATGGACTTCTGGTTTACATTTATATTATTAGGGTTGAACCTTCTATTTTACTCTTCTAATAATAATAATATTAATAATAAGAAGAATTAGTTTTATTTTCCGTTAAAAAAAAAAAAAAAAAGATCAGACTGCAGCTCATTATTCTTCTAGACATAGTGATCATCAGAGGCTTTTTTTCATGGCAACTTGATCAGGGCCTACCCAGTGGTCCTCTTGGATCACAGTGACCTCTTGTGGAGAAACTTTTACAAAATAGAATGACAAACTGTTGGACTTGAACATGTTTTTCTTTAATGAGGGTCTCGGAGAAAAAAAAACTCATAGGTGGTGTCTATCTCCAGTGGTCATTGGGCAAGAGGCGAGGTACACCCTGAACCTCGCCTCTCCCATCGCAGGGGAACATAAAGACAAAGGACAAACAACCACACCCACACCCTAAGGACAATTTTAGAGAGACCGACTAACCTAGCAGCCATGTTTTTGAAGTGTGGGAAGAAGCCAGAGTACCCAGAAAGAACTCATGCATGCGCAGGGAGAACATGCAAACTCCATGCAGAAAGACCCCAGGCCAGGATTCAAAGCCAAGACCTTCTTGCTGCAAGTCAACAGTGCTACCAACTACTTTACTATGCAGCATTTTTTTTAACATAAAAAAGGAAATAATTATAATCATAAATCATTAAAATATATTTGATGATCTAAAACGTTTCAGGGTGAAAAGCACAGCAAAAACAGAAGAAATCTGCATGAGGAAAATAATTGCTTTCAGCACTTTATGCCAAGATCCTTTTTTTGGGTGACTATGGATCAGTTCTATAATACCGTGTTCAAAAGCTTCAATCCCCAGTCCTACTTCATTTAAAGGTGATTTAACCAAAATTGTCACAAAATAAATTCTAAGGATGAGCTTAATGGTCTTTTTAAAATATTTTTCTGTGAACTACAGTTCTCCTATTCCTATAGAGCATAGATCAAAGAAGGATTGGTGGGACAGTAAACATGTTTCTGGAATCCTAAAGTGCATTCATTACAGGTAGAATACATCACAAATGCATAGTAAATATGTAAAGTGAAAATATTGTCATGTTTTGACTTTCAAGCTTTGTACTCCCAAACTAGTCCACAGATTTAATAATGTTGCCTGACTGTTGCTCAGGTGTGACGACAAGTAATTTGCCACTTGTGCTTTAGACCATGAACTCTGCAAGATGAAATAATTTCTACATTTTAGCTTCCTTCATTTTCTGCATGTCTGATCTGCAGGGCAAAAAAAAAATCTACATTTGTGCAAATCAGCAACATGTGTTGTAACACCTGGTTAGAAATAGTAAACATCAACTTTCACCTATTATAAATGCCTTAAAAGATTACAGTTTTTCTGCCCAATGCAAAGTCAAACATGCAAAAGGACATGTTACTTGCAACACCCACTGATGCTTTCACTATTTCACTTTGCAGAGATTATCATCATCACTCACTTGTTCTAACCATTGCAAAGATACAACCTGTATGGTGATTCTACTTGTGTTTTTTGATCTAAATTAAACAATAAACCAAACTCAATATAGCTCCATTGTATATGTGTTAATAAATTATTAGATTTTATTGGCAATCTGTAGTAATGATCATGTAAATCAATTTTTATTTATGGTGTTTGAAGATTAACAATTGAATCGATCTGTTACATGGCCTTTCCAGATATAGTCTCTATAAATGCTCTTCAATACATAAGAAAAATTGATTCATTTCAGTATCTCAGTTCAAAAAGTGAAACTCATGGGACAAGTTCATGATTCACAAAATATATTTCAAGTTATGTTTCTGTGAATTTTGACCAGATTCTTAAAAAAAGACTGCTGAATTGACAGTTGTCCAATATATAGTTATTGATACCCTTCATAAGGAAAATAAGCCACAAAAAGTTATAAGATGCAAATGAGTATGTCTTCAACCGTATTCATGAAAAGTTGAGTAGAAGTAAAAAAAGGTAGAAAAAGCTGTATGAGCAACAGGGACAGCTACAACCTTTGAAGGACTACGAATAAGGGTCAAGAGTTGTGAGGATTCATAAGGCATGGACTGCAGTTGGAGTGAGAGCGTCAAGAGTCACTACACACAAGACATGTCCAGGACATGGGTTTCAAAAGTTGCATTGTTATTTTAAGCTACTCTTGAACCAGAGATATTAGAAGCTTATCTGGGCAAAGAAAAAAAAGAAGAAGCATTTCATCAGTCATTTATCAAACATTTTATTTTCAGACAAAAATAAAGAAGAAAGTTTAACAAACAGGACTGAATATTAATTTAACATTGACTCATCTTGTGGCATACTATGCAATGGGAAATTGCAGGAACATGCAATAACAGCTTGTCAATCGTTATCAAGTTGCATTAATAAGAGTGATGTGTCCCAGTAAAGATGTTACATGGAGGTATAAAACATTTAGTTTGGCAAAACCATCTGTTGAGCAGCTCCAAGAAGACCCTGTTGGGCACTGAGTCTGATAGATTTATTGCAGCACTGGGCTTTTCCCCCATTTGACAAGCACTAAATTGTAATCCAGTTGATATAACTCATATCTTTGTTTGTTTGGTTTCACAAGCAAATGTGGGATGAGATCAACCACCTAAATAAATCAAATTTTGTTATATGATCTCTTCAAGTGAGGTGACCTCATTTGTTTAAAAAAAAAAGGTAACTCCATTTATAGAGTTCAGGGAAAGCGATGCGTTGCCCTGCTGTCCTTCCATACCTCCAAACTCACAATGCAGAGGCCAGAGAAATGCAGCTGTCCCATTGTAGATATGTTATGCATACAGAAACATACCTCCTACACTGTGACTGCAGTCATAGTTGGTAGATACTAAAAAAAATCACAAATCATAAAAGATTTAAAGAAATAAAAAGCTGAAAAAGTTTTGGAAACCCATGTTGGTCCATCTAACCTATGTCCAGGCAGCATTCTTAAACAGTTCAAAGAGATGAGTCACTTCATGTCCATTACTTTCTTTGTGACATGGGGGTGACCCAAGTTAATGATTTACACACAATTCTTCCCATCAGTCCCTGACAAGTCCTCTTGCACACCAGCTGCATACCATAACTTGGATGGCTCACATTGTGAGCGCATGAGGTAATGAGAGCAACTTGGTTAAGTATACTACACATGTGCAAAAAAATCCAGCGTAGTTGAAAGCACAGGTGGTGATAAGTGCTGCTTATGTACCCGATGGGGAACACTGATAAAGACACAGCTCATCTACATCATCCTACAAGTACTTTTGCTCTGTTTCTGAAAGGCTGATTAATTACCTTGGCCTTTTTAGTATTCATTTTCTGCATTTATTTACTTTTAAGTGTATTAACTCTTAAAAGACCTGATCATGTGGTATAATGATAAAAATCATTAAGTAATGTTTACAGACAAACATGCTTACAGACTTAAATAATTTTTGTTACCACCATATAATAAAAATGATGAACATCTTTGAAATTACATCTTGATCCATCATATAAAATTTCACTGAATGCTGCAGAAAAGTAATATGTAATATAAAAGTGTGCAGGACATCATGCTGGAGATTTAAATGACAGAGAAATATAGGTCTCTCTATGGCACCTATTCCTTCTGTCATGTCATAATCATTCCTTCGCCACATTTAGAAAAGATCCCTCATGGTTACCTAATGCACCTTGTGACACCCTGACAAGGTTATCCATAACCCATGCATCACACAAATGTGATGCTAAGTATTTTGAAGGAGGTTAACTGTATGTTTTTCAAATGCTCAGTCATCTTAGTGTGATTGATGTCCTGAGCAAATCTAGAGATGGGACTTGCAGTGACAATCAACCAGAGACCGGATGCTCAGAGTAAACTTAAATTGAACATCAAGTTGTTTGATTTTTACTTCTATTCAAGACATAACCACATAGGTTCAAAGCTGATTCAAGACATTATCAACAGCTAACATACGGAAGTGTAGGAGACTGATTTTTGAAGCTGCTTCAACAACCAAAGCCACCTGTCAAAACTGCAGCGTCTACATCTTCTGAGAGCTAAATGTGAACTAAATGAGGGCCTTTGCTTCATTCTCGTACGGATGGCCGAGTTGCACCTCCCTGTGACCCTTACATGCTTCATGAGATGGACCATAAAAATAATCGCTTTGCTAATAAATTCAGTTTGACAGTCACAGCCATTTCAAAGAGTATATGTTTTCACTGCAGTCCCGCTGCATGAGGCATGCCCAATCAAATATATACTCACCAGCAGCAACAATTTTCCCATAAAGTGCATCACACTAGAAGTGTCACAGTAAAAGCCTTATTGTTCACCATAGTGGAAGAAAATGACCCAACTTTAAAAAAAGAGGCTTGGTCAAATAGTAGCCCTTTGCTGAGGTGTTGAAAGATGAGTTAGTAGTGAATTGTGGTGGAGGTGGTGTCATTGCAGATGCCTGCTCCCACCAATGCATTTGAAAAGTGACATCAACATGAACAGTGAAATTTGCTCATTGATGACCGGGGAGGGCAACCCTGTATATAAGGGAGAGACGCCTCCCTCACATGAAAGAGTGATCAACAAGTTTGACTTCTTCACCCAGATCGAAACGAGCCTGGTACTGATAAAGCTGACAAACTTTTCACTTTATAAGGACAGAAAAGCTGGTAAGAGGCAGCTTGACTTGAGATACATTTTTTGAATATGATTTTGCACGACATGATCGAAAGAACATATTGCACTGAATGTGGAGTGAAAATCCTTTTTCTTACCCTTAAAGTTTCTTTCATTTGTTTCAGCAATACAAAATGTCTTCATTAAGATACTTGGAAACATTGGTTCTAATCCTCCTATTTACAAATATCCTTACGGAGGCAAACCCACTAAGGTAATTAGTTCTTTTTGTCTTAATCTTAATTTTTTTTATATTAGCAGCTTTTGAATTGAGAATGAGCTATTTAAAAATACTAATCAGGACATATTTATGTATAATTGATAGAAATCATAAGTTTACAGGAGTAGTTTTGTTTCTGTTTCTGCAGAAAGCGATCGATCAGTGAGGTACAGTTTATGCACAATGTCCAGGAACACAAGCAAGTTGGAGAAAGACAGGACTGGATTCAGGAAAAGCTGAAGAAAATTATCATTCCCAGCTCTAAACCGCAACATGCCAAACCAGGAAATCTTAAAAGTCTCACACCAGAAAATGTTTTCAGGCCAAACATGTGAAAGATCCAAGCCATTTGCTGTCTGTCTAAATATTTTACCAACCAAAAGCTTCGTGCTCAAAGCTTCATTTATTTAATTTTGTTTATTTATTTATTTGACAAATTTTATTTTTATGCTAACTTCTACTTTTATATTTTAAAAGTATAATTTTTGTATTATTTTATTTATTTATTTGAATAACTTTTCCACACATTGACCAGCAATATGAATACAACTATTACAGCCTTTTGTCTGGCCATATGAGGGGGGGGGGTGATATTCCCTTATGCACTTACTCATGATGCACTTCAAAACCAATTTTTCTGTATCTTGTTAAGTTAAAGGACCAATAGCTTGTTTTACATTTTCTGAATGTATCATGTTATTGCACATGGAAGGATCTGATTGTAAATTTAACATTTTAAGATATTGCACAACTATATTTAGAAATACTTATCGTACTATAGCAAGGCTGCATCAACTTTTGTTATTGAATTGGATTATTGTATTTTCCTCTATTTTATGACTGGAATGGATTTTTTATCTCCGGTTTACTGCTATAATAGTTCTAAAAAAAAAGTCTCCTTAAAATTTCTCAAACACTGGTTAACCTTTAACAGCTCTGTTTGTACACTCAAAGAAATGAACCAGAGCAGTTGTCCACATAATGTTAACATTTTATGTCAAGTTAACACATAAAAAGGTATTTGTTGGGTTAAATTGATTTATTCTAAAAAAGGTAGCAGATTTCCAGGTCCTTTTTGGTTTTAGCTAATACAATAAAATTATGTGGAACCTGTTGAAAATTATGTTATGTCAATGATTCATTTTTTTGAGTGTAGGCTTTCTTAAATCTAACTGACTTGCCTTGTATTGCATGCAAACACCATCTGCATTTTTCAGTAATGTGATGTAGGAATAACCAGTATAGCAACTGTTACACACAGCTACATCCATTTAAAGCTTTCATGCTTATAAAGAAAGAATATGCCTGTATATAACTTTTGAATTTCCCTATAGTTTCCCCTTTCACTGATTAGTGGCATCTATATTACATTGTAAATTGATCAACACTTTTTTAAAAAATTATGTGCAAATTGTGTGTCATTAGAATCTTAGAGTATAATATATATTTTGAGAAAATTGTACTTACAACCAGTGAAATGGGCTGTATGACCTACATAAAGGGAAGCCTGTAAAATTTTGCTCTGTCACTGACTTTTCACTGCAACTCTGGTTGAGCATCTAATTATTGTGGAGTTGCTGATTAAGATATGTTTTGTGTGTGTTTCAAACCAAAAATGTAGGGTACAAAATGGATGAGAAGGGTGCAAAAAAAAAATTGTCAAAGCTAATGGTTGGATTGCATTTTTTTTTTTAGTTCTTCCTATTTTTGTCTCTGTTCCTTTAATCTATGAAATTAAAATTCCCACAAGTTGATCAGAGCTGCCCATAAGCTGCAACAAGTTTATTGTAGCTCAGACCATTAATAATACCCCTTCGATAATATTATTTTTCTACTATTCTTATCATTATTATTATTTATAAGTTAGCTCTACACTGTAATACTAAGCAAGCTACATTTTAATAAACAATTGATTTTTGACTTCCCCTGGTGTATTTATTTATTTATTGTTGAAAGAAAGTAAAACGTATCAGGGGACGCTTATTGATATAGGGAATATAAAACATCTTAAAATCTATAACAAACTTGGAACAGTAATAGCTAAATATTTCAAGGATAAAAAATTAGTCTGTGGACTATGCCGTCGATGCAATATTATACTACAAATTATAATTTATTTTTTCAAGCTAAACCTTATATTAAAACTAAGAATAAATCTGAAAAAGTGCAATAATTGCAATGCCTTTTTTTCTAGCACAAAAAAAATTAAGTAAACAAATTCAACATATCGCGAGATCTGCTAGTTGTTCTTCGTTTGATTTCCTTTTAAGGAGACAGTTGAAATCCATGTAGTACATATAGAAAACAAAAGTTAAAATCATTCCAAATTAACTTTAATAATCAGCCGAAACGTATGTCTATATAGTGAGCAACTGAGACCAAACTGCACAAGAGCGAAGATTCGTTGCTTCGTCTACGTCAGCACGTGAAGGCGTCAACGGCTGTCACGTTGTACGTCACCTGAGTGAGTGTTTTGAAAGGGATGGTTTGCTACAAAGCTACTGGGATTATAGCGGAAACCGAAGCAAGATAGGTGTGTATTTGAGTAACTGTGCCTTTTCTTTTGAGAATATTAACTCACGCATATGAGTATTGTTGGCGTAAATGTGTTTTCCGTACTGTTATCGAAGAATAACAGACTGAAACTCTTATAGTGAAGGGCTAACAAAGCAAGCTAATGTTAGCAAGCTAAGTATTTAGCCCAGTCGTGGGCTGACTCAGCCAACAGAAACGTTCGATACATTTTATTCTCGGGGTATTAATGTTTATGCAGCTTTATCAGATAAGGACGTTCAGTTTCGTTTGCAGAAGACATCTAGTTGTTTAAAAATAATTTTGTAAGGTTGTTTAGGATTTTCCAGGGGTTGACACCGACGGGGGTTGGGTGGGGGGAAGTGAACTGACTTGTTGATTTTTACCCTTTACGGCTGAACAGATAATGAACGGTGAAAGATCCAGACCAGACTCCCCCCTGTTCGGGTGATGGCAGCACGTCTGCAGTCATATGACAGTAACTCGAGTGACACAGAAAACTGGGAACACATAACAACGAGCCGACCTCGCAAACTCTGCAAGCATTCGAGGTGAGCCTAATTGAAAATCTGCGACATCTTCTAAAACTATAAAAATTACTATTAGCTGCTTTTGAGATAAAGGGTTATCCTTAAATTTGACTTGTCACGCATATGTCAATTCTGAGAAAGGAAAAAAAAATATATATCTTAAGTTTGTTAGATAAGGAACATATTTATTTGTTCTACCTTCTTAATTCCAGCCCTTTTAAAACAGTTTTGTTGTAGTTAATGTGAATACAAATGCTCCAGAGCATCAATGATGTTTAAATAGGAGTAGTCTTGCTCAGTATTTTAAAGATTGTTTGCTCTTTTACTGAAGTTTAGTATTTTAAGTCTTTTAATCATTATGATGTGACTGGGTAGGCACAGAAAATTACAACTGACGTAACACTTGTTCTCAATTTTGTTGTGTTCTTTGCAAATTAAAAGGGTACATAAATTCGTCCATTCCTTCTGGCATGAAGTTATTAAATAATTGAAAGTGATAAGGTGTCCATTTTGTTCTTGTCATCTGATTCAATTGTATAATGCAGTTTTTAGCTTTAGACAAATTTCACTATGGGACAATAAGGTCTATTGTTTATCTTATTTCATTTGTATTTAATTTAGATGTTTTACTTGTCTTGTAGTCTAACCCAGTGATGGTCATTGGATTTGAGTGACTAAAGACGTTACCATGCAGATGTACTCAAAACATCATTGTTGTAGTTGTTTGTTTTTACCAATCATCATTTTGAACAGCTTTCTTCTAGTTTTTGTTGATCACTCAAGAATGACAAAAACAGTTTGATCGTGAGTCAGATAAAGAAGTAGATGTGATGGGAAAAGTACTGGGTGGCCTTTTAGTTTTCCTTTTTTGATTTCGCCTCTTTGTAATTTGAACATTTTTAGAATGTGGTCAGACCAGTTATTCGACTGGTTACTGGTGTGCTACTTAAGGCGTATGTGAAATCCTCTTGGTGCAAACATACAAAGCTCGTGTTAAAAGAATGATCTACAACTTCTTAAAAGTAGCTATGTTTAAACTGAAAATTCTCTGTTTGGACTCATTTGTTTTTGCTTCAGTAGGAAGCTGGTCATTTTGACCTGCTATTTTACACTTTTGGTTGGTTGGTTGTCCTGTACTTGATATTTTCATGTACAAAATAGAACCATATGCCCTCGGACGTTTCACATCAACCATACGTCAAGTTTTACCCCACCAGGGAACGTTTCGTTCACGCTTTGGTATATGGTGACTATTTTAAGTAATTTTCTATAATCTGCTCAATTGTACAGAAATGTGAGTTTATAATTCTTTTTTTTGTTGTTGTTCATGAGTCAAAATCTGGCATAATTCACAAGAGTAAATTTATCCAAACCAGAGTAAATGGAGATGGGGTATAATTAAAAGTCTTCAGTAAACAATATGCTGTTTAATTGTATGTGATATTTAAGAATTTTCATGGACGGTCTTGATAATTCATGAAAATACTTAACAAAATAATAAACTGATGCTCAAAGCTTTAAGTACATTGGTAGGAGATGATTTATTCACTGGACAAAATGGTAATGCATGGAGCTGAAATAGCAAGGGGTGTATTAAACTAGGGCAATCACATTATTGCAACTTCAATAGAGAGATCTTTTGACCTTGGAAAAAAAGGGAATGAAAATTTCATATGGTTTTCTCTCAAAGCAGCAGTCAGGCCAGAGCTTCTCGAGTGGAGGCAGAACAGAGGAAGATGAGCTTGCATAGTGCCAGTGGGGGTTCCGACCGCTCACGCGACCGCCGTCGTTCCAGCGATCGCTCTAGGGACTCCTCACATGAGAGGGACGGACAACTAACCCCCTGCATTCGAAATGTCACCTCACCTACCCGCCAACACAACAGTGGTGAGTAGGCATGGAAAGTGAGTAGAGGGCCTGCGTTGAAAGTCATGTAATGGTTCTCCAGCTCCTGTCAGCTACTACTGAGAACAGCTGACTGAAACTTAAAGCTCAGTTGTGGTTTATACATCTCGCTTTGTGTCCCGGTTGTTTACAAAAAGATTTGAAATCCTATAAGATTATTTTAAATATAAAGACCAGTAAATAATGTTTTTTTTTTTTTTGGGGGGGGGGGGGGTTTAATGTGTATCCTGGATGCTTACAGTATAATTTATCCTCCAAATTAAACTTTAATTGAGGCACTGTTGTTCCTTTGTTTGTGTAGATCGTGAGCGTGATGGCCCTTCATCAAGGCCCAGTAGTCCTAGGCCTCAGAGAGTCTCACCCAGTGGTTCCAGCAGCAGTGGAGTTGTGAGCAGTCGCAACAGTAGCTTGTCCAGTTCTGATGGCACCTTCAAAACTGTGGGAGCCGGAGAAATGGTTTTCATCTATGACAATCCAAAGGAGGGGGGAGCAAATGCCCCCGTTGGAAACCGAAACACGAGAACCTCAGAGAGAGTCACTCTGATTGTCGACAACACACGCTTTGTAGTAGATCCTTCCATCTTCACTGCACAACCCAACACTATGTTGGGCAGGTACAGCACACTAATGCTCATTATTGTCTTTCACTGAAAAAGGCTTGATAATCTGAGACAGAGTAGTTATGTCTAAGCTTTTGATTGATGGTGTGTAGTTTTTAATTTAAATGAAAAATGTTTGCCTGCTGGGTTGAGAATGTAAACCTAAGTTTCTTTGTTGCAGGATGTTTGGATCTGGAAGGGAACATAACTTTACAAGGCCCAACGAGAAGGGGGAGTACGAAGTAGCTGAGGGCATCAGCTCAACAGTTTTCCGAGCAATTTTGGTCAGTTGCCATCCAACGTTTTCTCTGTTTATTTAAAAGCATGTAAACAAAAATACATAAGCAGCTCATGTATGCCTTTATATTACTCTTGAAGTGCAATCTAATCCCCTTTTAAAATGAACATTTATATTTTCATTAGAAAGGGATTAATAACAGGGCTATGTGATTATAACAGTTTTACAAACTGGAAGTGTAGTTACTGCAATCTATAGATGAAAAAAATAATTTATTTTGTAATAAAGTGAGCAGGTGATTGTTCAAGGGGAAGCAGAGAGGGAACATTTGGTTTTTGTTTTTTTTTTGTTTTTTTTATTTATTTATTTTTTTTTAGTTTCATCAGAACTTACCAAAGTGTAGGAGAAATAATTTAATCTAACTTCCACTGGTAAAAGGTGGATCAGTACCATTTAAAATGGTGTTAAAACCAAGCACCCACTTATTTTTACTCCACTCCACCTTTCTTTTGCCCTCATCCTGGGGGGAGAGCAGAGGTCAAGCAGTTTGTGAAGATAAAGACGAAAAGACCGGATAATTCTGCTCTGAGCTCCAGCTGTGACCTCAAATTAAGTTACATAGTTTTGTCACATACTTTATTAAACAATCAACTGTAAAATGTTCTTTTCTGTGTAACTGCATGTTGCCTACAAATAACCCACCTGGTTACAGTTTAACAAACTACAGTAAGAGTTTTAACTGGTGAATCTCTGAGGTGTAAAATACACAACCAAAGACAGATATTGTTTCCATGTTAGTTATGTCACCTAACATGGAAACAATATCTGTTTCCATGATTAAAGCTGTTGATTTGAGTATGTATATTTTATGAGGTAATGGCTCCACAGTGTTTGAAATGACTGCCTTCTTTGTGATTTCTATCTAATTAACAGGATTACTACAAATCTGGGATAATCCGTTGTCCAGATGGAATCTCCATCCCTGAGTTGCGGGAGGCGTGTGACTATCTATGCATCTCCTTCGACTATAGCACCATCAAATGCAGAGACCTTAGTGAGTCCCCCCCACCCATGTTAACATTTTTTTCAATTGCACAGTAAAACATGCAGCTTCAGAACAGCAGTGTCACTTGAAGTCTTTGTCACATCCTTATTCCACATAGTAAAAAAAAAATAAAAATAGATAGATAGATAGGTCTGTCTGTCTGTCAGTCAGAGATTGCTGTACAAGAGTTCTGCTGGTAGATTTTATTTGGACCCAGACAGACTCAAGAAGAAAAGCATTTTCAGAAAATTCAGCATGACTTTTGTTTTTGGTGCAGTGGCTAGAAGATAAAGCTTTGGTGCCTTCAGTGTGTCTGAAAGCTTCTTTTGTTCAGCACTACTAAACTCTGTAGATTAGTATTTTGACAGCTGCTGCAGAAATGTTGCTGACACAGAGACAAGGCTGCTAATCATGTTGACACGTTTTGGGTAGGCTTAGATCTATTATAGTGTGTTTAAATAAAAGTCATCATTATTCATTCTGCTTTTATAGTTTTTGCACATTTTTTTTTCAAGTATGCATAAAAAATATAATATAATATAAATATTATATTTAATAAATATATTATATTAATATAAATATATAATATAATATAAAATGCTTTAAAGAAATGACCAAAGAAATGTTTAAAGTATTTTGAAATTTCAAATATCTTTATGTAAAAGCAGGAAATATCATTTGAGAAGTTGTCATTTAGGTGTGAAAAAAACACATTTGAAACACATTAATAATTTTCCATCAGTGATAATTTCCATCATTAGTGCATGTAAACATTTGACCATAACAACATTTGTCACTTTTTTTTCTAAGCCTAAACCTCATTAAATTGTATTTCCAAAAACAGGCTGCTAAGGAGGGTCTGTTTGAATGATCTGAGCATGTTTACTGCTTCAGTGCTTTTTATTTAATGTATCAGAAAGTGAATCACACATCATTTCAAACTCTTCCAGGTGCCCTGATGCATGAGCTGTCCAATGATGGCGCTCGACATCAGTTTGAGTTTTACCTCGAAGAAATGGTTCTGCCATTAATGGTGGCCAGTGCTCAGAGTGGAGAGAGGGAATGTCACATTGTAGTTCTCACAGATGATGATGTGGTGGACTGGGATGAAGAGTATCCACCACAAATGGGCGAGGAGTATTCACAGAGTAAGCGCCTGCCTGTTTCTGCAGAAAACTGACACTGATGAGGCTTTCCATCCTGTGTACAAAACAGAAATTTGTGCTAAACTCATTTTATTAACATTGTATTTGTTCTTATTGCAGTTATTTACAGCACAAAACTGTACAGATTTTTCAAGTATATCGAGAACCGAGACGTTGCCAAATCAGTTTTAAAGGAGAGGGGGTTGAAAAAAATAAGGCTGGGTATTGAAGGTACGATAAACTTTCCAGATTACATTTTCACTATTTTGCAAGTAAAGTGAGGCTTTTGTGAAATGTTTTGCAGTCTGTTGTAGAAGAAATTAGCTTGATGATTAAAAAGTACGCTGAATGTTTGAATAGCAGGATTGTTTTGTTTTACAAGCAAAAAAAAAAAAAAAACCTAGTCAGAACTTGGTTGTTTTGGTTTAATGAGTTTATTTGTTACAGGGTTTTTTTTTTTTTTTTTTTTTTTTTTTTTTTTTTTTTTAAATGTTACCGAGTATTGTGTTTCACTACTGTTAAATTAATTCACTCCTTTTTAAGAACAGTAAAAAGTAATCTCATGGTTTACAGAAAAGATTAGCAGGTTTAGACAAAGGTCAAACTTTTTGTTTTGTTTTCAGAATTTATTCGCTAGCCTGCTGTCTTTTCTTTCTTTCTTCCTTTCTTCCTTCCTTCCTTCTACACTTTCTTCTCTCCTTCACTCCTTGTCTTTTCTTCCTCCCTTACCTTATTCCTCCTTCCTGTATGTTTTTCCTCATACCCGCCCTTTCTTTTCTTCCTTTCTGTTATTTTGTCTTCTTCAGAAAGTTGAGTCTGGAAAAAGAATTTGAAATGTGGAATTTTATATAAAAATGTGAAGGAATCTTATGAAAATGATACAAGCACAATACAAGAGTGTTTGAAGAGTTATTTAGATTAGCAAACCTGAAATGGCAAATGAATATCTTCTGTGTCAACAGGTTACCCCACTTATAAAGAGAAAGTGAAGAAGCGCCCAGGAGGTCGCCCCGAGGTGATCTACAACTATGTCCAGAGGCCCTTCATCCGCATGTCCTGGGAAAAGGAAGAGGGCAAAAGCCGGCATGTGGACTTCCAGTGTGTGAAGTCCAAGTCCATCACCAACCTGGCAGCAGCAGCTGCAGATATCCCCCAGGACCAGTTGGTTGTGATGCACCCTGGCCCACAGGTGGATGAACTGGACATTCTACCCAATCACCCACCCAGTGGGAATCACTACAGCAACAACTACAGCAATGAGCCTGATCCTGATGCACCTTCACCTGCTGTCTGAGGACTCTGCTCCTCTCTCGATGCCTCTGCCCCTCTCTTACTCCTCTAGTCCTTTTCCCAGCATGCTGCAGCATGGAGCTCCTGGGGCACCATAACCATATTGCCTTGACACCTCCTTTGCAGCCTTAGAGCCTCAAAGAACCTGGATGACTGTAGAAAAAGAAACATGAGGAAACTGAGACTGGTACATGAAAGAGTTCACTGTTGTTTTCATTTTTTTTACTTGACCAAAGGAATTTATTTTTGTTTGGAAACAAATCTGTAAAAACACTTAGTATTAATATTATTATTTACGTTGTTCTTGTACTTTAATTTGTTGGGTTTGGCTGAACACTGTTGTGGTGTCATTGTTTCCTGATTTTTGTTTCACATATAGTTTTTGGAGTGGTAACTCAATGTGCTTTGAAGGGAAGACTAGTGAAAGGAGAAAAATCAATCCAACTGGTCATGGAAAAAAAAAAAAAAAAATCAGACATAACCATTTAGTGTCATGATCTCCAGCTGAACTCCTCACAGATGTCTTCAAAATCCTCGCCATGGGAAACATAGTCATTGGCTGGATTTGATGTGATGTTACGCTCCTGCAGCCAAGATATTCAGCAGAGCACAGGCTGTTGTGGTCAGTTTGTTTGTGCTGAGCTTGAATTTGTTGTTTAAAACTGACACATGAAATCATGAAATAAAGGTGAAATATAAACATTCTATATCTTTTGAACCTTTTCTCCAAAATATCTCACACCGTTAAAATATATTTCATCAGGCATTCAAAAATGTATAGAAATGCTGACTTTTTGAAGTGAAGTTATGCCATTTTTTTTCCCCATTTCTTGGCCTCCCTCAAACTAGATTAAACGAGTTTTGTATTTCAGGTCTGTTTAGTACAGAAAATTATTATACATCAATTTGAAGTGAGGAAAATGGCATATTGGGTTGCGCAAGACATTTTATTAAAGGGGATAAATGAAATATGCAAAATTCACCTTTTTGCGCATTTTTGTGCTTCCATTTAGGTCTCTACTGCTTCTAGAAACAGTCCAAGTGCTTAAAAAACCCACCCAGCTATTTCTAGTAATGTTAATGTTTTTTGGTGTCTGAAGAACGAGCCATTTCTAAAACCTTCCGATTATTAAGTCACAATCAACGGACACTGCCCCGTTACCTAGCAATCCCAGCAAGTAATATTATTTATGTTATTTTTCCAGCCGAGCCCCTCACTTAGCAGCCCAAGCGGACCTAGACAGCTGGTTTTACCATGTATGCACTGTACAATGACTGCTGGAAAAGACAAGTGTTTTTGTTGTTGACTTACCATTCAGGAACCATATCCTGCATCCTTGATGGTTGTGCTGAGGGCCCCGTTTCTTCTGCTTCTGGGTCTGACTCAGGGTCAAAGATGTATTGTTATACAATTGTGCATGTTTTCATACATGTGAAAATGGTTGCAAAGTGTGTGGAAAGGTTGAGTTGGGCCAACAACAGCTTATTTGCATAAAAGTGACAGAGCCCTAAAACAGTTCGTTCTGTGAGGAGCTCAAAATAAGATGAGCTGAACAGTTGAAATCTCATTATCTGAGAATGGTTTTGTATAGCATTTTGAAAGTTATTTTTTACCCTTTATCATAAATAATCAGTGGAAAAACTATTGGCATGACAGCAATCAAACCTTTTTGCATGTTTTAATTAGTATTTTGGTGATTTATTGTTTGTGATGAGCTCCAAATTGTTGAGGTTAGAAGGCCTCCTTGGTAATCTTTAGCTTCCTCCACAAGTTTCCTGGGCCACTCAAACATTAATATTACTTACAGGTAGAAGAAAGATGTTTATAAAAACCTAAATTTTTTTAGGGGTATGATACATTTTGAGCTTAACTGTTGCTATAGAACCCGTATTTTTGAGAACTGCTGCACATCTGTGTAGCATGCTTCGGGGGTACTTTGCAGGGGCCTTCTTGCTGCTTGCCTGGTTTCATAATTGTCACAGCTCTCACAGGTAACTGTAAACCATATTGTATAACCCCAGAACTGATCACTGGTTGAGTTACTGCCATTTGTGCTGTTCTTCCATTCATTTGAATGGTGACTTCCTGTTTTCTTCTACATCTTTCTGGGTGGATTCCCATTTTAAAGCATTTCACATATTTTTACCTTCTTTTTGTCCCGTATCCCCCAGTCCAGTTTTTAATCAGCGTATGCGATTCCTCTGAATGTTGTTTGTTTGATCATGTTTACTCAAATTCCCAGTGAGGAATGCGCTATAACAAACATGTATAACATCTTCTGCCCTAATCCTTAAAGCTGCAGTATATAACTTTTCCTATTACCATCTAAAGAAATGCACCGCTCCCGACCAAAAAACAACCAATCAGAGCCAGGAAAAAGGTGTTAGCGCTGCTAAATGTGCTAATAGTGGAAACAACTTACCGTTCCAGGAAAAGTGTTTATCCACCGTCATCGGTGGTCATGCTAACTAGCCTTAGCATTCATAGCAGGCCATATTGTGATGAACCCTCTGTAACAGCAGAGAACAAGGCGGAGTGTGTGAGCTGCGTGTACATTAGGGTGATTGACAGCCCTAAGACCCTCCTCCTGGCTCTGATTGGTTGTTTCTGAGTGCCGTGTTTTCACTTGGAGAAGGCAGAGGAGCTTGACATAAGTCACAAGTCAAGCTCCTCTGCCTTGTATGTCATGACAGTATATCTGTCTTATACTGTCATGACATACTGATAATTTTAACAAAAATGTAAAAAAACATTTTCTTAAAAGTTACAGCAGCTTTAAATATAAGCTCCCCGTTTGTTCACAGAATGAACAATCATACTGGTTCAGCTCCACAGTGCTATTATTTTGAACATGACCCTTTCAATTAAAGATGCAGGGAGGCATAAGAAGCTTGCATGTCGTGACTGTTACTAAATGAAAAGGAAACAGTTTGCCATGTACAATGAATGATAATTTCTAATGAAAACAGTAGTTGATGTGGGTAGTGTCGTTGAACTCCTATTATTCTGAACACAACTTATACAAGCAACAAAAAAGTTCATCTAAATTCTTCTCAGTAGATCTTCTAAAAATATCAAGATTTTCTGCCCTGTTTTAAAATAGTAGTCTGCCTGTAACAATGGCAGCGGAGGAAACGAAGCCATTCGGTTCGTGTTGGCCACTTTTCTAAATACTGAATTAACATTAATAGCCATCTCGTTCGGCTCGACACTTCTCTCTTCGCACTGGAGGATGGTTGTTCACAGCGTAGGCATATGTCACGAACACACGTTAGCGAGTGTTAATTAGCGATTGCCTCCAGCAAGCAATCGTTTCTCAATAGCCGAGGGTCCAGACCCAGACCTTCTGTCGGAAGCAAAACGGAGAACAAGGGGCAGGTTTTTACCAGGCTAGGACAATCCATTAAAAGAAATAGTTCACGAATAACGTGGAGGTAAAAATTTGCATATGGTGATAAACTTTACTGAGTGATTTCTCCAAGGATAGCCAGCTATTCATAATATTTGATGTTGTATAATAAACACCGTTTTGCTTCGTCTTGCAACTTTAAAGAAAAAAAAAAAAACAAAACAAAACATAGTTTTGGTTACATAGTTGAATTGTTTTTAAATACATTTTTTTGTTTTTGTAGTTTTAGTAAAATTTAAAAAAGGCAGAAGAGATCTGCCTTTCAGAGCTTTATCCACAGAAATTAGGGTGTTGCTGCCCTGTTGTGTTGACAATGGAGCTAAGCCAAAAAGCAAAAATCCCAATTTATTTTTACAGATACAACCCAGTCCTGCCCTTATGCTCGCAAGATATGGATCATTACAAAGACTGAGATCTGGTGTAACTCATACTGTACAAGTCTGATATTGACATATGATGGGGATACCTCAGGGTTTTCTTGGTTGTGAAAATCAGTCAGTTGTTTTTTAGTGTGATGAAGGATAGCTGTCTTTTATTTTTAAGGTCTAATATTTTTGTTGATCAATTCCCTAGTCTACAGCGCCTCCAACAGTCTGAAACACAGTGGGACCAGGACATAGTGGATGAACTGTCCAACGATATAAATAAATACAGCCCTGTTATCAGTCCTTGCTGCGTTCTGCTGCAGGTGTTTTATCAAAGTACTGCAACTCCATGAGAGCACGTCTTTGACTGTGGCATAATTTAGCTCAAGAGCAGCCACACTTTTTTTTCTAGATATTATACATTATAAGGACTATATATTCAGTAACCACACTGTTAGTGATGCACATCTTGCTTCTGACAATATGCTAAATAAACAATATCTGCTGTAAGACTGTCTGAGTTCCCAACAGCTCGTGCTGATGATCAGGAAAATCTTAACTCATTTAACCATGACTTAAATAAGTTAGATTTTTCTTCCAATATGTACACCCATCGGCCACTTTAATAGGTACACCTTTCTTAGTACTCTTTGCCTTTAAAACTGCCTTAATATTTCATTACGTAAATTCAGAAAGTGCAGGAAACATTCTTCTGAGATATTAGTCTACATTGACATGATAGATCCTCACAGTTAGTCAAGTCAAGTGTATATGGATAGCACATTTTCAGCAGTGAGCAGTTGCTGCAGATCTGTCAGCTGCACTTCCACAATGGGAATCTGCAATTCAAACACATTCCAAAACTGCTCTACTCAGTGAAGATCTGGAGGCTATGGAGGCCAGTTTGAGATTATTTAGGTTTTGTGATATGGTGCATTCACCTGCTGGATGGAGCCACCAGATGATGGGTCCACTGTGGTCATAAATGGATGTAAATAGTGAGCAGTGATAATCAAGTAGCTTGTGGCATTTAAGGATGCACAGTCTGTACAAAAGGGCCCAAAGTGTGGCAAGAAACTATTCACAACATCAGTATACCTCCACCAAGAAGAACCATGCTTCCATGTTGTGTACAACAAATTCTGACCCTAACATCTAAATGTTGGCTGTTCGGACCAGGAAGCCTTTTTCCAAACAATTTTTGTGAGCCTTTGGGATAATAGCCTCAATTTTCTGTTCTGAGCTGACAGCAGTGACAACTGGTGTGATATTCTATTCCTTCAGTCCATCTGCTTTATGGTTTGAAATGTTACGCATTAAAGGATGGTGTTCTGAAAAACTTAGTTGTGGTTATTTGAACTACTACTGCCTTTCTATTACTTTGAACCAGTCTGCCTATTTTCTTCCCACCATCAACAAGGCATTGTCATTCATACAACTACTGCTCACTGGATATTTTCTCTTTTTCGGAACATTGTCTGTAAACCTGAGAGGTGGTGATTTAAAATCCAAGGGATTTCTGAAATGCTCACATTAGGCTGTCTGGCATCCTCATTTTCCCCCATTTGAAGTAAAAATGATAAAAGGTACTCTTTAAATAAGTGGTTATACCTGCATTAAAATGATCTTGACATTCCAGGATATATTTATCATAACTCTAATCTCTAAAACATAGGTTTGACCACAGTTTGCAGCAGCTTCAGTCATTATTTATGTTGATGTGTATTTTAATTACTATGAGAAGGAACAAAACACTCCATCCAGCATTACAGAAATCAACATACAAAAAAATCAAATGTTGAAATGAAAATAAAAGCTTTCACAAGAAGACATCTCTCGAACAGTCATAACTTCTTCTCACCACATGTGGGCAGCAGAGAATAACCAATAAATAATAAAAGTTCACATAAAAGATACATTATTTCTGATTTAAATGAATGGTGTATTAATGATGCAGTGAGTTATGCATGTGTTAGGGCTCTAATTAAACATTTCTGTCCTCAGTGATTCAATTTCTATGTCAATAGTGTAGCTTTAACCAAACACCCTGTCTTACTCAGGGGTCAGGAGCTTTAAAATCCAAAAAGCCATTTTTACTCCAGCTCCTGCTTACTAAAAATTGCAAAACTATGCAACCTAGCATGTAAACTTACCTTTAATGTCTTTTATGTTCACTTTACGGCTAAATTAGAAACCACATTTTTTTAGTTTATATTTTTTGAAACAAACAAAAACAGGAAATTCACACAAAAAGAGAATTCATCCATTTTCCTTAACTGAACACTCTATATTGATCAGTATATTTGTGGAAAATAAGAGGAAGGGAATATGTACAGCCTAATTATTTTAAAAAGTATTTTTTAAATTATCTTTATATTTTCAAACACATCTTAGTTCTATACCATTTTTAGCTAAAGTTATTAAGAACTACTGTGAGGGGACGAAAGAGCCATAGGTTGCAGACTTCTGGTTTAACCTCTTAAGCTGAAGTGAATCCACTCAGACTTCAGCCCACAAGAAGATTAACAGCAGTCAGAGCTGGAAATAACGGACCTCTGTGGGAATTTGCATCCAACACATTTGTAAACTTTCATGAACATCGAAAAAATCTACATCAGTTCATCTGTTTTTCTTCTGCAATTCTGCTCTGTCTTCTCAAATCCCCAGTCGGTTGTGGCAGATGGCCACTTGTACTGAGCCAGGTTCTGTTGGAGGTTTTTTCCTGTTAAAGGGGAGTTTTTCCTCTCCACCATCGCTACATGCATGCTCGGTATGAGAGATAGCTGTAAAGTCAAAGACACAATGCCATACGGTCGCTACATGCTCGTCCAGGAGAAGTGAATGCTGCAAGACAATGACTCGATGCTCTGCTGGGTTTCCTAAAAAACTTTTGGAACTACTTTGAATAATTAATTGAGCTTCTGTACTTTTGATAACTATGATCAATTGGAATGTATGTATGATTGAATTTTTTTCTTTTTTCTTTTTCTTTTTTTTTTTTTTTTGCAAAGTGCCTGGAGACGACATTTGTTGTGAATCGGCACTATATAAATAAACTGAATTGAATTTAATTTAATTAAACTCTACAGTTACTTTTACAACCTTTGTTTCAGATTCTAAACTTTTTTGTTACTTTTTTCCAATGCAATAGTACATTACAATAGTATATTAATATTAATATATATATATGAATATATATTTATATATATATATGAATATATTAATAGCAATAGTATATTACACATGACAGTAATATAGTTTGATTTTTGTAGAAATTGTCACGGTAAACTGTAAAACAAAACAAAAGAAAATTACATTTGGAAACTCTTTTTCAGGGTTGAAAGCAAGTTTGTTATTTAGAGTTAATGACACTGTTACAGTTTTTAATTTAGAACTACAGGAGCATACATGGGTCAGCCAGTTCAGACCCATTTCCTCTGCTGGTGGTACCTCTTACCATTGTGCCACCAGAGAGAGTTTGTGTGGTTTAAGTAAGCAGATGTGATGTGACAGTCTCATGGGGTTAGATTACATGCTTTATGTTCATTTTGCAGATACTGTATTTAACTTTTGTTCTTTTTTCAATTTTTTTCTTTGTTGTATTTTTTACTGTAGACACTTGTTAATTTAGAAGATGAATGTTTAAGCCAAACTTTCCATCTATTAGTGCAATGAAAGATTTTAGTTAGGAATCACAATCATCTTAAGCTTTGAAATGGATACAAAGAAATTTCCAAACATCAAATACAACCTCTTAATCTGTTAACAGCTGGCTGAGGACAGGCTCTGTTGTCTTCTAATTTAATATAATTTAGCCAAAGGAATGTGAATGTGGAACATTAGACTTTGTTAATCTCTAACCATCTGCTTTTTTGCAGGATTAGATGTCGATATGGCACATCATAACATCTGTGGAGTTACATTTTAGACACTGTGGGTGGTTTTAAAGGGGTGTGAAACTAACAATGGAAGTCTCATCTGTGATTAAATGTGAAATGGTGTCCATGTTTGTTGCCATTTCTTATTGAGTGAGAAGCAAGATACACCCTGGACAGGTTGCCAGTCAATCACAGGGCGACAGAATCATACAGGACAAACAACCATGTGTGGACACTTGCTCCACATGGCAATTCAGACGGTAAGGTGAACACAACACAACACACGTGAACACAACACGTTCAACGTTGTGTTGTGTGTAACATTCTATTATTACTCAGCACTGACTCATGGGGAATTAACAAACAAAAGGAGTGCCCATGCTTGCCTTTGGTTGTTTGGGTTTTGCAGTTTCTTCTGATGATGACCAAACTCAGTCACAATGCACAATGGAAACAGTGAGGCTGCTGAACCACGGAAAAGAAAATATCATTTATCTGATCAGAAACTAGTCATAACAAACCCGAGGACAGAACGTTTGTCTATATAGTTGCTCACAGCCTTTTCTTCCTTTTTTTTTTTTTTTTTTTTCCTGTTTTGGGTTTCACACATTTCCTTCTCTCTTCCTACACAATACTTCATCTGCTTTGTTTTATTTTAATAAAAAGTTGAACATGAAGCTTAACTGGTGTTTTAAAGCATGATTTCCTCAGAAATCTTCTCACTGGAAGGAGACACAGGGGCAGACCGAGATTCTGTTTGAGGGACTATAGCTCCCTTCTGAACTGGGAATCTCCACAGCATCATAAACAGTCTGGATTTATTCCTTCAACACAGCACTAGTTTATGCTTTTCATGGACTTGCTTGCAATGTGTGAATAATTTCATAAGGAACATTTATTTTGTTTTGTGATCATCAGCAATATAATACAATTATCTATAAGTGGTTATCATACACGACAATAAATGAATTGTAATCAATCCCACCTCCCAGGAATTCGTTTTTCTGACTTCCTTTTGCAAGCTGTGCTGCAAATGCTGGTTTACAGCACAGCACTGTTAACTTTTTCCTCAAAGAAACCTATCTTAATGCCATCCTTGAAAAATTGTATAATGTTTTGAGAAAAAAAATCCATCAATCCAAATGAATTAAATGATTATCTAAACATTAAGTTATTTAATTGTTAAAATTAGAATAGTTACCACGTATTTCCTTCTTTTACTATGTCAGCCTAACTTCACTTAATCCCTCATCCCCACCAAATTCCTTTGCTTCCCATGTACATACTAATGAAGATTTGGACATATGTTAATCAGACCAAAAAGTCCAATTGTAAAAGTCCATCTTGTCCTCCTCTATATTCTGTGTTTTAATTGGCCTAAAGCTTCTATTCAGAATATGTAAATTGCTTTTTTGCAAAATGGCTGTGCAAAACCTTCATATGCTTTATTTACAGTAAATCTTCCTTGGTATGAACAATTTTTTATATCTTGTTGAAGCTTAAATGCATTTTTGAAGAATTTAGAAAACCCAAACACCAAAAAAAAAAAACCCAATTAAAAAGCATATAATTCTTTCCTTATTAAAGTTTAGTGTTTCAAGTACCAGATTCCTCGCAGGGATCAAGATTCCTTGTAGTATCTGGTTTCCCACACTGCCTGGTCCCAGATGACTGGTTTCCACAACAACACTCTATAATAAGGCCCCACCTTCTATAGGACAGACATCCACTTAAGTGTAATGAGTGCTCTCCTGCTCTCCACGGTGATTATTTCTTATTTGAGTAGATTTCTTTCTTCTTCTTATAGGAAGGAGTATCTCAACGTTTCTTTAGCCTTTGTCTCTCAAGGACTACGCATAAACAAAACACAATTCCAAATGCAAAAATGACTAGTTTACTAAATTTCAGATTTTCTTAGACAGTCTTGACTACGTTTAACTGCACTCTTTTGCTTCTTATGCTTTGCTTAAAACGTTTTTTTTTAGAGAAAAATTTGGACATATTACAAGGAATTACTTTAGGAAAAGAAAAATATTAATCCTTTGCAACTTTAGAAGCTTTAGTTTACTTTTACAAAATCTAGAAGTAATCTTAACTTTGACTGGCAACATACCTGCATTTAAGTGCAACTCTGGAGATCTCTCCTTCTTTAAATGATCTGCAACATCATAAAAAAAAACACTTAAAGAGCAAAGTGGCTTTGGAATTTAGAGGGAGACAAGTTTGTTTTAAAAATGACTTGTTTTATTCACAGGCTGTATTTCCCTCCAAATGTACATGTATTTATAAAAGCCTGAGATATTTTGCTGTTCCTTTAAAACTGAGTTTGTTTTAATGTAGGGTTATGTGGAGTATATATATAAGCAGCCATTACATTAACAGCTGTAAATTATAATGAGGGAGATTCAAGCTACCAGCTTTTTAGACAACAGCCAATTTAATAGTGAATTTCTGACATCTAGTACTTTAGCCAAACTCTACATTAACTAAGTTTGGACAAAAGGGGAACATTTTACACAGTCTCACACAGATATGAAGGTAGCAGTGATTCAGACTGAGTAACAAGATTTCAACCCTACAGTGTAGTGGATTAATCAAGGACATCTCATGATTCAATAACATATAAAAGAATATTTTTCTGCAATTGTCTGGATTAGTTGTTTTCTGCATGGCTTTATCATACAGTCACATTGATGAAATTTTGGTTCCACTCACTTTCACAACATAGCTTCAGTTCCTTAGGATTTCTGGGGATGTGTTTCTGCACAGCTTTCCTAAGGTCCTGCTACTTGCAACTTTGCAAACCAAAGTTGTGCTGAGAAGAGGCCTTTTTCTGGCAACCTTCCACACAAGCTAAACTTCTGCAGTTGTTTTCTTACATGTACCATGATGAACATGTGAGTCATGTTTTTTTTCCTCACATTTCCTCTGAGATTAGCAACGGTCTTTTCAAGTTTTCCACTTGCAAATATTCTTTCTTGATGTAGATTGATCTTTTAACCCTTCCCACCTTGATGGACAGATCTGATTTTGAACTTCATTTTCATCTCAACATTTACCAATTTAAATACTGCACTAAACCCCTAAGTCCCCACATGCTGGTTCACTGTCTTACCTTTTACAAAGTGAATCATATTTGTTGGTTCTAACAACAATGACTTCAATTTAGATGTTCAGGTTGCACAGAGTTAGTTATGATAATAAACCATAACTTATGCATAAAGAATGTTTTTACATTACGACAAGCACTGTAGATACACATACTTTGTCACAGCACTGCATGCTATTAATATCAAAGGATGCTCTGTTGAGAAGTGGCTAAATCTTTTGCTGTGCTTCTAGTTTTTTATTTTTAAAGGGAATTGAGAAGCTATCTCTTAAAGCTGCAGTATGTAACTTTTATAAAAATAAATATTTTTCTACATATTTGTTGAAACTGTCACTATTTCGTGACAGTATGGTATGAGCCAGAAATCGAGCTCCTCTACCTTCTCCCAGTGCTCCCAATGCTATCTAGAAACAACCAATCAGAGCCAGGAGGCAGGTCTTAGCGCTGTCAATCACTGTGCCTGTGACATTGTTCATCCCTCCCACAGAGATTATCTGTCTCATTACAAACTGTCACAACATTGTGACAGTTTTAACAAATATGTAAAAAAAAAAACAAAAAACATCTTTTTGTAAAAGTTAGATACTGCAGATTTAAGAGAGCCAACCTGCTGACACAGTCAAAATTAATAAAAGCACAACACAGAGACTCTCATTTCCAGAAAGAGAAAGAGTACAATCAGTACAATTTTACACTAATCATTAAATGTTATATATGTCCCACAATTAGCAGGTGTAATATCATTAGAAATTCGACACCTCTTCAGTTTAGCAACATTTTACTCTCCACAGATCAGAGTATCTTTGCAAACTGACCCAATAAGTTCTATAACGAATCTGTGCTTGTTTAATGTGACACCAAACTTTGCCATTCAATAACAAGAAAGAAGAAGCGGGCAGAGGAAAGTTGCAGTAATTGTTCTGCAGAAAGGATCTGGTCATTTTTGCCTACAGCAACCTCCACTGACTTTTTATAGAGAGGAAGATAGTCAATGAACCTCAGATACACCCAGACTTCTCCAGTTTTTTTCTGTAACTGATACACTGGTCACACCCATTAAATAATGTGCAATATACAAGTAAAATTGCTGTGAGTATTGTTATTGTTTCCAGCATTTATCATGTTTTGGGAAAAGGTAAAAAAAAAAAAAAAAGTCTTCTCATTTGCAAATATGCCTGTTAGTTCTAAGTGATCCCAGTTATGTTTGTAGTTCTATGAGAATGGAAAAGCAAAGACCAGCAAAATATTTTCCTACACTTTTGCCTCTGCACTAGCTGTAAATTGTTAAGTTATTGGAAAGTAACAAGGATACTACTGACAGGTATTGAGCGGCTCGGAAAGAGACTGTACAGTATCCCCGAAACGAGGTCACCACCCAGCCTTACAGGATTAACACACCTGCCACCTGCACAATAGGGTCTAATGAGAGCACACTGGCGGCTATGGTCTGTTAGCAGCAGGCTGACTGCTCTCTGAGTGGCTTTCACCTCATTGCCTGTATTGAGGTCCTTACTCACAAGTCAAAACCTTCATTAGTGACTTCACGTCGGATCTCTTGGTGAGTCTGAACAAAGGCCGACAGGAACACAAAGTGACACATTCCAGGGATTAGGGAACACTGACAACTTGGTGCCATTAAGAGATGGTCATTTCTTTTCCTGAATGCAAGGAATTTGCTTTGAAAGCACAAAAAAATAAGACATTTAAGCGTAATCAATTTGACAAGGTGATTTCCTTTTCCACTTAATATTTTTGATGAGGTTTGAAGTAGTGTTGATGTGAATTTTACAATGGATGAGTTTGAGCAAATATGACATTTGGAGTACATGTAGAAATCCAATAACTAACATAAAACAGTACAAATATGTCTTTGAATTGTATTTTTTGGATGTATTGCATAGTTTTTTACGATCTGCCCTTTTCTGTTATAATTCTTTCAAATCTATTTACTTCATTTTGGTGTAATTAATTTTATAACACTTATTCAGAATAAAAATTGCTCAGAGGTAACCTGTTGGTTTCAGATAACCTAATGACAGACAGTCTGATCAATTCAGTTCATTCTGTTGCATTCCAGTTCAATATAAACCCCAGCTATCTGAATCAGGCTTGTAGGCCGACCTTTTTGATCAGGTCTTTGTGATGACCACTCATCTCGTCATTATGGTTTAATAAAAACCTATTTGTACCCAAACTTTAACTTCCTGGCTGATATCTTGAGATGTTCCTTCAGCATTTCCACAAAATGTTATTTTTCCTTATGATGCATAATTTTGTGCATTTCACAAAATTTCGATTTTGTGAAATGCACAAGTCCCTCCTGCAAAAGATGTTGCTGCCACCCCTGTACATCATTCTTTGGATCTTGTTTTCAAACTTCCTTCATTTTCCTTCAAATGCTGCAATAGTTATTATGACCAAATGCGTAGACTTTAGTTTTATCAGACCATGTGACATGTCTACAAAAACTAAATTGAGTCTGAAAATTATACCCAGTGAGGAACCAGACTTGTGGAATAATGAGTGGAAGTTGAAGACTTGTGGAAGTCTTCAATTTTCTTGGTTGATCTCTACTAGTTTTTCACCATCACTTTACACAGATAAACAGTATGTTTATCAACGACAGATTTGAAAGAAAACAACAATTTATTAAAAAAATTAAAAAAAACATTTTACTTTATTGGCTTTGTAGATGGTTGGATAATCTTTAACTAAAATGTCCTAATTTCATAGTTCTAAGGTGTTAAAACAATACTTTAAAATCAAAATGTGCACAAAATAATGCAATATTGGACTATCTTGGGATAAGGACTCATTTCCCAGAATACATACACTTTTTGCGTTGTAGTAAAGAATAGATTATAAATATGGCTGTATGATTAAATTAAAAAAAAAAAAAACTTCTCATTACTCTACAAATTAGAAAGAAGTAATTAACTAATCATGTCCTCCCAGCCTTTTATATATTTAGTCTGGCAAAAGATTTAAGGAAGAATATTTCAGATTCCTGATGTTTTTTATTTTTTTTATCTTGAGCAACTTCAGACCTTCAGGGAAACTCCACATTATTAAAACTCTCCACAGGGATTTGGCCCCTGAAAAAAAGGCAAACGATATGCAATTGTTTTCCCTCTCAGAACACGGTATGCACTGTCACATCCCTGCTTGTGAGATAACAGGTTTCTTCTGTCAGGTCAGATCAATTTAAGTCCCTCAGTGCAACATGGTGGGAAGTGTAAAGAGAGTCGAGCACAGAGGAGACGTCTATTTGTCAAGAGACAAGAAAGCTGTCCCTCCCATAACATGTAATATGGCACCGGCCCCTTTTTGGCACTTATGATGCCCTAAATTCAAAGAACAGACACCAAAAACAGCCTGTGTGTATGTAAGTGCAAGTTTTTCCACTCTTATATTTCTATTGCGAGGGCTCTAACCTGCACCGAAATGTTGGAAAATCAAGGTTCAGTCCATCAGATGTATTTTGAATTCCGAACATTTTTTACTCAAGTTTTAAGTTACTTCTATTTAATGATGGTTATTTATTATATTTTTTTGCAACTGTAAGGTCATCTGAGATCTCTGAAATCACATTAAACTAAACACTGAACATTTAACCTTTTTTATTTAATAAAAAAAATTATTCCAATTGGGAGATCTAATGGCTCAGTGTTATGGTAATCATCATCAAAATCAACTGTTTTTACTAATTTATCATATTAACTGCACACAACATAAATGCCTGAAGCAAATAATATAGAGTCTCCTTTTGTTTGAAGCTGCTTTGTTTCTTTAGGTGACATCTGTTGTGACTTGGGATTAAAGGATAGTGTTTTTTGGACAAGCCCTACAAAAATAAGTTGAAACAGTCTGCAAAGCAAATTACAGAGAGTAACTTATTTACTTTTGAACTTTTAGTCTCTCCTGAATGCACCAGATATAGCAACCTCTCATCTTTATTCTGTTTTTATACATGTTTTCTATTCTTCGGGTGAGTCTGTTTTCTGTTATTGCCTGTCACTGTCCCTTTGCTGCTGTTGTATAGAAATTTCCCCATCGTGGTACAATAAAGCATATTTCTGTTGCATTTAATTGAGTTTTATTTGTTTTCTTAAAAGGCTACACAATTTTTTTAGTTACACCTAACAGCTCTCGTTGCTTCCTTACACAGATCTTGCACTATGTTTGATACTTCAACATGCATGTGGTCACTCCAGCGATAATGAGTTTTCCTTTTATTGCTGGAAGACTTGAATATTTTTGTGACCTCTTGAATTTGATGAAATCTATGAGAAGAAGTAATAAATAGTTTGTTTATTTTCTCTGGTCACTGCAAACTTATCCAAGACGATGTGGCTTGATGAATGACTGCACCTGTTTTAAAGACAAAATTGCCACTGCACATAATTGGTGTGACTAAATCAAGATATTGTCTTTTGCAATTAGAAACTGGAAGCTATCTACAACAATATGTCCTGCTGCATGACCCAGACTTTCAATAAATAGGTTTCGCTAAAACATTATTCAAGAATGAAAACCAAAGCCGCTCTCAGTTGTGGTTGTTGACCTGTGATATGTTCAGACCTTCAAACTTAGAAATTAAAGCTGATCTTACAACCCAGATCTGGCAAATGATGGTAAAGGATAGACCACTGAAAACTTGTAGATTGTGATAGCTGACCTCCAAAAATGTCTGGAAGTACTAAACTTCATTGCAGAGAAAGGATAGACTGCTTACATGATCACTTTAGAATGATGAGTTTAAATCAGACAATGAAGAGCGAGCTCCTGCAACAATTTTCAAAACAAGCATCAGTCTTGCAGCTGCAAGCATGTCAATAGGAGAAGATTGCCCTTCTGACTTTTTCAACAACAACAAAAAAATCCGAAAGACCAAGAGAAATGAGTGTGTGTTTTTCTTGATCAAATTGAAAGAATGGTGGAAAATGCCATAAAAAATGCATTTATAAAAGCTGAGTGAAAACTGCACTTGTAAGACCTCACTGTGATTGTTAATCTTTGCTAAGACCTAAAGATTTCAGTAAACAACCCAAAGCCATCCATCCTGAAGAAGATGTTCTTTCTTAAGGACTAAAAAGAAATCCCCGTGGCTGGACATGCCAAGCTTTCAAGACGTCACCAAAGAGACTTACTGTTCCAGATGTTACAAAACACCACCAAAAAGTTCTGATCTTAAGGGGATGTAGACACAGTCAGTTTAATTTGGATGGATGGATGGATGAGTAAGCAAACATTGATATAAATGACATGTTTCATCAGTTATCTGAAAAATCTTTCATATAACAAAGATAACTGACAATTTTTCATCTTTTTGCATAATTAAAAAAAACTGTTCACTTTGTTAAACTGCACTGGAGGTTACTGATCACAAACACTAACCTGGTCTGGACTCAGCTTGTCATGGCATTAAGCTTTGGTGTCAGGTTTTGTATTCTTCCTGTGTTCTTGTCTGTTTTTTTAAGCAATATGAAACTTTAAGGATACAAAAACTTTCATTATTGTATCCCATCATTATCTTTAATTAAGATAATTAAACTGTAACCAAAACTACATCACTAAATATTTGCCTAAAAATATAATGTGCTGCCACAAAATCTCAAATAAACATCACTAGAACAGATAATTTCATACTATAGTTTATTCCACTAGTTCTAAATTAAGCAGTTTCATAATATGTTTTTCCTTTGTGAATCAGTCACTGTATCTGCTGAGAAAAGACTGTGTTCATCGTCCATTCCTTCTGTGGTTTAGTGTGTTTCAATACACCTATTAACTACCATAAGTATACAACTCCAGGGATGGAGGAAGTATTGTATACATTGGTGTTTTTTTTTGTCTCATTGTGTATTCAGTCACAAAGAGGCACATGGGTGGGTTCATCAAGGGTAGAAACTTAATACAGCTCTCCTACTCTTTATTCTCTAAGCCGAGGATATATGTGTCTAATGATGTCCTGTTTTTAAGTTAAACTTACCAGAGAGAATTTGATCTTGGTGAAATACCCTTAAACAAATGCAGCTTAACATGAGCCTCATCATCAAATATGCACAGTGTGGTATATATATATATATATATATATATATATATATATATATATATATATATATATATATATATATATATATATATATATATATATATATATGGAGAGAGAGAGAAAGAGAGAGAGAGAGAGAGAGAGAGAGAGAGAGAGAGAGAAATAGAAATAGAAAAGGTAAGCATTTTGCAGGCTGAATTTATTGTATACTTTAGATTGAAACATAAGAGGGTGAATTGAGGTTCAACCTCTCGAGGCTCATGAAAACACTTCACTTTGGTATCCATAAAAGTCAAAGTGAATTTAATGAACAGAAAAGATAGCAGAACTGTCATGTTTTTGTTACTTTCCAGTAGCCTGATTTTCCTAAAACGTCTCTGTCTCAGAGAGATGCTTCTAGTTACTCAGCATCTGCGAGACTTGGAGTAGTTTTCATCTTGAACGCTAACAAGACCAAAGATATCACGAGTTTCACTTCTGCATTTTACACTGGTGAATGAGAGGAGTGCTTTTACTTTACGACTTATTCAGTGCCACTGCAGTGAGGATCTGTATATCAGGTTGCAACCCAAAATAACTGTGCGATGGCTCTCTGTGCCATCAGCAAAGACCTTCCCTGGGATAAAATGCAAGATCTTCTTATTTGATTCATTTGACTTTTAAAATAAAACTATAAAAAACAAATGAAAAGTTAATAAATGTTTGATTCTTGTTGCTTTATTTGTTATGACAACAGTGTCTAAAAAGATTGTCACCAAAAATGTTTGAAAAAGAAAACTTTTATTTTGACACATTATATACACTCACATGCTTGCCTCCAATTACTGTATGCACCTTAACCCTAACAAGGTCATCACTTTAAATCCACACATTAATCTTCATGCCAGCCAGAAATTACAGTTTATCTTCTTTGGTTCCCATGAAGATACCAGTGTTCAAAAGATTGATGATAATACAACTAAAGGTCCTAGAGGAAGCATGGATACAAGAGCAAACAAACAAAAATGTATTGCATAAGTACTGCTCCCTCTTGAACGCGATGATTTTTAGCTGAAAATGCAAATGACCTCGATGGGTTTCAAGTCATTAAACTCAGTGAAATGGTGATGTCTTTATTTTGGGTTTAAAACAAAGCTAAAGCCTTGGCTTTTTTGGCAGTTAGTGGATAAAATGTAACGTTTTTTTGGGGCCTGTACCAAAATTTTGGTTAAATGTGTTCAGTTTTGATGGAGCTTTGAGTTCAGAAGCTGAATCTGAAAGAGAAATGTCTGTGCTTTCTTTTTATCTCTCTGGATGTAGACATAACCTTCTGTTAAAGCTTTGTGGCTCTGTTTTGGCTTCAGATGGTATTATGACTTTATGATTCACAGCAAAAGAAATTTCAATGTGAGGGGTCATGAAGAAAACTGAGATGTTTTTCTGCAGACAAACCCTAAACACTGCTATCTTCGTTTTTTGTCTGTGCTGACATGCTGTTTCTGAATTCACAGTAGACCTTTTGGAAATGTGCTTTAGCGACACGTTCATTGTGTCACGTTTAATGTTCTTCCTTAACTGAAACTAACTCACGATGGAAAGGAAATAAACTCCAACATTTTCAAGCTTTAAAATCAGTTTTTATTTTCATATCAAAACAACAACTTTCTTGTTTCAGTTATAACAACTACATCTAAACAAACAAGTTTAATAATGGAGTGTGGATCTATGAGGGCTGTTGTGATTTTACATGTACTTTATATCTCACTTGTATAAAAATAGACTTCAGTGATGTTTTTACCTGAGACTGTGAACACAATGTCTCTATGAGCCACTTTTCTTGTAAAATCTCAAACCAGTGATTCCCACACAGGGAGGCCGTCTGAGTCCTGACTGTGCAGAGAACTTAAGCCTGTATCTGAGTCGTCATCATTCACATTTTCAGTTTTAGACAGACCTCTGGCTTGCTCCACCCACTCGCTCCCCCCTTCCAAAACGTCAGTCATGGTCTCCTTGTCATCTGTCCCGTAGCTGCGCGTCTTTTCATCTGCGTTCTCTTCTTCCATGTCCAAACTGTTCACTTTCTCCAGCAAATCCCTCATTTCCTTCTCCCTGACAGCACCAATCTGCTGGGACAGCTCTAAATCGCCCCTAATAGCCTCTAAATCCGCGTTGAGTCGCAGACCAATGTATAAACTCGCATCTAGCTGCGTTTTTATCCTCTCTTCCTCCATAAACTGCTCGCTTTGTGATGCCGAATCTCCGTGGGAGCAGGAGGAGAGAGACGAAGAGCGTTTGCTGCGCAACTCCTCTTTCCTGCGATGCATCCAGCGGAGGTTCAACTCTTCCTGAATGTGAGCTGTGATCGAATCTATGAGGGCCTCCTGCTCACAAAGCTCTTCCTGTAGCTTCACCACCTGCTCGCACTGCCGAACATACTCTTCAAGTTTGCCAAAAGTCTCTTCTGAGTAAAGTTCATTTCCTTCTTGCGTTGGGACCGAAGCTGCGCCCATCAGATACGTGTTCTGCACGTAATTGACCCCGTGTCTATTAATTCTGTCCAGATGCACCTTTGCCTCACACCTTTCGATCTCTGAGTCCAGTTCTGTGATCCTCTGAACCTGCTGGCGGATCGTGTGGTCCTGAGACACAACAAGATGAACCAAAGTCTCCATCTTCTCTGCACAGGACGCGTCTTTGTGCGCCGCCCGCGTCCTCTTTCTGTTGATCTTCTCCAACTTTCTGAAAGCTTTCCTAACAATCCGACGCTGTTTCTCTGGTGATATGCAGCCCATGTTAGACCTCGGAGACCCTTTGGAGACGCAGGGGTTCTGTTTGCTCGGCACCACACGCGCCTCTGCGCTCCGGGCCCTGCGGTTCTCCATAGAGGCGTCTGTTTTGACCAGCATAAACTTCACGTTTTTCTGTTCATCTCCCCACGCGATCCACAGCTTTAAAAGCTTGGTTTTGTTTGGCAAAATTCTCTCGAAGCCCCTCCATTTCTCCACGATACAGTAAGACTGGGCAGTGGAGAGGCCGGGCTGTGCGCACTGCTCCTCCAGGAGCACTTTAACAACATCAGCGCAGGTGTTGCGTTTTGACAAGCCGAGGATCAGCTTCTCTTCTCGGCAGACCCACACAGATATCTTTCTCTCCTCTGAATCTGAGGCAGATCCCATAGTTGATTATGCCAAACTCTTTTCTTAAAGAAAAAATTATGGGGAAAAAAAGAATTCCTGACATCGGTTTAAGAAAAATGCGCATCAGGGTCAGTTCGCGCAGCTCCTCAAGATGGATCGGAGAAGTTTGAGGGAGCTGGAGGCTGGACGCCTCATGTGTTCTCCTGTGTGTGTTCCCAAGGCCCAGTAAGGGGGAAGCTTAGTGCATGTTTAAGCGTGCTGACTGCTTCTGCTGGGATCACATGACCGTATGTCAGCCAAACGGATCCATATTGAGGTTAACTGTTATTTTGTGCCGCCGATCTCAAAGGTGGAGCCAAGCAGATCTTAGTATGAATCATATTTCCCCTTTTAAACATATTTAAGCTTTTTACTGTGCTACGTCAAGCCAGAGCAGTTTCAATATATGGAATTTTCTCTTTGGAAACCCTGCTGTAGAATAAAACTTTTATTTTTTTGATTCTACACACACACACACACACACACACAAAAAAAAAAAAAAAAAAAAAAAAAAAAGGGGCCAAGAGCATCCATGTGGTTTTTAGACAATAATAATGATACAGAGAAGTGTCCTTTCATCCCCCTCTTTTTCATTACACTGTACTGATATACAAAATGTATTTCTGGAGTTATGCATTGATCCAAAGGGTCATTATTCTCTTTTATTTATAGCGTTGTGTTCTTACGTGAGATCTTTAAACAACTTGGATGTGTCATTTTGGAGATTCTACATGGGTTATGACTGTCAGTTTGCCTTGAGCAGAGCAGGTCCAGTGTTGAGTTTGGCCCTAAAGTTTATTTCAGTTTCTGTTTATTTATTTATTTATTCAATTCACAACAAATGTCGTCCCGAGGCACTTTACAAAATAAATAAATAAATAAATAAATAAATAAATAAATAAATAAATACTTTCCAATTGATCCTAGTTAACAAACAGCACAGTAGCTCAATTAATTATTCAAAACAGTTCAAAAATTTTTTTAGGAAACCCAGTCATCGAGTGATTGACTTGCAGCATTCACTCCTCCTGGACCAGCATTTAGCGACCGTATGGCGTTGTGTCGTTGACTTTACAGCTATCTCTCATACCGAGCATGCATGTAGCGACAGTGGAGAGGAAAAACTCCCCTTTAACAGGAAGAAACCTCCAGCAGAACTTGGCTCAGTACAAGCGGCCATCTGCCACGACTGACTGGGGGGGTTTGAGAAGACAGAGCAGATGCACAAGAAAAACAGTAAAATCTAAAGTAGAATTTGCTTTGAGAGCCCACCCATCTCAACAGCCAGCATTTTTTTTATTTGTTTGCATATTGTGCAGAAATAATAGAAAACACTTAGGGTATAGCGTTTTGGAAAGTGAAAGCTCTAAATATGTATATTGCGTTTTTAGTGATATTTGCTAACTTATTGTTTGCTCTTGCAGTCATGCCAGGTGTAGTTTTTCAATATGGACTGAGATAAGTTATGAAGGAGGAGTTATAGTGTGGCCTCAAGGCAGACACAAGCAACAGAAGTTAAATGTACAGTGGAAGGATGAAAAAAAGACTTAAAATGCTGTCTAACTATGGAAGCCAACTCTGTATGTTTACGTGTCGCACTTTTGTGTAAGTTCTAAATGACTTTCAATTTTGTATAAATCAAATAAAATTAATCCAAAACTGAGTAAATGTTAAAGTTGGTTTATTCTTAGCAACAAATGTTTTGCTCCTGCAGCAAAACAACCCCACAGTATAATGCTGCCACCACCATGTTTCACAGTCGGGATGGTGTTCTCAGGCTTGCAAGCGATGTTTAAAGGCATAGTAATCTTCACGTATTTAAACTTTGACTTTGAAGAAAGTGATAAAAACTGCCTTTAAAAATTCTCTCATTCTGGCATTTAACAAATAGAAAAAACTTTGGTAATCCTAATTGACCTAAAATGGAAAAGTTTATTGTGAGTTCACGTCAGACAATGTAAAAAAAAAAAAAAAAAAAAATGCGTATGTGTCTTTTATATAGTGTATGTAAACTTCTGGTTTTAATTATATGCTTCGTGCCAGTTCTATATTAACCTGACATTGTTTGCATGCTGGTATTCATAAAAGTATACAAACTCGGATTACATCAAATGATTTTAGATGTTGGTTTGTCATGACCAAGTGCTTGTGATCTAAATCACTGGAACAATTGGATTCTGTGCATTTTCATGGAAATGTTTTTAGATTATTTTCCCCATTGATTTTATGTATTTTTATTGTTCACACTTTTTACTGCATCTTTGCAAAGCACTTTTAAATCACCTCTTTGACAATTCGTGCTATGTAAAGTAATTCTTCTAAATTCTGATCACACGAGCTAAAAAAAAACCCCAAACAAACAAAAACCCCAAAAAACAGTAGCCACACAAAAAAAGAGTGTGTTGTTCACAAAACAAATGACTGTAAAACAAAGCTGATTGCAAAAGTGTGATAAATGTCTGCAGGGTGATGCTTTTTTTTTTTTTTTTTTTTTAAACAAAACTAGTGTCAAACAAATTTTCCTCCTCACATGTGGCCATCATTTTGAGGTAAGCTCTGTTCATTAATTGTCAGATGTTTCACAGAAAGACTGGGAGGATTCATTTTTCTAATTGTTTCCAGCAGGTGTATAAACTGCCATTTTTGAGTCTGAAGGAACTCTTCTGTGAATATTCCAGCTGCTATCATCGTTGTTTCTTTCTCCTCGATCACCGTCGTTAAAAGCAATTATTTGTCTTGTACTAATAACCATCACTGTTTTGACATTAAATACTTTAATGCGCAATGTTCGGTTTCCAACCCATTGTATCTCCCTCTGGTGGCGATTTCTCTTACTGCAGTGGTACACGCTTCACTCCAAGGGATCTGTGAGATAAAGCAGTAATACTTCCCTCTGGTGTTAATATGAGGATGATGCAGGTAAAAGGTAACATTTCCTAATACAAAATTCTAATCTTTTAAATCTTTTAGAGTGAAATTTCCAAAGCTATATATTTTTTTCTTTTGAGTCAATGCTCATGTATAAATACTAATTGGCTGTATAAATTTTAGATACTTCCTGTGATCAGACTTTAAATATAGAACCTGGAAAAGCCATATGATCTAAGAAAGGATGAAAGGATGATGGTATGGATTGGTGCATTAATAGATGGATAAATGGTTGGACAGATTGACAGAAGGATGAATAAAATCCATCTGTGACAATCTTTTATTTAAAGAGTAGCATAAAACAACAATGTTAGAGCGACATACTTTAGAAATTTAGATTTAACACATTGACAATGAAAGAGGGAATAGAATCCAGAAATACAAATGTTTTTCACACACACTTTTTTCCTTTTTTTTTTATACATATCCAGAACTGGAAAATACTTAAATAACATTCCAGACCTTTTAACTGTGTAGGATTGCTGAAGATGTGACCTTTCAGTGTATCTGAAAATTAAACAGTGGTTCATAATTCAACCACGATGTTTAACAGACTCATCTTGACAGATTGGAATATCATAAAATAGTTATTTTAGTAATTCAATCCAAAATGTGAAGCACATACACATTGGTTACACATGGAGTGGTATATTTCAAGCATTTATTTCTGTTCCTTTTGATGATGATGGCTTATGGCTAACAAAAACCCAAAATTCTGTTTCTCGGAAAATTACAAAATTAAATGAGACTAATAAAAAGCTGCTGCTAAGTATCTCCATGTACTGTGCAGTATATGCACTCAATAGTTAAGGCTCCTTTTGCATCGATTACTGCATCAGTGCAGCGTGTCACGAGGCAATCAGTCTGTGGTTCTCCTGAGGTGTTAAGGAAGCCCGGGTTCATTTAATAACAGCATTCAGCTCATTTACATTGTTGGGGCTTGTGTCTTATCTTTATCCTGACAATCTCTATAGATTCTGCTTCAGGTTTAAGTCAGACATGTTTTCTGGCTAACTGAGTTCAGTGACACCATGGTCATCTAACCAGGTATATGTAATGTAGGCAGTGTGGGCAGATACTAGAAAATTAAGAGTTTCTCCATAAAGCTGGAGTGCAGCATGAAGGGCTCTAAAATCTCTTGTTGGACGTGCTGCCTTTGACTTGATAGAACACAGTAGACCAACACCAGCAATTTTGTATCTTCTCCAAACTATTCAATGGGCTTTGCTTTACAATCCTCTCAAGGCAGCAGTCATCCCTGTTGTATGGATACTTTTCGCAACCACACTTTTCCTTCCACTCAACTTTCTATTATTAGCTTAGATACAGCATTCTGAACAGACAGCTTTTTACTAGTAACCTTTGTGGCTTACGCCCCTTGTGGAGGTTTTTAATGACTGTTTGCTGGACAACTATGTCAGCCACCTTCTTCATGGTTGTGTAGACATCACCATGTTAGAAACCTGACATTTCTGAAACAAAAGTACACATTTTTGTCTTATGTAATATTCAGTTTTTTTAAAAGAAAGTGGGATTTCAATTGCTGTAAGATATGATCATCAAAATTAACAATTGAAATATATCACTGTGTGGAATGAATCTAAGACAGTTTCACTTTTTACAAAAAACATTACAGAAATTAACATTTACCCAGTATTCTGATGTACTATGATGTTCCTGTATCCAAGTGAAAAACCAGGAGTCATTGTTTCTTTCAGATTTATTAAACTTCAATGTTGCATACATAGAAAGTATCTAGAAAGCTACAAAATATCTAGTGTTGTCAAGAAGGCATCATAATGTCACGGAGCAAAGACAAGACCATGAGAAGAACACGGAAACAGCACAGCTTCTTTTCTCTCAGTTGCTCCGACACTTTACGTTCATGAGTAGGAAAAGATATCACACATCTGTACCAAGAATGGCTAAGATATACTTTTATACAAAACACCTTTATACAAAAAACCCCAAACAAATATCTGCACACAGAACCAAAGTGAGTGAACATGTGACCTATTTCAAAAATCACTTTAAAGCCATCATCAGGGATGATCATAAAACAGAAAGGTACCAGTACCCAGTCTGAAAATCAAAATTACAAATAACAAGAGCTAAACTGCTGATATGTTTGTAGCATGATTGAATGTAGCTCTTTGTGTGTGCCTATTTGTCTATTTTCCCTTAAAATGGTCCAGCAGACGTCAGCGCCATCAGAGGCATTAGTCCTGTGGTTTTAGTGTTTATATGTCAGCAGTGCAGCAGTGACATTACCATCGGAATGGGCCTCAGTATACAGACAATGTCATCACAGGACACAGTATACAGGTACAATAAGAAAAAAAACACTTCACTACAGAGTGTGATCAATAAATGTGAACAGATACACAGGGTAAACATACAAACAAAGGCTGTTACAGCTCCACACTGTCCACAGGACTGTGGCAAAAATACTGAATAACTGCATCCTCCAGAGATATTGTCTGTAATTATTTAATAATTCTTTGATTAAACTTCTTCAAATGAATAAAATCTCTGTTAGAAACAATAAAACGTTTAAGTAATTAAGATCCTTACAGTCTAAGAATTAACTTTGATGCCCACTCACACTGCAGTAGCAGCTGTAAAAAAGTTTGGACACAAATCCCAGTTTAACTAGAAAACAGTCCTATATGTGATTTTAGATTTCATGCTGTTAAATAAACTTTTATTTTAAAAATTCCAACAGGTGTTCTGGAGCCACAGAACTGTATCTACATCACTAAAGGAAACCCAAAAGTTTTTTTTTCAAACGTTCCCCATGTCTGAGAGAGCGGTCACTGCAACAAGGAAACTGCAGTTTTTCTAACAATCTGCTTGCAAACACTTGAACCTGCAAGTGTGCACTAAACATACCGCTTAAGTGTTTTGCATCCTGCTTGCAGTCAGAGGGGTGTAAAAATTAAAGTCTAAAGCGAGGAAAACAATTTTTTCCAAACACATTTTATTAAATTGATCAATATCCTAATTAAGAATGATTTACTCATTAACAATATTTCTCCTGCTGTCAATCAGTCCTCAGTCCTTTAAAAAAGGCAATGTGGTGATTGGTGTCACTTGTATTCTGTTTTTGGTTTAGCAACAATGATTTTTTTTTATGTCTGTTTATTCTTTTTGAAGCTGGAAATTTGAAACCAAAGGCACTTCCTCGCTACCATGCAGAACACTACAAGAGATTCTCCCAATTCTTTTTGGTCTTTTGCAACAGGAAAGGCAGCTGTTCAGTGTTTGTATTACACTCATAGAAAATCATTAGAAACTCTTCTCCTCACTGATAAATCTATCCGAACTTAAGTGTACTGCGTCTTAAAAAATAACAAAACTGGATTTCTTGGAGTGTACTGATTTGATGATGTGTAATTTAAGACATGACAGGAGTAACATATTGTTGTTTTTGCCTTTTTCACTCACAAAATCAACTCTAGACCTAAACAGAAGGTAATAAGTACATTCTAAGGCACTGTACACTTACACTTTGGCTGATTGTACTGAATAAACACTGCAAAGAAAACAAGTCTAATGTAGTGAGTGTTCACAGTTTTTATGGCATCTTTTGGAGTTCATGAACAGCTTTATTAGGTTTAAGGCTTAGGATAGGAGCAGGCAACAGAAACGCGAACTCGACAGGGATTTCTTAGCCCGGTCCCAGGGCGTGCTAACTCTGAGTGATCTGTAATGTCACGATAATTTAACCTGTGGTTTTAAAAGCTGCAGCATCACTAAGGCGAGCGATGGGAGGAGAACAAAGTGCTTCTGGACAATACTGGTCCAACTCAAGAGTCTTGTTAGGTGTACTTTAACTTCCCTAGAACATCAAGTGTTCTCCAGTCAGCTGTCACACAGGAAATACTTGTTTGCAAGAGAAAAATTCTTAGAGGGAAAGTTTCTTGTCAATGGGTTAACAGTGCCCGGGAAAGTATTTATAATCCTTAAACTTTTTCACATTTTGGCACATTTCATCAAAATGAATTTAGCCCTTTCTAAACTGATCCATTAAATAAAATCCAGTGCAATGGATTTCTTTCAGAATTCACCTAATTAGTGTGTAAGTTCATCTCAGTAAGAAAAGAGCATGGTGTAAAAGCAAACTCGACAAGATATGGCAGTCTATCTAAACTGATAGGCATTTTAGAGATTTACAGCACAGGTACAAGAATCTATTGACAGAAAACAATGGGTAAATCTGGCCTTTATGGAAAAATGTCAAGAAGAAAGCCATTGCTGAAAGACTCTCATGAGAAGTGTTGTTTAAAGGTTGCCACAAGCTTTTAGGGGACACAGCGAACATGTAGAAGAAGGGGGCTCTGGTAAGATGAGCCCATGATTGACCTCTTGACCTACATGTGAAATGCTTTGTGTGGATGAAAACTTACAAGGCACATCTTGCTGTCAACACAGTGGTGGCAGCATCGTGATGTGGGGATGATTTTCTTCAATAGGAAAAGGGAAGCTGGTTGAAATTGATGGGAATATGAACGGGGCTAAACAGAGGACAATACAGGAATAAAACCTGTTGGAGGCAGCAAAAGACTTGAGACTGGGGTGAAGGTTCACCATCCAGCAGGACAACAACCCTAAACAGCCAGAGCTACAATAGAATAAAGCAAATGAATGTGTTAGAATGGTCCAGTCAAAGTTAAGACATAAAACTTAGTGAGAATCTGTGGCAAGACTTGAAAATAGATAACAGATATTCCCCATCCAATCCCTAGAAAAGTTGCAACTGTAACTACACCAAAAGGCATTTAATGAAGTATTGACTCAGGAAGAGAGAAATCAAATGCAGGCCACACTTTTCAGATTGTAAATACATTTTAAAACCAAGCATCTTTTTCCTTAAACTACACAGCTATGCACTACTTTATGCTGTTGAGGTTTGTAGTTTTAATGCAGCAAAATGTAAAAAAAAAAAGTTCAAGGGGGATGAATACTTTTGCGAGACACTGTATGCACGTTAGATACATTTTGTAATTTCACAGTATATAGTGTTTGAGATCTGGAGTGCTTTAATATATACACATTTTTACAACCATATGCTTTCAGCCACTGTGTTTACATATTTGGAGTGTTAGTTGTGTTTCTTTGGGACGTCTATTTTGCTGTGAAAACATGTTTTACTACATTATGAACTCTGACAAATTATGAAGCACAGATTTACAAAACATCCTCAACACAAACTGTACAGACCATCACAGGCTGCAAGTTCTTTTTCCCCTTAGTCTACATAACAAAGCAGAAAAAGACAACATATATTTCCATTAAACAAATAAATCTTCTCAATTATTTTGGAACAACCGACTAAACATATTTAAAAATGAATACTCCCTAAAACTCCCATTAGAACATAAAACAACTGTACCGTATTTCACAGCTGCGGTCAAACAACAAACACTTACAACAAACGTATGACAAACTGACTTCACCTCGTTCCTCAAACAAAGAGCATTGAAAGGCTGACTTTCATGCAGAGGCACTGCCACTTGTTTTGAGGTTGATACGTCTATGAAGAAAAAAAATGTATAAAACGGAGATAGCTTTCATTCCTTTACCAGTCTGTAGATATGATGCTGGGCACCGTGCTCGCTGTTCGACACTTCAAACACGCACGCCATACATAGCAACGTCTCCTGGGTGTCCCTATTTGACACCACCTGCAAGAGAAAATGTACAGCCTTCTCTAGTGGAGCAACGCTAAAGAGTTTATTTTTTTCTAAAAGAAGCAAAAAAACATAAAGAGAACCAAGCGATGCAAATGAGAAATCGTGAGCATGGTTTTCCTGTGGGTACTCCTGCACCCTTCGAAAATCCAAAAACATGCATGCTATATCACACATGCAGATCTACATTGCCCTTTTGTGAGAATATGCATAGCTGTTTGTCTCATTTTTCTCTGTGTAGATCTTGGGTACATGTCCAGGGTATTTTGTGTGTGCCAGATGCAAACCCACAGGCATAACACACTGAATTCTTAAAGTATATGTGCAAAACAACCCCTGATTAAAGATTAAAAGGCTTTCTGATTATCATTTTAAGGGCAGTACAGAACCTACATTTAATTTATTCTTCATGAGGCTAAAAAAAATATTGTATTACCCAATTTCTTCTAAACATTTGAGATATTCCCTTGGAAATTTGTTTTGTAGTCTTTAAAATTGTTTTAATTGGAGATGTCCTGATCTTATCCCAGGTTTAATGTCCAGATCAAGTCATTTTTAAATATTGAAATTAGAGTCCTCTATTAATTCCGTTTCTAATACCTGCTTTTGATGTAAGCTGTTATCTGATCTAACAGCCAAATCACCAGGAAGCCATTTGGCCACTATTTGTACAACCAGTGCAAGTCACATTTTTGTGGGCAATACTTGCAAAACCTGTACACATTATTAAGTCAATTTAATGAATATGGGTTTTCCCCACCAATGATATTCACAGTTAAAGAAACACTTGGCTGTTGCGCCTTCTTGTTTAATGTAACCTTTTTTGTGACAGCTGTTTATGAAGCTGGATGTTTTCTGTAGGTTTTGTCTTCACAAATTTACCAGAACTGCACTAAAATACATTCCTAACTTCAGGTCTTTAAAACATTTAAAATGATGGTCTAACTGCATCCAATCTCTGGAACCTCTGCTTCTGCAGCTCAACAATTGCCAGGTCCATCAGGAGTAAATGACAGTGGGAACGTCTGATGGAAAAGCCAGGTTTGTGTTTATTTTTATGTGCAGACTTTTTTTAGGATATGGTCTAAAACATTTGATCAGTGAATGAACAGCCTGCTTGAGTTTGAATGTAGTTTTCAATCATTTGCTTAAACTATATCTTTCATCTCTAGCTCTGGCTTACAGGTTTTTGCATTTTGTAGCTCTATTTACAACCTAGTGAGGATCCAGCAGTGCAAAATCTAAATACTTGCAATTTCTTCCCCAAGTTGTAAGAATTTGATCCAGAAATCTCCAACAGGGATGAAACAATTTAACTTTTTAAGCTCTGATAACTCAAACTGAGCCATGGCTTGACTAATAAGGATCTCAACTTCAAAACCTTTGTAAATTTCATACAATTATCTCACTATGGCCTTAGGAAAAACTAAATTTAAAAACAACATATCCACTTGCATCAAAGAAATTATGAACCTTTCTGCAATTAAATAAGAAATACACTGAGCTCTTAAAAAATTAGGTTGTGTATCAACTATTTTAAGAGGGTAACAGAGTTTAAAAAAAATATACTAAACTGCAGAGAGCCGTAAGGATAGCTTAAATTAAAGATCCAAGCAGAGTACTTGTGCCCTGCTGTTGAGAAGTCTTACAGCAGCATTTTCTCTGACGTGGAAAAAAATTACTGCCTTTTGCCCTTAGGTGGCACTGTGCTGTTTCACTAACAGGGACGTATCAACACCACATAAAAATAAGTTGGCATGTGTTGCCAACTCATTGATAAGATTACTGGAATGAGCTGCAAAATATCCGCTTACAGACTTCCTCCACTTTATCTATCACAACCTGTAGCTTTTTTGCTAATTTTATTTTTATTTGTTTTAAATGTCTTGAATTTTATATACTTTTCTTTGTCTTTCTGCTTTACACTGGACAAAGTTCTGAAATTGTTTCAGTATGAAACTGCTGCATTAGGCCATCATTTTGACCAAGACTCTCAGGAAGAACAATAGGCTAGAACACTTGACTACATGGCTAAGGAGACAAAAATGTAGGATAATGGATTTGGTTTACAGGTAAAAATTTGTTTTTTGTACTTATTTTGATTGATTTTCTGAATTCTGTATTTGTTACTATTTCTTAGGGCACAAAGTGCTCTAATAAAATATCTTGAGATGCAATGACGCTATCTTTTATTAGAAATAGTAATATCTTTAAATTAATTTAAGCTAAAAACTATTACAAAGCCTCAGGAGTGAGAAGAAGTTCACAATTAAAAAGTACATTCGATTTGTTGAGGCTAGAAAATGTAAAACAGTTTCAGAGTCAGTAATTTCTTTGGACCAGGTGGCGACCTGATGTTAGAAAAATGTGAAACATATTAACCTCTCTTGCATCTTTCTTGCCTCTTATACCGTCTTAGTATTTACCATCTTGGTGGGAGGCAGGCTAATTATAATTCTACAACTATTTCTAATATCTCATGAGGTCCTGCTCTTGGCAAAACTCATAAAATGTTTCTGAGAAAGAAACCCTGGTTATTATTTTACATACACATGCACGCAAATATCGATCTATGTCTGCCTTTTAATTATTTTTTTGCTATAATTATTTCTTTGTGGTTAATGACACTTAAGACCCCATGTGATGGTTAATAACAGGAGTTCCTGCCCTCTCTTATCCTCCCTTTCCTTTCAGATAATGAGACTCCTGGGATGGTGTTTCATCCTCTGTGGAATGAGAGGAATGTCAGAGCGGCAAAAACGACAGCTGGAACCACAGACAACACGTCCTGACAGAGAAAGAGGAAGAATGAGAGTCCGAGGGACGGTCAGGGAGGTGCTTACCAATAAGATGGTGAAGTTTTCCAGAACGCTGTTCATCATGTATTTCTCTGGGAGATGTTTCAGCTTGTGAATGAAGTTGATCATGTATTCACACATGGGAGACCGGCTTATCCGGTAGACAAAGCGTCCATTCTCAAATCGTGCATATTCAGTCTGTGGAAAGGAATAGAGTACTTAGAGCTGGGATATATAATAAATAAATAAAATGAAAAACAAAAAAGTTCACTGCAGCAACTAAGATCTGAAGCATTGTTTTGGTTCTTAGAGACAGAAAAAGAAGTCCATACCTCTACTTTCTCAACAACCTGTTTGCCAAAGGAGCAAACCTTTGTCGAACATGTTATGGTCATGTTCTCTGAACTCTCATACTGGCTGGTTACTCCATAGAATGATCCAGTATCATCTTGAATGTTGCAGTTTAGGTCAGCCTGGGGGGAGGGGACATAGCATGACAATATTCTTTTTAAGGTTGCCTTTTTTAGAACTCAACCACAAAGAGAGAAAGCACAGAATCAATGTGACAAACAAAAAACTGGTCTTCTGATGCAAGGTCACTGATTGCAGATTGAGTCTATCTGCACAAAATCGGTATGATATGAATCCGCATGGTTCATTCTTTGATTTTTCCGTTTAAAAAAAAAAAAAAAATCGCAAAAAAAAAAAAAAAAAAAAATAAAATAACTGTTGTGTTTTTTTTTTTGTTTTTCTGTTTTTAAAACCTAAATGAAAAAATGAAAAAAAACAAACAAAAAAAAAAACCCGTAAAATCGAAGAAATTAAAAATCCTCAGTGTTTGATTTTTGCTTCAGCCAAATAAATCCAAAATAAAATACGACTTTTTTTTAATATGTAGCAATACTGGAAATGACGAAAGTCGCCAAAGATGAAGAGTGTATGGGAGATTATTACACTTTATAATCTTAATTGCTTTCTTGGAATACTAAATAAATTTTGTTCACGGTAAGACCATGAGCTCTTGATGAGGTGCATAGACTCCCTCTAAATAAACATGGTTTCCAAGGGAGACCGGAATCAACCCCCACCGCCGCCACCAAACCCACACCCCAAGGAGCACCATCGATGGTTCGCTCACAGCTTTCCTCTGCGTTATTGACCCACACATGCTAAAGCAGAGCAGTGCACTGTGACTGAGACCCACTGGTGACAGCTCATGGGACGTAACAGTGGACGTATGGACTTGAAGAGTCTCTGTTTGAAAAGACAGGGCTTATTGTTTTTCACAGAAACATGTCCAGAAATAAATTCAAATAAATTATGACACTTCCCTGTTTTGATAATAAGGTAACCCGATTACAGATTAGTGGATGACAGAAGTCTCCAGAATATGTGTAGATCTTGCACAAATAAATGCCCATGTTCTTTACCAGAGGTCCACTGGCACCCAGATGCTGCGATGTAAATTTCTGCAGCAGCTTGGAGAGGAGCTTTGCACAGAGTTTATGGTGAGGAGACAGTTGATGCAGGTGGAAAAAGGTGCTAATCTAAGCCATCGGGAATCAAACATGCAACAGGTTCCAGAGGAAGTGCCAAGTCCAGAGGAACTAACAAAATACTTACTAAATATAAACCTCATATTTGCTTTAACCATTAAAATAAAAATAAAAAAACTGAAAAACATACCCTTTTTTAGTTTTAGAATTGTAGTTTTTCTAATATAATCTTAAAACAAGAAAACCACCTTATTTTTTGTTTTTTACTTGTTTTATTTTGAAATGGAAAAACCAAAGAACAAACCAATACATGGATTGATATGATAGAGATATTTTACTGTTTTATTGCAGAGCAGTCAAGTGTAATAAAATTACAAATTACCCCCCAAAAAAGTAAAAGATAATCATTGTTACAGTTTACATAAAAAAGCAACAAATGTTTGACTTTTCTACAGTTATTGCTTTTTTAAAGCTTTTTGATTTTCAGCCAATGGTCCAGTCCTCAGTAGCAATCACAGTTACTCCTGTGGCCCTTTAGGATAATTTACCACCCACCGCTGTCATAGACTGTTAGACTACATGTTAGAAATGTCAGCAGACAGAAAAATATTTTAATTGGCCAAAAAACTTAAAGGACAACATTCCCATTTTAAAAGTCATTAGTAAGTTCCTTTATAGAAAAACTGCAACTATTAATGGAGTATTGTGTGGAGGTTATCTGCAATCAGTGTAAAGGTTTATAAAATATTATATAGATCCAGACCCTGGACAGCTCACCAGTTCATCACAGGACAACACAGAGACACAGAGGAGACAGAACCATGCACACACATTAAGATTAACAGCAAGTTATAGTGGCCAATTAATTTAATATGTATGTTTTTAGACTGTGGGAGGAAGTCTGAGTACCTGGCGAAAACTCAAATATGCATGGGGAGAACATGCAAACTCACTGCAGAAAAACCCTGGCTGAGATTCCATGATTTAAGATGGCAGAAATCTTCTCTACAATTGATCCTGCTCTGACTAACTCTCAAATGAGCCTCCAAGAAACTGAATTGCTGTTTATTGAAACTGAACCCACTCACATAGTGAGATATTGAACACTCCACAGAACCTCAACATGTGCTGAAGTTGTGAACTGAAAGCATTTGGTGGTCTGGCAAAATTAAATGGATTTATAATACTATAAATGGAATATAAATTTCACCATCACCACCGCTAAGATTGACAGAGCAAGTGTGCTATTAAACAACACAACTTTTAAGAAAAAAGCATGACCAATAATTCTGCCATATCCTCTTCCCTTGTTGAAAGTAAAATTGATGGTTGGAGCGCTCTCTACCAATAACTGAGAAGAACTGAAGAACGAGATGAATGAAATAAAGACTCATTACCAGAAAGCTAATCAATCAAACTGACTAAATCAGTTTCTAAAAGCTCAGATGAACAGTAGATACATCCTCCACATTTATTGGCATGCCTAAAAAAAAGTATAAAAACTCTAAAGAAGCTTAAATTCTTTTTTATTATTATTATAGCACAATCTAAACATTTTACAAACCAGTGAATGTCAATATTTATGATTATGAAATTTTTGTATATCACAAATTCACCAGTGCATCTTTTTTTACTTCACATATACTGTAATGTATGTTTTCTGTATATGCACATATAGGTGATTTGAGTGTCTAGGATCTTAGTAAACCATGAATTCCTGCTTCCGAGGGGTAAATGTGACAGATAACAAGGGTCCCATTTCTATTGACCACTATTTAAAATGGGAATCACAGGAGAACATACCATTAAGTTAAGCAGATATGTCTTGATTTTATAGGTCAGTAAACGACCAGAAGAAAATAGCTAGATGCCTAAACTTGCTTATATCTACAGTTAGAACAATAATTATAAAGTTTAAAATGAATATGCTTAAAAGGACAGATGCAGGTAAATGGCATCTCTGCAGCTCAATGTGAGAGATTTGCTTCAGTGTGAGACTGTTAAAATATTGCTTTTTTCTAAGACTTTTTTAATACATTTTTACCAGGAGTGTCAATAAATGTGGAGGGTTCTGTATTTGTTATGTGTCTGCAGGATTCTCATCTCTATCAGCATTTCTCACACTGTCTGTAACATCACTGTATATATTAAATATTATATACATATTCTCCTGTTAAGATATAAAACATCACTATTTTAATTTATGGGAAAACAACTGGCAAAGATGCTTTCGATAAACATAAGCACAAAGTAAGTATTGACCACAGATCTGCTGGGATTAAATATTATACACTTAATTTAAAGTTTTCAAGTTACATTAGCATAAACATGTACATGCACCCATACAGAGGAAGACAACCTCTAACAAGAACGAAATTAAGTTACATTAGGAGACTGATTTCTGAGGATGAACGGGCCAGCTCCTGGAGGGCAGCCTTTTTGTGCCCCAAACATCCTGTTCATTAAGAGGCACAAAAAGAGGAGACATTCTCCCAACAACATTCTCCTCCTTCATTAAGCAAAGCAGTTACACGTTCATTATTTTGCAGATTCAGTCGTTCATTTGAAATTCAGATTCGTCGGTTACTTCAAAAGGAATTCGAGGGGACTTAGTCCAAGAGGATACGGGGGCTACTTTGTTGGCTGCCGCTTGTTAGCATTTTGCATCAGGGAGGAAATACATACAATGTTTAAACAGCCATTAGGAGTGCAACCAGGTCACTCCATTGTTAGGAGATATTACACTGAATTAGTGAGTGCTTTGATCAAAAGGCTCTCCTGCTATGCAAGTCCAAATATAGCACAGCACATTCTGCAAACATTAAGGGAGCAATCTTCTCTGTGCAGCCTGATTACTCCAAATCACCAAATACAAACTTGAACAAAGTGATACAGAACAGGATCCTGTTTTTTACATTCGTAATAATTATATGTATGATTATAAATTGCCTTTAATAACCTTGAATATGTGGATCGTATTTTCACACTCACCCAGAATTTGATGAGAAAAAAGGAATTCTGAGGACCCTTTCCATACAGCTCCTTCAATCCTCCTTTCTTTTCCGGAAATTTATCATAAATCTGACGAATGTCCACAGATTCCAACAAGGCGTCACTGTAGGAATGATTTGTCTGTCCGATGTGTACAAACAGGTGCTTGTTGTACTGAAAGAGCAGATGAATCATATTTAATTTATAAATAAATTAGTAACTGAATGCATTAAAAATATTTACTCTGACATTATAAAGACTTAGTCTCAGAAAATTAAATACATAAATCTATTCTTCCTACATTTCTTTGAAATGTATTTGCCCCATTACAGATTTTGTTTTTGTTTTTCTTGTGACTGGGATGATTTTCAGTCCAGGGCTCAGAAACTCCAGATTTTTACAAACATTCAGCCTAGAATTAGTCCAATGTTGGGAAAAGCTGAAAATTTATTTGACGATGAAGCTGAGATGCTTCAAAAGTTTACACACCCCTGTCAAAACGTCAGCGATGTTTTGGCTGATCTGATCTAAATGTATAAGATCAGCCAAAGCCAGCTTAAATAAATAAAAATGCAGTTTCTAAAAGGGAAAAAAGTTATCCGAACCAACCTGGCCCTAGGTGAAAAAGTAATTGCACCTTAAACCTAATAAATGGTTGAGCCATTCTTGGCAACGCTGAGTGCTTCTGAACATCTGCAATGATTGCAACCAGGTTTCTAAATGCTGTGGAGAAATTTTGGTCCCTCTTTGCTGAATTGTTTTAATTCAGTCACACTGGAGGGTTTTTGAGGGTTACAGGTAGATGTTTTGGTCAAGTCATCTAGTGTCCTTAAGCAGTGAAGCAGACCCAGACGATCACACTACCACCATCATGTTTAGCTGTAGGTATGGTGGAGTTTTTTTTTTAAAATGTTGTGTTAGTTTTACAATAGATGCAACACAATGCAGACATTCTGACAAGTTATGTCACACAATATGACAAAATGGATCTTTATCAGCCCTTGATTGAAACAAAAAAACACAGTAAAATTATTTTTATCCCACGCTCTGGCAGTCGCAAATGGACGTCTTTGCTGCCAAAAGAAAAAATATTGCCCAATCAGGTTAATAAGAATTATGACGGATGAACAGCACTTAAAGGTGTATCTCTGAAACAGTACTACATTTATGTTAATCCTTCAACCTTCAAACGTCATTTTCAGCTTTGAAATATAATTCCCTGTTTACATAAAATTCTGTTAGGGTTAGACTGCACATAACTAAATCTAGATAAAGAGAAAAAGCAAACCAAGATTAGTATTTTATGTCATGCTTTGCCCCCAAAGTTTAAATCGACCTCTGTTGCATGCAGCTTACAGGGAAAATGAAACATTTTAGATCCTTGAGCTTTATGCAAGATGAACAACTATAAGCAAATATGAGACATGATCCAGATAATAACTGGTAAATCCAAATTATACATAAATTTAAGCTACCTTTAAAGATCATGTTTTAAAGAGGCAGGCTGATCTAAAATCATTATGTGTTGCTGAAAAGCAGTCTTCACCCCACTCAGCCTGCTCTGGCCTCCACACAGCTGAACGTTTGTCTGGGAAAATATTGTCTCTGCATCCACAGAGAGAAGCTAGCTGCTGGCTGATAAGAAATGGAAACGAAAACCATGAGTCAAGTCTTTAGGTGTATGGCTCTCCTCACCGAGTCTTGGTCTCTCTGTTGCTCTAAGAAGGCAGAGAACTCCACCAGTCGGAGTTTGGATGTGCCGATGGAGCGGCCCTGCCATGCTGGAGCTGTGGGAGCTGGAGCAGTAGCAGGTTCATAACCTGCAAATATAGAGGAATAGCCGAGAGTTTCATCTCCTCTCTGTAAAGTTTTACAGTAAATCCTAACCACATTTATTTTTAAAGAATCTCTATCCTCTTTACTATAAATGAAAAAGAAAATTAATTTAATTTATGGATTGCATAAAAATAGTTCAGGTAACTCACTGCTTAACAAATGACTACTTTACAAATAACCTTTTTAACTAGATCTGGTCCTAAGAGAATACAAATTTTAAGTAAGTAATTCAATCTAAATCTTAATTTCACCAGATCTTTCAGTTTAAACCACTGAGAAGCTCAAAAAGATTCAGTTTTTTATTGTTGCTCTAACTATAGATGTGGTCACGTTTAGGAAAGTAGGCCAGTTGTTGCCATCTGGCTTACCTGTGAGGTGAGTTTGAAAACCAATAAATGGAAATGGATTTTTATTTTTTAATTTCGTTGCCTCACCAAGGGAAAAACAGAAGTCATGGACTAGTGATTAAAAGTTCCCTGAACACTCTGATCAATTTAAAACAGGAAGCAATCAATAACTCAAATCAGAAGGTTGTATTTGTACAAAAAAAATTGTGAAATGATGCTAATGTGACCAAATATGTATTATTTTTTGTGGCTTTTCACACATCTTTACAGAGGAGTGAAAATAAGTGTGAAGGACACTTTACTACTGAAGTCACAACCATATTTACTTAACACCATTGTGGATTAAAGATGGACCACTTTATTATTTTGAGCGAAGATGAGACCTGTAGCGTACTGTTGGTTTTATTGCTTGCACAAGATATTAAAACCCTTCTGTGTTAAAAGCAAACCAGTTCAAATCAATAATCAGTTTATATTCCTCTTCATTTGAATGTGAAAACCAACGTGAATGTGAATGTGAGCCAGGAAGGAGCTGTGCCCACCAGAACTAAATGGTATTATGGACTGGAAATGCATCATTAGAAAATTAACATTATGCAATTTATTAAATTAGGTTAGAGTGACGATAAGTGAGTCTTTAGTGCATATGTTCACAGTTTGCTTAAATGACAGATGTATGACCATTATTTATAGAGCTGATTCTCACTTGAAATGGCTGTTGTGACTGCTGGCTGGATGGGATACGGTTGCTGGGTAAAAGGCTTAATACTGAAAAAGGAAAGAACAGTTTTTAGTTGAAAGAGCTCTATGGAGACAAAATATATTACCATAGATTGAATGTTTTTTACACTTATTTATGAGACTTACTCTTGTGAGGATCCCGGCTGCCCAGCTGATATCATACCCTGCCATAACTAGAGAATGAAGAAACATAAATCATCAAAGTAAGTCCAACTGTGAGCATCTGTTACATGAAACATCAAAAAGGCTCCTTATCTTTGCTGATTACAGTTATCTTGACTACCACTCCTTCTGATCATGTGTTTATCTGATTGGGACGGTTGTTGCAAAGCTGTGCTGTGTAATGTGATTTGGCTCAGGCATTGATGCAGTTGGCCCAGCTTCTGGCCTGGGTGAAGTGGCACAGAATGGATCAATAACAGGGAACTGGTGAAGTTCTTACCCCTGCTCCTGGAAAAGCAGGCCGAGGGATGCCTGGCAGTCCAAGTTTGTTGTGAATCGCCGTGGCAGAGACGATCTGAGCCGAGGACATGGAGGCCATGCTCTGGAGGGCTTTGTCCTTCACGGCTTGGTCCTTTAACAGCAGTCACAAAAGGCTTAGCACTCGCACAGAAGAGAGTGAGGGGAATGGGGGGCATGTTGGTGAAGTAGCAACAATCAGAGTCTAAACTGCACATTGAAAGCACCACTGACCTCTCTCACAGCAGTAAACAGCAAGAACATTGAAAGAGGCACCATCAGCATTGCCATGCTAAGGACAGACTTGTTTTTTTCAGGTATGTGCTAAACAATTACTTTCGAATTCCAAGATATGACAGCAGGGATTGGTATGCAGTGGAATTAAACTTTACTTGATGACTAATCTTTCATGAAAATACTTTTAAAATGCTCATTCAGAAACACTCCTCTCAAGGTTGCATTTGTCTGCATGTCAAAACTCATCACATAAAAACATCTGAAAGAATTTCTGAAGTAAACCTGAAGGTTGTCAACTCCACTTCACTAAGATTATTAAAGACCAGGGCGCTGGGTGGTTCAGTTGTTAGAGCACAGCACCATGTGCAGAGGCTGTAGTCCTCAACACGGTTACCAGAGGTTCAATTCCCAGTCTCGGGTCATTTGGTGTACGTCTTCCCCTTCTCTCTCCACCCTATTTCTTATCAATTTACTGTTCAATAAAGGCCACGACTTCAAAAAAATCTTTAACAAAAGGATTATTTAAGACAAACGACTAAAGTTTGCTCCTTTTGTTTGATCTTTGCTCTATAGGTTTGGAAGTAATTAAGGTGGGCTAAGTGCTTTATTGATGTGAATATTATACCAAACTAACATTCAAAAGGATTGTACGATACTTATAGATATAAATAAATGCTGCAGCAGTGTGTGCATGTCAGCACTGTGGAAAGGCCATGCAGATCTACTGGTGGCAGAAGCTTCAGGTAGGCATGCTGGCAGTGGATGTCAGTGTAGCAGAGTGATGGCACACAGAGGCACCAATAAATACGGAAAACAGTGCAAAAGTTAATGTGTCACTATGGCTGCAGCACAAATGCAAAATTAGCAGCAACACACAAAGCAGCATTTAAATAAAGCAGAAACTGCATCCCAGAAATGAAAATGAATACTCACCATACTCGTAACCTAAATGCAAAACACAAGGTTTTATAGTAAGTTTATAATCAAACTAATCTAGGTATATAAAATTCAAAATTAAATTTTAAGAATGCATAAAAATCTTCACATTTTAGTCAAATTGTTACATTTAACTGAGTTATTAATTACATTTTAACTACAAGTGTGCAAGCATGGACGCAAGTGTCAGGAACACTCAGGAACAAAAGGATAATGAAATTTGTATTTACAAATTAGCCTTAGCCTTTGTGGTTAAAGTCTTGCTCTATAATTTCCTGATCAGCAGTCATCACTCAAGACAAAACAGAGCAGTAACATAATGACTGTAATTTTACTAAAATGCAACAGAAAAGAGCAGAGGCAGCAGGTTTTGATGCTGCCTAAATGAAGGGTACACTTGGGTTTCTCTTTGCTACGGAACACTAATTTGCTTTAAATGAAAAAAGACAGGGATTCATACAAAAGCTGTCTGTTTTTCTTCATACAGCCGCCTGTGCCCCTGAAAGGCCAGCCACTGATGTGGCTAGCGGCTCTCTCAGCACACACACACTCACACTCACACACAGATTAATGAGGGGTCATTAATTCATGTTGAATACTGGGAGAGGAGCAAAGTGTGAAAGTCAAAATGTGTAGTCCCAGGAAAAAGGTGGAAATGGCACACGGGTAGAGTGCCCTTTGATATAAAAAATACCTTAAATACCCGTTGGTATTATTCAAGATTACTTATTTCACAATGTGCTTCTCCCACTTTATTCTGCCTTCCTGAAAAGTCTTTCTTCGTGACTTTAACAGATTTCACCATTTCTGAAATAACTGACAAGAACGCTCTGAAATGACGACATCTGAACTGAGAGGAAGGAAAGCGGCTGACAGCCATGGCATTGTGAAAATCTGAAGTTATCAACAGATTCGGGACAAAAAGGACAAGAACAAATAAAAAGGGCATTTTAGAAAGAGGCAGCTTCACAGCCATTCTCCGTTCCAAATGTGCACCAATGAGACTCCCGACAGCCAGGAAAAGTTGGGTTACTCTTTCAAAGGAAGTGGAGGAATAAGGTCTTCCTTATTTTATTACTAAAGACATACACTTCCTCCCTTTCTGTGCTTCAGCTTTTTTAATGAAGTCTGCTTGGGAAGAAAGGTACGCAGGCAGTTTTCTGCACAGAGTCAGCGCTCAGCCACTCACCAACAGCCAATGCCAGCATGCTTCACAACACATTTACTAAATAAAGATAGATTAAAAAATAGTGCCCTATACTTTTCCACAGTTATATTAAAAGCCAAATCAATTAAGAGCTTAAACATACACTTATCTTTTTTTAGCCATTAACCATTTCACTGAATTGATTTATTTAACATGACAGAAAAACTTTGTCTGTCTCACTCCAAGAGACATTGGTAATCAGCAGAACATGTTTAAGTTTTTAATTTGAAACTCACATTTATTCAGGGTTTTGTTTTTTCATTAAACACCTGTAAAGCCAAGATCATTCTGTGGTGATTTGTACCAAATTTTGTAGTTTTAAACTGAGATGTGTGACATATTTTTTTAAACTTTAATCACCTACAACTATCTTCTAGTGTTAGATGCTGCTTCTTGCTTTTAGGTAAAGAAGCTTAAAGATTTAAAGATGTCAGAATACCTAAATCATCTAAAAAAGATCTCTAAAATACTTTTTACAGCAATTCTTAACTTTAATGTTATCACAATATCACTATTCAAAATGTCAATATTCCTGAGAATTGCTTGTACTGCATTAAATATTATAATATATTTGTGGGTGATTGTTACAGGAAATGTTTTAGGAGAAGATAAACACAATTTGGTAAAGTCATTAAGAAACTACAACTTATAAGTTTCATTGCCAAAACAGGAAATGTAGACAGATGAAACGTTTTATGAAACAATGTTGCAAAAAAGATAATAATAATAATAATAATAATAATAATAATAATAATAATAATAATAATAATAATAATAATAATAATAATAATAATAATGTAATTATTGCTTGACAGATTTTGAGTTGATGAACAACAGCTGCTCAAGCAATGGTCTGTAAAGAGAAACAAACACATAAAAACCCCACAGGGCAGACAGTGAAAACATGACCAGGTGAGAAGATGAGTAAGAAGCTGAAGAGATGTTAGAAAAGGCTGTACAGGAAATAGTCGGCAGAGAGTCAAGGATTACAGAGAACCAGAGGACCAGGCATTCACTCTGTCACCACAGGAACAGGAAGTTTAAGACGCACAGCAACCAACAAGCCCAAAAGCAGAAAAGCGCATACCTTTAGCTTGGAATGAAACTCACGAGATTTTCTTCTGGCAAGAACCTGAATGTGACTAGACACCTGCGGGGTAGGGGAGGGGAGGAAAACAAAGGAAGAGCCTGTAACCATAGCAATGAAAAGCCCCCTGCAACTGGGCAAAGCCAGACGTACCTTAATGGCAGCTTGGATTTCTCGAACTTTCTTTCTTGCTAAGACCTGTATGTGACTAGACACCTCCATTGGAAAACAAGAGAAAAGGTACAATAAAAAACAAGAAAAACCCCCAAAAAAGGTTCAAAGTGGATCACAGATTCTTTCTTTGTTTAAAAACACTTCAAGGAGCATAAGTGAAGCCTTCTGAAACCACACACCAAGCTAACAACCAATAAAGGTGATGTACAGTGTGTTGTCGTGACTTAAGTGAGCTGATTAGGGAAGATGCAGGCTCCTTTTGCACACATTAAGAGCACACAGATGTGATCCACTGTGTGCTGAATGAAAATTGGCTGGTCTAGTATCTTGCTGGTACCGAGCAAGGCCTTTCTGCAGCCAAGTTTACCTTAGTCGCTCACACAATTTAAAATTATCTTGTACTCATAGATGAGACAGTGTAGAAGCACTTTAATTAAAAGTAATGTGCATTAATGGGAGCTTTGAGAGGTGGTCTGTGTAGACTCCAATCATACAAATCACACTTAAGTTGAATAGTGTAACAGGGGTAAAGGGATTCAATAGAAAAGCATCAGCAGGTGCAGCCTATCCAGCTGAATATTTCAAAAATATGCATGCAATTTATGCAAATATCAAGATATACCTACCTTTGTACCTTTGTTTGGGATCTAAACAATGGCTGTAACAATTATCTGATTACTAAGCATCAGAGATCATGCTTGTTTTGGTTTTAGCTTCATTAAAGAAAAAATATAAATGTAGTTCAATAATCAGATAGTTGTTGCAGCTTCCGTTTTTTTATTTTTATTTATTTTTTTACAAATATTCACTTTAAAGTCATGGATAAAGTTAATGATGAAAACTACTTTACCTGCACATCTAATTCATTTATTGCATTGTGTTCAGAACAAGTCATACATAAATGAACCAGTATGCATGTGATGGGAGTGTGTATGACATCCATTCATACAAACAACAGGAAAAGATGTGTTTCTTGATATAGCTGTGTGTAAACAACTGTCTCCGAGCCTAATTCTGTGTCCCAGAGCAGCAAACCATGCAGCCTTTCCGGTCCAGACTGATCAATACACACCCAGTGATCGAGTGTCACTGCAGACACCACCTTGTTTGTCATTGTCATTTATTAAGGTGATCTTAGAAGGGTTTCTATGTTTAAAAGGAAATATAATTGAGCTTTGACAATTTCCTGACACATCATTAAGGAAATCCCATAATGTGTCACTTTAATCCAAAAATTGTGTCTCATTTTATGGATTTTTTAGCACTATTCTTATAAGACAAGAACACAAGACAAATTATTGTTGTCAAATATTATTTATAATCATCTGTTAATTATGTCAGACAATTTTTCACAATAATCACCTGAATTATATTGATCAAAAGTTAATAAAAAGACTGATCAAAAGTGTCAACAGGTGTCTCTAAGAAAGGAGAGACTATCTGAATCTCCTTATTTAAGAAAATCCATTAGAGAGTCAGGGATGGAGTATATAAAAATCTATTTACGCTGCACTTTATACAAAAATAGCACTGATCAAAGCTTCAGGACTTTTGCTTTCCATGAAGAACAATACTACTATTGAATATTATGTATATAATGTTTTTAATTTTCCATCTTTAAATGTAATATTTTAATTTTTATGTTCTGTCATTGTGAAGCACTATGTGATGTTTATTTTGAAATAATAGGTGTTTTGGAAAACCACAGTTCGGTTCCACACTTCTCAGTAACTGAGTCAAAAGTTCCCATAGTCATGTAGTGGTTTTTAAACACACCTGACTAAGCTTGCACAAAGATATTTTTTGCGATCAGTACTTCTCTGTTTGTTCATTAAACAATAAGACGCATCGTCTGTTGAGTATCTAGTGTTGTTTCATGTGATAAAATGCATCCCACTTGAAAATAAAAGCCAAAGAGCGAAGCGGTACTAGTTTGCTTTTGTGAGTGCAGATGTGTGTGTGATTATTTTTAAACAGATCCGGATTTAATAAATAACACCAAATGTTTGAATGAAACACACAGAATAGTTGTGGTAACAGCGTGGGTCATCTACAGACTCTCGAAAAATAGGGACAAACAATAGTTTTCCTCTGCAATAGATAGAGATTTTGTAAAATGTATAACAGTTATCATTGTTGCCTTTCACCAACAAGGATTTGAATCCCGACCTGGGGTCTTTCTGCATTGAGTTTGCATAGTCTCCAGTGCATATGTGGGTTCTCTCCAGGCACTGGAAGTGCGTTCCCTTTTCCCTGTAATGGACTGACAAACTGTCCAGGGTGTACCCCACTCAATGACAGCTGCAGATATAGTTAAGACCAAAATTCTTCTTAATTTTGGCAGATTTAGATTTAAGGCGATCATTTAATTTCACCAACATGTTTCTTCAGACTGAAAGTAATATTAATGTTTTGGAGTGACCCACTCAGGGTCCCAACTTAAATCTGATAGATAATCTCTGGATGGATGGATACATAACATCCATCAAATAGGTGGGCTTAGAAAACAGAACTGTCTTAAGAAAAGAAGAATGTATTAGTAGTAAATGTTGTTTCCTCTTTGGTTTAAGTAAACATAATTACTGAAAGGATAAAAATAGTAGCGCAGAGGGAAATTCCTTAATTTTGACTGTCTTTATGTAATTTATCCCATTTAGCTTTTATTCAAATTGGTGTATTTTTTAATGGAACTTAAAAATAAATAAATAAATAAATAAAATAAAAAAAATAAATAAAAAACCTACATTAAAGTCCTAAGCTGTTCCTAGTAAGTAATCACAAAAATGTTGTGATGAAAAACTTAGAGAGTTAGGATGCACTAGATGCATCACAATAAATTAACTTGGATAAAATGAGACTTTCTCTCATTTCTCAATCTAATTTTACAATCTTGTTAGAGTAAAAAAAAAAAAAGGTCAGCAAATAATGTATAATCCAAACACTTCTGATATGTAATTGTTAACTGTTATTAGCAAGTTCTGACTTCAAGCAGACTGTAATAGGTTCTAAACATCCTGATCAATGCACCCTAATGAAGCCCATAAACCTGCCCATTAAAATTTGTTTAGCTTTCTTGTTTGGTTTGATGTTGTGCCTTTTCACGAGGAACATCTTATCACTTGTCTTACCTGCTTGCGAGTTCTTGTCTTTCCAGTCCGAAGCTTGATGTATCTGGCTATCAGCTCATTTCGACCTGAAACAATAGGAGTATGATAAAAAAGATTTGAATAACTAAGAGAAATAAAAACTATAAAGGGATGCACCAATTAATTGGCCAAAGTTTAGAATAGGCAAATTTTCCTATTATTGGCTCTGATCAGCAATTTGCAGGTCAGATGACTGCTCCTACCATTTTCATTCTGTAAATGCATCAACCAAAGGTCTTTACTTTGATGAGCTTTTTATTTAATTTATTAAACATTAAATAAAAGTTGTTGACGCATGCTTTCTATGTATGGATGGGCATCATCTTGGAATTTTTTATTTTCTGTTGGATTCATGATACCTCTATCAAGGACTCCAAAGCACAGCCCTTTTCTATTATGTGTTACAACCCTTGGAAAAAAAGATGTAGAACTTTACCTCTTTCAGCTCAAAAAGTAGTCAAGTGTGAAAGAAAATTTACATTGACCAGAAGATACTTGATGGTTGTATCTCTAACAAAAATATTTCCAAAGCAGAAAAAAAGCTTGGTTATACTTTGCTTGAACAGGGGAAAAAAAATCTAAGTTAGTCATTATAAAAACTTAAATTTAAGAGTATTTTAAAGTGTGTTATTGCTAATGGGATAACATTATCAGATATAATTAGATGTTTTCTGCAGTACTGAAGACTGTTTATAATATACTGTTTGAGTTCTAATTTGTTTTGTCAGTGAGGTCGAACACAATCAGTGCTATATTATGCTACACTACATTACACATTTTTGATGTTTGGATGAAAACAGCACAAAAACCAATGTGTGTCATGTAAATCTAAGAATTTAAGCAAACAAGCTTTTTAATTTTACCTTACTGACTTGCATAATTCAGGTCATTGGTCTGAAACCATGGAAAAATTAAGGACAAATTTATGTCTATACTTTCTGTAAGTGATGAAACCTTTCCCTTGCAGATTCCAGCTGACTTAATGGAGCTGCAGAAAATTTTAAAAATCCAATTTTAACAAGGAGGCAGCAGTAAAATAATTCACAAAGTTAAAAAATAAATAATAATCTCATATACACTGTATTTTACATTTCTAACTCCTTACAAAGCATACAGACTCATTCAATAAATTAGAATATTATTGAAAAGCCCATTTATTTCAGTAACTATATCACCAAGTGAAACAGAATATAGATTAATTAGACAAAGACTGATGTTTTAACATCTTTATTTCTCTTAATCATGGTGATTTTCTGCTAACAGTTAATGAAAACACAACATTTAAAAATAGAATATTACATCAGACCAATAATAAAAACAATTTTTAAAAACAGAAATGTGAGCTTAATGAAAAGTATGTTTAATACATGCTTAATGGTTGTTATTCTCAAAAGGTACCTTTAATCTGACAAACGAGACTCATCGGGATGTTTATTCTAAGTTATTGAATATGACTGTAACATATGTACATTTTACAAATCAGATCTAGTTTTGCTGTGACAACACTGCGCTCCATTAGCATGGGAAAAAAACCTCAGTGGCAGCAGAGCCTTTAAAATTAATCTAATTCCACCTCAGGCTCTTCAAAGCCCAACGTTTTGAAAGGAAACAGACCTAGCTTTTCATGCTATTACAGAAAATAATGGCAACTGAATATATTGGGTTTAAAACAGTGCAGCCCTGACTCAATTATAATTAAAGCATAGCTTTGTAGAAATTTCCAATTAACAACCACCCAAAACATTCTTCTGCCCTCAGCTCCGCTCTAATTGCTGTAGCAATGCACTGACCCTGCTTAGCCCTTTCATATGGTAATAACACACTGCCAACCAAAACTATTACACAAATTATCGATAGGGAGGCACTCTAATTATGTGTCCAGCTGTAGTCAGCCAGTGCCATGGCACTGCAGTACTCCATTAAATTTGCCAAATCCAGTCAGAATGAAGCCTTTTTTTCCAACTATGCTTCATTATCAATTAAAAGGTCTTGCTGTTGCTCCGACAAGTGAATCACAAAGTACCACGTGTATTAATAAGGCATATCTTAGGGAATCAGAGGGAAAAGAATTTTTCATCAAAGGCAACACATTACAAAAGAAAAGAGAACATTAGAGGAAATCTCATGATTAAATGTAGGTGGGAAAGAAGACATCTGATATAGCCATTCTCTAGAGAACATCTTTATTCATATAATGGAAACACACAGTGAGGTTGAGACCTTCTCTTGAGATGCAGTCACTTAAGAGCTCTAAATTGAAAGAGTTATTTGTTCCATGCGTTGTGTGACATATAGAACTCCAAAGACATCCTAGGATGTTATCTCAGTCATTTAATTGGAGAAAAAATACGATGACAGAAAAACTAAACACACACACAAACTTTAAGGGCCAAAGTCTGATTTAAAGTTTAAAAAGGTGCGGTCATCACTTTGGGTGTGAGAGGTCCTGATTTTAAATCCTAGATCAATCCTTATGTTGTCACCACCTGGCTCATAGCTAGTGAAAAAAAAAACAACAAAAAAGCGACAAAAAAAACCCCCACACACTAATTTTTAACAGTAACGCAAAAGTATTTTATTTAAAAAACTAAAGTAAAATTAAATGAAGTAGATTTCTTTGTCTCATTAATCAAAAGCCTGTGGGTATGGTTCTCGCTTCAAGTGTGAGAGTTTATGAAATTTATGTAATGTATGTAATGTAATGTAATGTATTACTTATGTAATTAAGTAATGTCAAAAGTCACAAGTCAAAAGTTGGAGAAAAAAAAATCATTTATTTATTTTTTTATTTTTTTATTATTTCTCATTATCTTGGTCAATTCAATTAACTTTCTGTTGATTATTGAATATTTATATCAAGTACAGAAAAAAATACTAAAATCAACCTCTTAAAAGGGATTTTCTAAAGTCAGTGTAAAGCTTTATAGTATTAAAGTAAAAAGGTCACGGTATTTTTCATCTACACGCCAAGTAAAATAGTAAAAAATATAAATTACACTGTAAATAATATTTAACACAATTATATATTTGATACCTGCACACTTCAGTAACAGAACCTAGAGGGTTGGGATTTAACTTCAAGCTGTAGTTGGTTGGTCGACCCTGACATTCTTTTCAATGAGCACATTTACCCAAGGCCAGGCTGAACCTTGTCACATGACCTTACACATTAAAAACACAACATCTGGGGACTTACACTTTCTGCAAAGTTTACCAGATGAAGCAGAGATCAGCATCATTTTCAGTAATTCATACACGGTGGACACGCAACAAGACAATACAGGCATTCATGCAAAGTCCTGATTCCGACATCAAAGCACACAAATGGGCAGCTGAAAGCTTGCCTACTGCTGAATAATTCATTCTTTTCACCAGGCTGGAGAAAAAAGCCCAGTGGGTCCTAGCAAGCCTGAATGTTTTCCCTCTTCACTGTAAAACAATAGCAGTTGGAGAAAAATGGAAGTATACACATTATATATATATATATATATATATATATATAATGTGTATACTTCCATTTTTCCCCAACTGCTATTGTTTTACAGTTTACATATATATATATATATATATATATATATATATATATATATATATATATATATATATATATATATATATATATATATATCCCATCTGATAATATACATCTACTAAAGGATGACAAATGAAAAGCCGTTAAGTATTTGGATATATACTATTTGAAATATATCAGTGACCAAACTTAATAAAAATAAGTTTTAAATTGGAGTTCTCTTTTGTTCATAGATTTTATTTACTGAAAAGCATACCTCTTTATTTACAATAGTCTGCAAAAACCTATTTATGCAGGTATGTAACGTTATACAGAATTTTTATTTCGATTATCAAAGGAAGTAAGGTTATTGAATGGAAAATGCAAAAATGTTGAACCTGAAAAAACATTGTGGCAGCTGTATATTTGTGTTTCTACTAAACCTGATTAAAGTGTAGCTGTGCCATTCAAAAATGTATAAAGAAATAAACTGTGAAAAAATTGTTTGTCAAGAATATATTCCTAATTTATTTTGAGTATTTCATGGCTTAGCAGCTGAATAATACATAAAGTTGAGTAAAAAAAGAATGTGTGACAGCCTGTGTGTTTCTTACATATTTGAGCATTAAGATATTTTATATCAATTTCAACAATAGCGGGAAAATAAATCAAACAATTTATATTAACAATAAAAACTGAAAAAAAAAACACCTTTTAAAATGGAAAAATGTAATAAAAATCAAGCCCATGATCCATCAACATCACCAAACTGTTGCATTCTTCATTTGTGATACTATTCCAGGCTTTTACCACAACTTCTTTCAGTTCTTGTTTGTTTCGGGGGGTTTCTCCCTTCAGTCTCCTATTCAGGAGGTGAAATGCAGACTCTATTGGGTTAAGGTTGGGTGATTGACTTTGGCCAGTCTAAAACCTTCCACTTTTTTTCCCCTGATCAAGTCTTTTGTTTTGTTGGCAGTGTGCTTTGGGTCTTTGTCCTGCTGCATGATAAAATTCCTCCCAATTAGTTTGGATGCATTTCTCTGCAAATTGGCAGACAAAATGTTTCAGCACACTTCAGAATTCATTCTGCTCCTACCATCATCAGTTGCATCAACAATAAATATGAGTGAACCTGTTCCAGAAGCAGAACATGAACGCCCAACCATGACATTACCTCCATCATGCTTCACAGATGAGCTTGTTGCTTTGGATCATCAGCAGTTCCTTTCTATCTCCACACTTTGGCCTTTCCATCACTTTGGTAGAGATTAATCTTTGTCATCAGTCCATAAGATTTTGTTCCAGAACTTTTGTGGCTCATCTCTGTACTTCTTTGCTGATTTCAATCAGGGCTTTCGATTCTTATTACTGATGAGTAGTTTGCATCTTCTGGTATGGCCACTCTCGCTTCTGCTCTCGGAGTCTTCTTTGAACAGTGGATTGTGATACCTTCACCCCTGCACTGTGGAGATCATTGGTGATGTCACTTAGTGATGTTTTGGGGGTTTTCTTCACAGCTCTCATAATATTTCTGTCATCAACTGCTGTTGTTTTCCTTGGTCAACCTGTTCTACTTCTGTTGCTCAGTACCTGCAGTTTCTTTCTGGTTCGGGACTCAATTCATTCCAAATTGTTGTGCTTGCTACGCCCAATGTTTGTCCAATGGCTCTGATTGATTTTCTTTCTTTTCTCAGCTTCAAAATGGCTTGCTTTTCTCCCTTAGACAGCTCTCTGGTCTTCATGTTGGTTTATCCTCTTGAACAAGAAATACCTACTTTATAGGTTTAAACATAGGCCAAAAAGTAGACTAGTCATGCAGAGCTATTTAATGTTTGAACAATCAACATTAAAGGCAACACCTGGTCAACAAGAAACACCTGCCAGTCACATGTTCCAGTAGTTTTGCTAACTTGAAAAACAGGTGGGTTCAAACAAAGGGTGGTATGTCCTGAATTATTTAACACATCTACATGTAAATACTGGGGGGAAAAAGCTGACATTCTGAACTCTTGTCTCGTGCTCATCTTTTGATCTTAAACCCAAATGTCTTCAGTGTACAACAAAAACAAAGGGATTTGCCTTGCTGTTCCAATACTTTTGGAGGGAACTGTAATTGACAAGATTTCAAAAACTTACTCATAAATACTAAAACATTGTAATAAAGTGATTATTCTCTTATAGCCTTGTAAACAAAGTCGTTTCTTTGTTTAAAATGCTTTTTGTTTTAAGTTTTAAGAGTCCACAGCAAAGTCCAGGAACCAAAGGCTGTGGAGGACAGAGAAAATTTACTGTTTCTAGGATTTTCCTGTCAGTCAAAACTGTGAAAAAGGATTAAATATTTATAGTGGTACTCCTGAAAAGATCTGTTCTGTTGAGCAGGAACCCTCCAACTTGGTCGGAGTGAACTTTCTCCCTGAATCTTAATTACCTTGGAGGATCCATCACATATGGCACTCCTGCAGTATCTCAACAAAGGGAAGGTAGCTCTACTTTCTCAAAAGAGTCCCCAGAAAATGATTTTTTTTTCACACGCAGGAATCCTATGTATTCCTTGACATGAAACTGAACCTGAAAAAGGCTCCATCTCTTGGGAATACCAAAGCAACTAAATAACTTACAATGACTTCAGAAAAACAATAACTACTCATCAGGGATTCTCTCATAGTTATAATTACATGGCCAAGAAAATAAGATGTCTCGTACTGTTTGTTGTGTAAAATCATGTGAAACAAACCTCTAAAAATAAATATTTTTTATTTACATATCCAAAGATTCCTCACACAGAGACTTAGTTTCGTAGTTGAACACATTTAAGAAGTCTTGTCTACATAGAACATCCAAAGGTAAGGTAAGAAACGAGGTAAGAAACAATGCACCATGCTGCCTGTTAATATTTACAAAAAATAATTAACTAAATTAGAGAATAGTCTTTCATGGTATCTTTTACCATTTCATTTTTCTGGCTCAAGTTAAAAAAAATCTGAATCCAAGGTTAAGCTCTGCACTGGTAATGATATCAACTTAAAAATAACAAAAAGCAAACATAGGAATTCAACCTAAAATATGAGCTGAGTCATTGAAGTCTCCATTGTGTTATTGCAATGGAGACAGTTTTTGCCAACTGTTATCAAAAACGTGAAGGAAAAAATATTACAATTATCTTCTCTCTTTAAAGCTATGTTATTGTGTGCATTTTTTGTAGGTATACAAAAAATGCATGCTGAGTGTTTTCAGCACTAGTTAGTTCAAATGTTAAGAGCCATTACTGTTACTACAGAACTTCTAGCTACTTTATAATATCTTTTATTTTTATGATAACTCCCTCCATGAGCTTTGTAAGGTTCAGAGCTTCTCGTACAACAGAGCCGTTCAAGAAATTGTGATTATTCCATTAAAAATAAACAGTTGCAAGGTTTTAGATTGAAAATGCATTTTTGAACTTCCCAACAGAGTCTGAGCTCTTATCCACCTATTGTGCATTAGCCTTTTATTTCTGTTACCACTTCACATAATGCAATGCCAGCAAACATTTTTCAGATAAAGGGGCCCTTTTTGTCTCATTTTTCTTAATCAAGACATTTTTCACTGATTTTAAAAGTGACAACAAACAAAAACAACAAATTCCTGATAAAATTAATTTAATCGACTGCTGATTTTAGAAAATGTGTAAGCTTACAAAATAAAATGAAAAAATAATTTTGTTAGTTTTCTTTTTTGTTTTCTGTTATAGTACACTTGTTTTTAATTATAAGAATAATTGTTTCAGACCTATAAAAAAGTTTTAAATTACTGGGGGCTGGGGGGAGGGTTAGATCAGTTTTTTTAGAAATTAGTTTTAATCAGTTGTAAGGTATAAAATAAATCTTAGTAGTTCATTCTTATTTTTTTTAAAAAAATACTCAGTATATTAATCCAAAGAGGACAAAACTTTCACTAAAACCTGAATCAACCTCAAATAAGGCCTCTGCATTGATAATTTATGATTTTTTATTTAAATTATTCCTGTTTCCTATCTGAAAATTTTAATTGAAACTTGCTGAACTGGATGAGTTTTTGCTAAATCTCTATTGTTATTTTTACTATAATGGCCTGTATATTTATTCATACTAAATAAATTACCTAAAAAAACTGGATCCAATTTAAATAAAATATATCGAGTCAAAAACTGATTTGGTTTTGTCTTTTGAACAGGTTACTGCTTTGGTTCCCCCTTTCCCTCTTTCCTCCTTTTAAAAGCATCCATTTCCTGTAACAGCCTTTTATTTCCCTCTAATGTAGGCACAACCACAGTCACATCTGGCCCAGCTCTCTGCCATGAGACAGAGCCGGGCCTGGCCCAGAATCAGCCGGCAGATCGCCTGCATATATGTGGCTGCAAATTGACTTTCTCTGTTTGGAGTCTGAATGAGCAATGCGAAAGAACAAAGAGACACAGTGTAAGCACATATAAAGATTTTATTAAACTGCAATCAACTTGAAAAGGCATTCCTAAGCCTGTCATCTTTTTCATGTTAATTAGAGGTGGTCTGTTTTGGTAGTTTTAGCAAGTTTTCAAATCAAATAAAAGTAACAAAATTATTCATTGCTGGAGAAAACCACATTTTCTTTTCTAATCAATTAATTGATTTGGATTTTTTTTTATCTGTTGGAAATAATCAGCCAAGTAAAAGTGGTACTTCAGCTCATTAACACTTTGCAGGTCACACTATTTCACTTAAACTTGAGCACTGAAAAATTAATGAACAAACATTAAAAAGCCAAAACAAAAGCTAAAACAACTGATAGCTCTGCCTCAGTTGTGAAACATTTATTTTAAAATATGCTGTACATTAAGGAAAACAGGTCTATTTGTATTTAGAAGGCTACTGAATGGATCAAGAAGGACTTCTTTGTAAAACAGTTCAGTTTTTATGCCAATCATTAGTACAAAAGACATTGTGTTGTGAATGTTGTTGAGCAGTCCAAGTTTGGAAAGTCAGACACAGCAAACACAGATGTTCTCCAAACCCCTCAAATAAAGACATGTAACTTTAAGAACAAGAGGAAGGACAAAAATAATTTATTTTCCCAACAGAAACTGAAGAAAGTGTGGATAATAAACATTTTTTGAAAACTCATAACTCATGTGAATCCTTTTTATTATTAAGCATGGATTAGTTTTCGCTATCAAAGTATACTGAGGCTTTAAAAACTGTCGGTTTTTAACCTGGCTAAATTCTCACTATATAGCATTCCTTCAGGTTAATTTTTTTTTAATTAGCTCTAAAATAAAGTATTTGAGTGACCAGAGCATTACCTGGCTGTATGGTGCATATGGTAACACACCACTGCACGTCCCATGTCTACTGCTGTGCACTGCCAGTCAGTTGCCTGAGAGAAGGCTGCTACTTTTCCACCTTCGTCAGAAAGATAAATACAGCTGTTTGGAAAAAATTCTGGTGGCACAAACAGAAGGTAATGTTAAGCAAACTTGAAAATCTCTACCCATCACTCTCACTAAAGCTACAGATGGTTAGCTGCAGTTGGCATACCTGCTAAGCAGCAGATTGCAGTCTAGTTACCCACGCAGCTTGACAAATTACCCATTTTATATCAGCTTGATACTTGTGTTTGTATTACTGTCAACACTCATTTTAGTTTTTTTTTTTATTATTATTTTTTAAGGAGATTGTTTTTGTATTTAGTGTGCTTAATGAGATACATTTTTGTTGTAATCTGTGTGTTAATAGCATGATACTTTAAAACTGAGATATTTTTAGATAAGGTAATCATGTTATGCAAATCTGATACCGGGGTATAAATGCCATGCTATGAGTTATTTTAAGTTTCTTTATGACACAGAGGAGCTTTTTTTGAAAATATAAAGACTGTAAATAAAAAATAAATTGTGTGATGCTGATTTAAGTTTTTTTTTACACATCACTCCATTTGTTTTAAACAAACTGACTACACTGAGTTTGTTTCACTCTGATCTGCATCTCAGATCAGAGTGATTTTTCTTACTGACTGCAGTTCAGCAAAGCAAAAGTCAATGGCTCACTGACTACTGACTGCTACGTTAGTGTATAAGAATGTCAACATCTGGCTCAAATCTCTAGTGAGAAACAATACAACTGTTATTTACACTATTTTTGAATTAATCTGCTATAAGTATAATGTATAGCAGTTTCTTATGGGTAATGATGGGCATATTACAAGTGAGTGGACATGTATATATTTGAGTTCAGAACTTTCAGAGAGAGTACAGCTGTCTTTTTCTATTCAGTAGGCTCCTGAATAAAGCTGAATGCCAGGCTTTCCTTTCCCTGAAGTATGCTGTACTGTGTCAGAGATCAATAAATGGACTTTAGGTGACAGCAGACTAAGGAAAACCACAATGTGACTTGCAATAGAGGGTGTTTATCTGTTTTGGAAAAAAACAGATGAACACATGGATGATTTTAATGTAAAATGTGTATGTCTGTGTCTATATGTGTGGGTGGGTGTGTAAGCAGTTGACTGTCTCAATGTCCCCAGCTTTCTTGTCATCCATGATAGACGACTCCGTGGTCTCAGACAAACATTAGCATAACAAAAAACCAAGCCAACAATACGAAGGCATTCGCTCCAGGTTTTGGGAATAGGAAAAGGGGAAAGCAAGCCATTTACTTGAAATATCACTGGGAAACCAATGCTTGCAAGGCAAAGAAGAGCCACTCACTTCAGGCTTCAAAAGAAAACCTGACAGTTCACCTTTATAAGGGAAAATTCACATGCTATCCAGTCACAGCATTATGTTAGCCATGTCTTGGAGGTCAAAGGCAAAATTGTGAGTTTATTGATGACTGTTCTCACAAAAATAAATCATGTGAATCTCTTTTTTTTTTCCCCCTGACTCTTGAGTCAGAAAATTTGAGATCTCTGCTCATCATAAGATCCACAAGCTACTTCTTACAAGTGCTTTAACATCCGCATTGTTGAGCTCTCATGCTCACAAGTGTCAGCCCATAAGAAAGACTTCAAGGCCAAACGGTGCATGTGTGACGCCACAATGACTACAAAGACCAGCATTATTCTCTGACACACAACAGAAATCCCTCCTCTGTACAACACTCTCAAACTAGTGAAAAACATCCCAGTGCCTGCGGGTAAAGCACAAAGCTTTAAGCCTCTTCCTCTCCTAATTTGGCATGTGTGTTTTTGATTCAGTCTTTACTTATACACACATAATAACTGGGAAGGACACAGTACAAAAATAAATTAAACCTTTTATTGTTGCATGTACTGAGCATTTTTATAGTACTTTGGCTTTTAGATTGTCATAATTTTACACTGATTATTATAACAGTCCCATAGCATGCCGTAATTTATAAGTAGCAGTTTTCAAACATCCCGGGGACTCTTGTTTTCTGGTTTCACACACGTGGGATCTCCTTCTTTTTGCTGAAAATGGATCTATTCAGAGCTCATCTAGTAAGCAGAAACAAGAAACCAACCACTTATGACAATTTCATTTACTTCGAAGCAATGATTTCTGAACTGAAAACAGACTGAGGTAAAACATTTTTTCCTTTCAGTGCAAATTTATTTTGTATTCTTCATAATATCTCTCATACGCCAAAGCAAACCTGAGAATCCCTCTTCCTTATATTAATAATTTTTTACACAATCAGTAATGTCTTTTGGTTTAATGAATATACTTTTTAAAGCAGGTTGTAAAGTATATTTTTCAAGATTTTCTTTTGTTTGCTGCAAACACTTTAAACATTTCAACAGTGTGTGGTCATCTATAATAGTTTCTAGTTTTTAATTCTCAGAAAGTTGTCAAAAGGTTAAAAAAACATTCACATAATTCTAACTCTAAGTCACAATTTTATTCTTGGTAAACTTGAAATAATTTTTTAAAAACAGAATCCCAATGTATCAAGAGTTTTATGTTATTTTTGTGTTCCAAAAAAATCAACAAACAAAAACTTATGAGAAGATGAGAAAATAATAAATATGAGCAAACCTAATTTTGATCAATTCAACAACTAATGAAAATTAATAAAACCAACTTAGTTAAATAGAATCCATCCTGACAAATAGGTTGAATTCCCCTGAAATATATTACTTCGACCCAACCCAGATTGACTGAACAGAATCTGTTGATACAACAGGATTGCTTATTGTTGAACAAAGGACCACATAATTATATGGAAATCTGTGTCATATCTTCTTTTCCAATATTTATTTTTGCTTAGAGACCAATTATTTAACAAATCTACACTGTATACTATGTATGTTATGTCAGCAAATTATATTTGGTCAATTAAACATTTGCCCAAGTTTTTTTTTTCTTTTGGTTTGTTTTAAATATTTCTTTGTAAAGCACTTGGAAGAGGATGGTTGCCTGATCAAGAAGTAATCATAAAGCAGACTCCTTAGATAGCAGAACATGGCAGCTTTTAAAATGTACTAAAATTAAGAATATATTTAATCTTTCAAAGTAACAAAGTTCTGGTGTTGCATCTGTCGTATTACACAACCCAGCCCCTTTTAGATCACAGTTTTATGATGAACATCCAAGTGCGAACCCTCTGTTCAGGGTTACTTTATCATTTACATCAAACAAGACAAGATCCAGGGGATCATGTGACTTTAGCTGAAATTAGCCAAATCAGGTCCTAACACAGAATGGAGGATTGAAGTCGTCCCACTAACTAATATTCTGACTCTGATCCATGTTGGGAGGTCACAATCCCATAATGACTATGAGCTGTAAGGGTAAGACAGGATTTCAGAACAAGTATGACATAGTTCACAAATGAAAGATAGCAGCCACAGCAGCAGCACAGTCGAACTCATAGGATTGCCTTGCATAAGTTGAATAACGAAAATGATCTGTGAAGGGGTGGTTGTGTTTGCATGTTTATTGTGAAACTATGATCTAAAAGTGGTTTGTTTTAAAACTTGTAGTCAGGATTGTGGAACCAATTTAATTTTACCCTTTCATCTAATGCCCAGTACGTCTTTGTGATAAACTCCTGGGGTGGGTCAGAGCTATAATAACAGAGGGTGAATTTGACGGTTTTATCACAGAGGTGTGCAGAACAAATGTACATCGTATGATGAAAGTATGACCTAAATGTAGCAAGAGTTGCTGCAGAGAAAAAGATACCAGCTGGCTAATTTAAAAGCTCAAGTTTAGTTAGACTGTTTAAATTAATATAAAATTAGGGCTACACAATGACAGAAAAAATTGCCATAGCAATTTTCTTGCAGAATATTGTCAAGATACTCTTAGTTTCTGTTTATTTTCACAAACAAATTGATCTTACCCATTTTAAGGAACTTTGGCACCCAAGAAGCTAAATTATATGTCAAGTGTTGACATCAAGGACAGTGAAACTTCATCCACTTGAACAAATACATTATTAGCATGGGGAATCTGACTGCATGACACCTAATAATGATACTTTACCAAATACTGCATAGAAGCATCCTTTCACAATGGTGATATAGCATTGACAATGTTGAGTTGTTCAGTTGTGTATAAAATCAGAATTTAAAGGCACTTTTTCTCTTGAATTGTTTTTTTTATAAGGTTAAATTTTCATCATTCAGTGCTCTCCTGCCATTGTCAATCTCTTTAGGAGGAATTTAGTTCCAACCATTTATATAAATTTTTAATAATGCAAAGTCAGTTTTGTCACATTTTGCTAACATTTATGCTCGTTCTTCACCTTAACATTTTTGGTTACATTTGACAAATTCTTACTCTAGATTTTTGGATTTAGATGCATCATTCTGAGAGCGTGAACATTTAGCCTTTGCACACAAATGTTTAATTCAACATATGTTTCTGAGTATCAGCCAGGATTACAAAATACAGTTACAGAAATTAAGTTCTCAATATAATGCAGTGAGCAAGTGTAATTAACAGCTCTTTAAAAATCCATTTTTCACTGAAGAGCAAAAGAAATCAATACTTAACTTCAAATGACCTTATTGAGCTAGATAAAAGGCTTTATTGCTGAGGATGGGTCAGGAGCGGTTGAGCTAATGTGTTAGCTGAGCAGTGGGTGATTAAAGGTGAGGCGTTCTCTGAAAATCTTACAAGACATCACAAAGCAGCAGGTCACTAACCTGAGCCTTCCTGGAGACACTGAGGGGATTACAGCAGCCAACCTCTGCTGAACTGTGCCTGTACACAGACGTAAAGACAGCCTCTTTATCACTCAGCGGGTCCAAGCGCGTTCTATTTCCTCTCTCCTGGCTCTGTGCCTCACAAACAAGGCTGGAGCTGAAACCTGCAATGGTCCCAACTCTATGCAATAGACTCACAGGGGACCAATTTGCACAGTGAGGCCTTGTCTGAATCACTCTATCAATTAGGAGCTGCTGCGTTTATCATCACATACATTACTGTAGAGGCTGCTATGGTCACTGTGTTGAGGTCTGCCTCTCAGGAGAGGCAAAGAGGATGAAATATATGGCCACAGTTGGGCTGGCCACTGGACTAATCTGAAAGGACTGCTGTAATTATGAGTCTCCCGAGAAACTGGCAGTGTGGCAGGTCCAACGTGTGAACACAGTGCTAACAGTCAGGAAGGTGCCCTGGCCTTCTTCTCCACAACAAAGTAAGACACTGAGTCGAATCAATATTTTCAATCTCTCAGGATCAATTCAGCATCTGAGCACAAAGAAAGACATGCTGGCTCTGACCAATATGTATAAATGAAAAGTCAAACTTTGTAGTCATGATGGGTTTTTATGTCCTGTATGTTGTTTTGTAATTATGAACAGAAATGGAGGCTTGCCTTTAAGGTATAATTTGATTAAAGTCTTTTTTTTTACAAATTGGCCTCTTTACAGATACTGAAGCAACCTATACAACTAAAAAAAAAAGAAACATACATTAAGATTTTATTCTTTTTATTCTTCAGGTTAAATTTACAGAAGGATGCAATGTAAAACAGAAAAGCTCTGCAAAACATACTTATCTAATTTTAACCATAATTTACTGTTTCTGTGTGAAATGATCCTTTTCCTTCCTACTCATCTGTTTCAAAATTTTTATTTGAAACTACTGGGAGTGATGCTGTTTTTGTCACGTCTTGCAAAAAGATTTATTCTATATACAGTAGTTTTGTTCTTTTTGTGTTATTTAAAGTTATTTTATTTAGTTTTTTCTGTGGTGCACGCTTTGCTTTATGACCTGAAAGAAAATAACTCTCATTTTGACTTTGACTTGATTTAGAAAAGGATACGGTTTCAGCATTAGATCATAGAACAGCACTATTATGATCATCTTACAGTGACCGCTACAGACCTTCTTTGTTTCCAGAGGTGCAGTTCAGTGCTAAAAGACCTTTCTCCACACCAAAACATGACAGACCGTGTCAGCACTTGAGTGTTGTTGTCCCCGTGTTCTTGTGAGAGCACAACAGTGACATGAAAATTCCATTCATATTTTGATTACAAAAAATTGTACCATCAATTTTAGAGACTGTCTCATCAGAATATAAGTATTTTATCAGTGGGATATTGTGTAATCAGTAAAAATCTGCAAAGTTTTCATAAATAGAGCACCAAAAGTGACACTGCATCTTTAAGAAACTGGAGTCTGACTGTGTTTTTGTCAAACAAAAGCAGCCAATTGGGAACATGCAATCTGAAACCAGAAGCCTGGCTCAGAGGGCCTCACACAGACCTCAGAGAGCAGGGACACACCCCGAGTACTCCTGATTCATACAGGCATGGAGCCACAGCCTGCTATCTAACCATTCACAGCAAACCCATCTACAAAGGCAGGAAAACAGTCTTCAATGCAGTCAAAAGGATATGTTTGTTGAGACACTTTCAAATACATTAAAATACAGTATAACCAGCAACCTACAAAGACAAAATTTTCAGATTAAATAGAAATATAAATTCCATTCATAAAGATTTATATAGAGACACAGTCCTGTAGATGGGAGGTATACCATCTCTTTGTATCAACAATAGGAAGGAATAGATCCAGACCACGTGCTATTGTTCTGCATTGATACCTTAAGAATTCAAATGGATGATAAACTAAAGATGCAGTAATAAATACAGTGAAACTGACTCAAGCTTGTATTAGCAGCTACTTGCACATTGCAAAAAAATCATTTGTTAAAAAGAAGGATGAGTATTGGCTACTGGAAATTTATTTATGCACCTCTCTTGTGCTGCAAACCAACAACAAAAAACACATCAACAAAAGGTTTGTTGAAAGAAGCATGAAAAAAGGGCTTGAAATACGTGTCAACTGTTTTGCGTTCCATTAGGACACTGAATAATGCAACAGTTGGGGGTTTTTTTTCAGTTTTTCTCACAGTTGAAATAAAGATGAACACAAACTGTTGTGTTATTTGACAACAATTTACAGTCTGATAAATTAGATTATTTAACAAGAACCAAAATGTAAAATTCTGCCTAAGCAATGTAATCATTCTGTTCTTTGGATTATGGTTTTGGACAGCTGACTTATAAAAAAGACATTTTCCATCAACTATTGCTGCTGTTTGTCATAAGAAGCTGCACAATAGGGCAGTGGTTAGCACTGCTGCCTTGCAGCAAGGAGGTCCGGGTTCATATTGTAGCTTGCGTTATTTCTGTATGGAGTTTGCATGTTCTCCTTGTGAATGCGTAGGTTCTCTCTGGGTACTCTAGTTTCCTTCCACAGTCCATAAACATGACTGTTAGGGTGAAAAGTTACTCCAAAATTGCCTTTAAGCATGGATGTGCTCGTACATGTTTGTCCAGGGTTTACCACCTCTAGCCCAATGACTACTGGGGATAGGCACCAGCCCCTTGCGACCTATCACAGATAAGCAAGTGTAGACATTGGATGGATTAATACAGGTGCGTTAAGATAGGGTTTAGTTACGGTCAATATCACAATCACATTTCAAAAGTTACTGTAATTCATGGTTTGGTAGAAACAACCAAAAGCCAAATGCTAACGTATTTGGGGTCTTCATCTGGAAAGTGTGCAGTTGGCTGCATGATGTACTCAGACCTTATTAGTCCAAAATACTCTAAGGCTGATTTCTCGCAAAAACAAGCTTCAAATGTGGCTTTGCTAATTGTGTAGTCTTCTAGTATGTTAAGGGCATTTAGTTTAAATATTTATCAATTTATCAACTGCTCAGATAACTTTGTTCCACAAAGGGATTATTTGTTGCATCTTTGACCAAAGAATGTAATAAAACACCACAAAAATGCATTAAAATGCCCTAAATGATTTATAGAACATCATAAGGCTGTCTAGGCAGATGTTACAGCTATTTACCACAGTATTTTTTAGGAATGCTAGTAGAAACAGTAATGAAAAAAAAAACATGGCCCAGCATACCTGTTGCTGTATTTTACCAAGTATGAACTGTGAGCATTTTGGGATTTCATACATCCACCATTCACACTGCACAAAATATTACCAAGTATTTTTGGTCTAGTCTCTAGGGCAAATATCTTGAATACACTTGAAATAAGACAAAACTAACTCACAACCAACTTTTCAATATGATATAGGAGCTTGTTTTAAATCAATAATTCCTTAAAGGGGTGCTGAGATCACTGTATAAACTATCTCATGTAGTTGATATTGCTGCATATGTCCATTCTTCAAAGAATTTAATTTTAAAATACAACATCACCTTTTTGTAGAGGGTTGTTTTGGCAGGCCAGATTTCCTTCCTTGGTAAAAGGATTGGGTATGGTAATGTAGCTCTACCTAGTTGACTTTATTCTCATTGGCTACAACCATATTTGGGAAACTCTTCAGTAAAATGCACTGAACATCGTCTCAAATTGGGGCTATAATTGCGTGGTACTTCCTCATAAATGAACTTCAGCCAATCTTCTCTGATTCTCTCATCCTTCAGGAGTAAGTGGAAACTTCCATCCGTTTTTGAGCTCCCTCGGACATAGCAGCTCCACTCTTTAGTAGCCATCCTCTTCTCAAGTGGAGTAGCCAGACATGCTAGGACTTAGTCCTTACATTAGCCGGTGTATCAGCTGGGGGGAGGAGAGAAGGGGAGTGGGAGGGCTGCTTGCTTGATGGTGTCCTCTAATTGGAGGATATTAATTACATAGAAAGATAAACTGTTCTCTGATTCGTCCATTTTTGAGCAAAGAAACAAAGCTGACTGCCAATGAGCAGGGCTTTTGATACCAACTCTTGACATTCACACGGCCTCATCAGTGCACAACAGATCCCTTGTGACCCCTTTAAAATTGATGAAAAGGTTCTAGTTATAAGTGAAATAATCTGCCTGTGGAACAAGACATTTTAATTTATAATACGGGAAAAATGTCTTGTTCCACTGGCAGATTATTTCACTTGTAACTAGAACCTTTTCATCAATATTAAAGCATTACTGACTTAAAACAAGCTCCTATATTGTGCTGAAATGTCACTTGTAAGTTAGTTTTGTCTTATTTCAAGTGTGTTCAAGATATTTGTACTAGAACCTAGATCAAGAATTCGTGGTAAGATTTTGTGTTTTTGCAGTGCACTCTCTACTAACCACCCACACATTTCCAAGCTGCTGATTAAAAATAAGCAAGTTCATTATATAATATTCTGTATAAAACGGTGAATGACATATTCTACATCTGACTTCATACACCAGGTTCTGACACCTGTACCATGTACAGTGTTACTCTAGTCAGGTGGATAAACGTGAAATTATTTTTTAATACAATAATCATTTCATAGCGTTTAGAGTACGTTGTTTGTACAACATTTTCTTTCAGGATTGGGTTGAAAAATGTCAAAAAACACAGACTTCTGGAATCATTTAGAAGATGTAATTTGAACAGTAGTTCATCCAGTTTGCCTCCTATGTTGTTTCATTAAACTCTACCTATAAAAGGGTCAATCTTGAAGTTTAGAGTTACTCCTAGAATATTTATGTTTATGTTGTTTAGGATAGTTTAACTACAACGTCAAACAATGTTAATTCTTATCATACAATTAATTCAAATTTACATTTCTGTTGGTGTATGAATATTCATTACCAAGAAATGAGACTGTTACTCATCCATGACTCCAAACTGACGCAAGACGGCTCAATAAATAACTTACCATTGTTGAATTAATAACAATGGTAAAGTGTAAATACCAATTTACACTTTCAAAAGTTACTTCTTTTAAGAAATACATAAAATAATTGGACTTTTTTCACCACCATGGTGTGTGAAAACACAGTAGTTCTTTACTGACAATAGCTGGCGAGCAAATGAGGTATTATTCTAGAGGTGTGTGATGCCTTTCCTGCAATGAAGTTCCTCACACTCTATTCTGAGTGAATGCAGGTGACTCTGGGAGCCTGAGCTGATCCCAGAATTCCTCATTATCTGCCCAGCAGGGGGGATCAGGTCCGCTCGCTCCGTCTCGGAGCATGCTTGGCCCGATGAGACGAGCCCCAGAGGAGCACAGCACTGGGCCATCAGGGGCAAGCCAGGTCTGCTCATTATATCTAACTCATCCTTGGCATCTCTGCAAACCAAGTGCCACTTAGTTCCCACAGGAGGGGTCTGAGCTGGACCGCTGATGAGATGGCAGAGCAAACAGCAGAATGATGATAGGAAAAGCTTTACATCAAAAGACACATATAGATGAAGGCATATGATCCAATTGTCAAACTACATGAAATGTTGACTTGGGTCCTTTTTGAAGTAAGTCCATTTTAAAATAAGACTTGAAATAAATGATTTGATTACAGTCCTGCAACTTTTTATTAGAAAAAGTTGGATGTAGTATGAGGGCTATTAACAATTATTGATATTTCCTAATGTCTAGAGGAACATTATCACTGTACAAGAAATGCACGAATAAATAGTACTGATATTAATAAATGAATAAAAAATATTAAGTATTAGTATATTCATTTGTCTATAGATGGAATAAAATCCGGTTTGCTTCTGCTCAACAGTAACTGACAGAAATTTGACAACGATATTTAGCTTGCTGGGTAGAGCAAATACATAACCCAATGAATAAACATACAATTTGAGTGAAGCGTGTTGTGTCACTTATCAACTCTATTTCTAGGATAAATGAATGCAGCCACGCACAGCAGGTAAATTATGCAAGTGCCGCATCTTGGGCCTTTGGCTAGGCGGCGGTGTCGTCCATTTTGCATTACTTTTTTTCTCTTTTTTTAACATATTCTCCTAAGTAAACTGTGGTACTAGTGAAGCAGTCTATGCAGATGTAGTGTCTTCCAGTGCTGCCACAATTAGCCCAAGACAAAAGGCACAGTGCCAGCCAACACTGGTCTCGGCACATTCGAAGCCCTTCAGGTAAACACCACAATAGGCTAAGAAGCAGAAATTAGAAATTGTTTTGTACTGCAACACGGTTGCTATAGTGACTGTTGCTAATTAACTGCACTCTACCCTAGGATAACAAAGGGCTTAAGGGCACTCAGGGCAGCTCTTGTGATGAGCTCTGTGTATGGAACACTATGCCATCCCCAGAGTCTCTAAACTACAAAATACCTGTCTTCTTGTTGCCACCATTTACTTCAGATGCCATGAGAGGTTTTCTTTGGCACTTGGTGTGTTTTTTTAAGGACTACAACCATAGTTTGCATCATGATTAGAAATATCCTTCAACAGCAATTGGATAACTTGTCGTTTTATGTTTAAGACATGCAAATGTACCAGAATGAAAGGTAAATTCACTGGCATCCTCGATGGCATCCAAATCACAATCAAATCAGTCAAAACATTTACATGTTACTGTCTATTATTTTGACAAACATATATATTTACAAACCGCTGAATTTATCTTTCCTGAAACAATGAAAAAGTTATTAGCTGTTTTAGTTAGGTAACCAACAGTATGCAGCAACAGGTGATAAAAAAATACTTTAAAACAACCCTGCTACGGTTTGGTTTAATAATAATTTAATTATTTCAGAATAATTAACAAAATGACACTTTTTTTTTCTCTTCCTACTGCATCAGCAACTCAACTGCTAAATGGTCAAGTCATAATACAGCAGAAACACTTGACTGGCCATATACTGTAGATCTTCATCTATCACCCAAGACAACCAAACTGATAACCTTGAGCACAGAAATACACAGTTAGAATAAACACTTCTCATGTAAATTAAATAAAATACTTCTGGAATTCCTTCCCAATCTACCTTTTTGTTAAATAATAAATGCAGCCCACTGGCTCAACTTCATCTCAGTTGGCACAACTTCAAATTAGGCCCCTTTCAGAGCACGTTACTAAAGTACTTGCTGTCAACTAAATCAGACAAGGAAAAAAAAAAAAAAAAAACTCAAGTCAAAAACTGTCACTCACAATGATTTTAGAGAAAAAGAACGTGGAACAAAATGTCCAAACTCACAACAACTCTAATTTCACTGACATTTTTAAAAAAGATCATTTAACTAAGCACTCAGATTCAGAGCAGCAGCACTGTCATGTTTGACTGGCTTCATACATGTCACAATCTGAAGCGCTAAATGACAAATTGTCTACAATTTTGACCACATATTGTATTCTTTTAACAACATTCCTCACACAAAACATAGCTTGTTGTTATAACAGTAGACTAATGGTTACTTGATGGATGTTGGGAATAGGTCATGTTTTTTGGTATAAGACTGCTGCAAAAATGCAGCAATAGTTGCAAAGCTGAATGACAAGCACTCAGTAGTTTGCAACACATTACCACCAATCTTTTTTAATTTAAGTGTTATTTTTACCATTTTCATTTTATGCTTCTCTGTCTCCTCACCCATCAATATATATATATAAAAAAACACTGAACTGGTGCCTCTTGTTGTTGCCCTGTTGTAAGCAAGGGACACAGCCTGAGGCCACTACTACTGGCGGGACATCTGTAACTAGATCCAGAGCACATCTGGTAGGACAAACCTCTGAACAACGATGCAGATGTCTCCTCAGCATGCACCACAAATAAAGGAAAAGAAAAATCTCTTTCAGTTTGTTAACTGAGGTTTCTAAACACAAACGTTTTCTGAAACAAAAAGAGACACATCTGGCAAGATATAATTATGTATGCCATTTAAATTGGTTTAATGAGTCACAACTGTCAGAAAGAGCATGCAAATATTGTTATATGTTTTTTTTTTGTTTTTTTTTTAATACATCATGGAGCCACACTTGTACTGAGCAGAAAAGAGCCCTCCTTTTAGCACTGTTTATTTGTAACTCTAAAATAAAATTAACCTGCTTTATTCCACAGCAGAGAGCCGGCTTTTTGGGCTGCCACACTCTGTTTGAGTTGGAGAAACTGGAGGAAAAGATCGTAGGGAGGGAGGTGTTGTCTGAGCCTCCATCTTTGTAGTGGCCACTGAGAGGTCTCAATGCAACTCGTGAAATTTACATTTTGTTTGGCCGGAGGGGTCGCATGACAGCTGCGAGCTAATGCTCAGCGGGATTTTCTGCTTTCACTTCACACTGACAGGCTGAGAGACAGTCCAACACCACAAAAAGAAATATTCCCTCTTTCCATGACATCACCCAGCCAAGAACGGGGAGGGGGAAGAGAAGGGGTGAAGGAAAGAGAGGGGGTACAGCTGGTGGCAGCCATGGTACCATCTGCTTCTGGCTAATAGTTCATGTTGCTTTACTCATAAACTTGCATTCATGTGACCCAAACAGTTTCACTGTCTGGTCACCACTGCAGTCCTACCATGCTTTACTGAAAAACACAGCTAGAGATCTAAGAACAGTCCAAGATTTGGAAAATACCAATGGTCACCTTATGGAAATACATACAGACACTTGAATGTTTTAGTCTTAAGAACGCAAATGTTGTCTAATTATACTGCAAGAGCACAAACTTTCCAAAAACCTAGAAACCGTCCTGCCTGAAAATCAAGAAAGTCATTTTTTAATTTCTTCTTTGCACCAAAATGAGACAAAACCTTTCATAGAGGTAACCAGGAGATTTTGTACCAATTTGATGTAGCCATTGCCAATTCACTTTTAATGGTAATCTTATCGTGTTTTTGCCTCTAGCTTCAGATGAAGAGAAGATTGTCATGTTGATATTCTCAACTTGATTCCCAAAAAGAAAGGAAGACAGTCCAAAACACAAAGCCTATTTTTCTTAGATTAGAGAAAAACAGATACACTGAAGCTTAGTCTTAAAGTCACACACATCGGTACTTACCATACATCTTTCCCTCATCTGACAGGATGATCTTCCTGCGCCCACAAGGAGGATAGATGGCCAGGGCTTCCTGGAAGCTCTGCTCTATGTCAGGACTCCAGACCCCTTCAGCATCGTTGTCCACAGGCTTGTCCGCCGAGTCGCTCATCCGTTCCATGTCCTCGGCAGGGCTCTCGCTGCCGCTCCAGCTGCTCGGATCAATCTTGGCGGTTGGGTTCTCCAAGCTGAAGCCTGGAGCAGACTAGGGAGAGACCTGAAATTCCCAAACAAGCACAGAAACCCAGTCATCATTAAACAAAATACAGCAGAAGAGATCTGTTTGCAGCAATACACAGTACTTAGTGTTAACTTCTGGGAAATGAACAGTGATTTCAACTAAGAGTGAATACTGCCATTTTTGGATTTCAACATGTATTTACAATAACTACACAGTAAACCAAAGATAAACAGTGTGGCAGTGAGCAGAAATCAAGTATACAACCATGCAGCTTTCATTGTACAACAAAGAATAATTTAGAACATCACAAGATAAAATATTAAGGTGCTAGTAATTTTGTAATCCAGTAGACTCACAATGTAATCAAATCTTGTGATAAATTAGATTTTCCTCCTTTAATGTAATTATCAAAAATCAGTATTTGGTACATTTCTAGACTTTATTTGCATGTTGGTAAATGATCTTGAAGTTCAACTCAAAGTATGAGACAAGATTTGTAAAAATGATGTAAGCCTCATAATTTATACAATTTATACAATACATTTTGCAAAGGTATGATTAAATTTTAAAATCTTTTTTACCATTCTACTTTCATTAGGAGCTAAAAAAAAAATAATGTTCAGAGAACAGCTCCAAGTTTTCCAGAAAACTTTGTTTATCCCCCACCACACACACACTTATTTCTTTTTTTAATTTAACCTTAGAGCTGTGGTCCTTAAACAACAGTGGGAGAGACAATTGGTTAAAGTGTATAAAGATATTGCTGATAAATGGGAAAAGTGACCGCACAGATCCCCAGCAACCATTACACCTATCTTATCAAACAATGACTAATGTTTTTATATTTTTTGTTCATTATGAAAAGAATCTGTAATCAACAATAATTTTCTTAAATAACACAAGTTCTAAAAACAATTCAAGACACACATTTCTAGATTTTTGACATTCAAGTACTAAAAACCACATTTACCTCATTGGGTTCTCTTATCTGCTTGCTCCACAAATCATGAAACAAAATTGCACTGAAGTTGCCTTTTAGCACAGAGGAAGAAGCTGGAGCAAGCTCCATCAGAAAGAGATGTGTGGCTGGGGGTGAAGAACATCACAGGCTTCAAGTAGGAGGAGGATCAGATATATGGAAGTCTGGACAGAGCCAATGAGCTGAACACATTGTTCAATGAATCTGTCGTCAATGACTATAGACCTGTTGCCCTAAAATCCCACATCATGAAGGTCCTACAGAGACTCCTATTGGCCCATCTGAGTAAGCAAACAAGCACATCTGCAAACAATTCCACAGCAGTTTCCACAAACTGCAGTTTGTTTATTGCTGTGGAACTGGATTTAAAGATGCCATCATATACCTGCTTCAACAAACCCACTGTCATCTGGACAAAGCAGTCAGCACTATGAGGATCATGTTCTTTGATTTTTCCAGTGCATTTAACACAATTCAGCCTGATTTGCTTTGTCAGAAGCTCCAGAAGACACTGGTGAAGGATTCAACAATCACCTGGATTGATGACTACCCAACAAACAGACCAGAGTTTGTGAGACTGAAGGGTTATGTGTCTAACCAGATGGTCAGCAGCACAGGAGAACCACAGGGGACTGTACTCTTACCATTCCTTTTCATTCTATACACCTCAGACTTCCAGTACAAGACAGAATCCTGTCATCTGCAGAAATACTCAGACTCTAGGATCTTAGTAAGTCACTGACTTTTGCCAACTGGCATTATAAACTGAATCTGACTGCATTGTAATATAATTAGGATCAAATTGGAATGTATGTAATAAACCTAAATCTGCCTATAGAACTGAAATGTTTTAGACTGATTTCAGTATATATTTCTGTTTAATGTTAACTGTGTTTCAATCAATGTTTTTTTTATACACATTTTGAAGTATCGTATTAGACAAGGTTGATGGAAATGGCAAAATTCGAATAAACTTCTTCAGTTTCAGAAAAAAGTCAATGCACTAAAGGGGACAGGAAAACGCATTTGCACAGTAAGTTCTGACTTAATGAATGTTCCTGTCCACTGGAGGGTCTGTGCCTTACCAGAAGCATGGTACTTGCAAAAATGTAAAAGTCCAGACGTCCAACACAGAGGGGAGTACTGTCAGTCTGGAGTGGCCAGCAAGGCACTTCAGACTGGGACGAGAGTGGTGAAACGTTCCCTTTCGCTGGTGCGTCTGTGCCTTACCAGTGGCGCAAAACTCAAAAAAAGTGCAAATCTCCAGCTGAGAGAGGAGGACTCTCTCCATTTTTCTGAGATGTGTGGTCCATGCTAGTTTGCATTTTGTTTATTACAACCATGCGTAACGTCAACATCTGACGAAAGCATGCTTTATGTAGCCTGGTTAATTTGTTCCAAACTAGGAGATGGAAGCACACCTAATTCACATTTTCTTTTTTTGCGACATTTTATAAGTTTGCTCAAAATTTGCATGACAAGTGGATGGAAACATAGCTAGTGGGGCCTGTTTGCCCTAAGATGCCCAGATTGTGAAACTGATTCAATCAAATTTCATGATTTTCAAGAATGTAGGAACCATGCTCTGTGTTTCATAAACCAGTGTGAAGCACAGACTGCCCAGACCTCCTCTTCAGGAACCATTGCTTTAGACCAGATTGGATTATGTATGAATAAATAAATGGTACTAAATATACAAAAATGCAGGACTTGGGCCTAAGTGAAGAAAAAAAATCTTTTTCTGAAAGGCAAGTTTTCTAAACCTATTCCCTATTCCAGGTAACAAGTGCTTAGGCATCAATGAATTAGCTTTGTTCTAATTGACCAACCAGCCTCGAGGGACTACTGGTTGCATTATCCACAGTTGTTACCACTGCAATTTTCAGATCAATGCAGCTGTCTTTACTATATTTGTTTCCACTTCATATGGACTGTGCAAACTGAAATGTTATTTAGCCTTCCCATCTATTTTTCTACCTAAACATACAACATAGAAGATTGCATATTGGGCTGTGAGCTCAGTTAAACATCTAATGTGCAGTATAGAGACTGAATGATTTACGTATTTACATTCAGGAAAAACTTACAATGTGTTCTGATTTTATCACCACAAATTAAATAATGTACAAGAAAGATTTTTAATTAAAAATGTTAGTGTTCCAGCTGTTAAACTGTTAATGCCTTTAAAAATACTTTGATGATTTAGTCCATTTGATTTCAATCCATTGATATCAGTTCCAGTTCTTAATCTATCCTGTTATGGAGACAACTGCTTCCTCCCTGAGCAAGATCCCATTGAAGCAGCACAAACTGTCAGGAAGCAGGAATAGTAGCATATGTTTCTTCCAACATGTCAGTTGATGAGGGGGAAGGGGGGATGGGAGCAAGCTGTTGAGGGGAAAAAAAAAACCTCCCAGAGAGCAGAGGGAGCTTTTACTGAATTCCGTTTTTGTGTGCTGTCTGCTGACGCTGCAGAAATAACAAACTGATGAGGGAGGGGAAACATTCCCATTTCAACCACTAAAAGCCTGGGACTTTTTCTAGATCTGTGCCTTTCATCCAAGAAAAAAATCATGAACTGAGCTCCTAATCACATCCAGCTTCCATTTTAGAGCAAAGTCTAAATCCAAAGAGGAAAATTGTATATGCACTATACAAGCCCACTATAAAATATGATTTAGGTTCTGAGAAAAACTTTTTGAAAAAAAGATTTTCCACCTTAACTAAAATCCATACCCTATGTCACCAGTAATATGTGTTGTCCTGTTATTCTCAGATGGAATATCTTTGCTTCCTATCAATGAAATAGCAGGTAGGGAGGGTGCACTTCAGACAGACTGTCAGTTCATTATAGAGGTGCAAGAGACATACAACTGGAAAGGATAAATTCTCATGTTCATTCCAAAATATCAAATGTTTAGTCACTGTATGTTTTGAACTATAGCAATTAGCCTTGTGTAGGTAAGGTGGAAATATTAGAATGCATTTCTAAAAATGTGAATGGCTCTCTGGGAGCATGTGAATTATATGTGGGTGGGATCAAAAAAGTAATATAAACGTTTTAACCAAATATACATATTTTGAAAGACGTGCAAAGTGAAAGTGGCAATCATGAAAGCACTGAGCAGGCAATTTTTGGTTCTCTTTGTGGAAATTTTAGTTTGATCTATTTTTACTTTAATGAGTGCAATAAGATCTGTCTTTATTAACAACTCAACTTATATGCTGGAACACAGTTTTAAACCAACTTTATCAATTCTGATGTCTTAATTTCACTTCTGAATCACAGAATTAGCCAATTTAAAGTTCTGTTGTTATTGATTTGTGGCTTTTGTCCTTGCATCAACAGAACACATCAAGAGATGTAAGACAGCTTTTTTAAAAACCCACAGCCCTGTTTTAGCTAAATTTCTGTTTTATATTTAACTTTATCAACTATAAATAACAGGATAGAAATTGAGGTTGTTTATGGGTTCTCCAACAGCAATTTGCAGCTCCTATTTTTCTCTCACTTTATTTCTAGGCCAGTAGTCTGTTTTCACATAGGATTAATGCTAAAAGTAACCTACAACACTTTAATGGAGCTGCAATAGGTAACCACAGTCACAATATGAATCGCAGGATGATCACCGACTAAGTCTTGAAGGTTTCAGAAGAGTTCTCAAACCAAAAGTTTTTGTTTTCAAATAATCATCAACCTCACATCTATATTTATGTCATTGGATTATGTAAAATACATTTTTGCAATAAACTGTAGGCTCTACAAAGCCAGTGTGCAGGTGATCAAAAATATGTTACACAGTTGTCTTTCTTGTGGTTGCTGTTGCTGCTTTGTTTACCTGTAAGGTCATTTGTTGATTTGTTGTCTGAACTCAGACATAATATAGGAAAAAGTTGTCCCCAACAGATTTTTTTTCTTTTCTATTAACTAAATTTGAAGAATCTGCATCAACAAGATGCTTCTACTGTGTTGAACATGTGAATAACCTAGCAATTTTCAATAGGAACGGTCTCTTAGTGCTGCAGAATCTGCAGGCTAATTACATCTGTCAAAGGAAGGTATGAATGTCACCCATAGAAACACTTGTGGCTTAAAAAAAATAATTGCATACTTCTGTCTTTGCAGGCTGCACACCATAGAAATGGCCTTATTTGTAAGATGCAGTGGTAAAAGACAGCACGCAATGGGAGAACTGAATGCGGTAGCTAAGCAGAGTAGTAGGTGTGACATGGAATTATAGGAAATTACACTTACCGTGAGATTACATAAACCACTCACCAAGCTGGAATCCAGCTCCTTAAATTAAGAGAAGCCATTTCACCCATCAGACAGAGCAGGGTAATGAAATAGCAGATGAGAGGTCTCAAATGTAATTTTCCATGTGGAGTTCTTTTGTGCCGTTATCTCAGAGGGTGCAATAATGATTCTGTGAATGACTTTTGTGCACCCCATAATGGCCCACACAAGCTAAGGCCACAATGTGCAAAACTGTAATTACCGTGTGATTTCAAAACTCGACATTTTTAACATGTTGTAAAGACATATCCTGGCCTCTGCATAATTATGACAGCAATGTCAGAATTATCCCCTTTTCATGCAAGTAACTAACTATGAACGTTAACAGTGACAAAGTGGTAAAATTCCACTTTTTATCACTGAAAAAAAAACAACAAATGAATTACCTTGAGAATCACATGTTTATGGAATGCAACCTTTTACAGTAGATTTTTGAGGACCTTCAGATGCAGTTCATTGGACACATAAAGTAAAAAGCAAAATTCTCTGAATTCAAGCAAAATGAAGGTAAAGTTAAGGGATCTAGAAACTGTTGAATACCGATACAAATCATGCATAGAAATTATAAACCACAAAACATTTTTCAAAGAAGTTTCAGAAAACATATTTCTCTGTAATAGGGATTGCTTAATGTTTCCTAGAACAAAATAGTTTTGTCAACAATGTCTAAAAGTCCAGCAAACGCTAGAAAGCTGACTTATGCTGCCTTTGTTATTGACAACAGCCTTGTGCTTATTTCATGCCTCTTTGAACTGGCAGGCGTAAGTGCCATGAGTCTGTCTGATATCATCTCTCTCAAACATGAGGCCTGTATCCAACTACCCAGCAACCATCAGGCCACTGCAAGATCAATCTTTGTTTTAGATTGATTTACAGGTTCTGTCAAAGCAGCTCTTTCTACCTGTCTCTGCCTGAGAAACAGTAACAACAAGATCTAGACAATAAAGAGAGACACTAGCAGCAGTCCAGAAAACAGGCATAGCTATAAGTCTTTAACTCTGAACAACAACTGACTATAAATCTGCATGACAAAATCTTCCCTTTTGAAGACACATCCCTGCTCTGCCTGTAATATTAGACTATAAAAAAGGACAATTTTCTATTCAAACGTAAATGGAATGATAGCTCAGGGGGCATTTGCCTATCAAAAATGTGCAGTGCATTCCAGGCGGCGTGAGTCCATGTCATGGCGGCATGGAGTGTGAGCGGAACACATAAAGCTCAGGAAATTAAAGCTGTAAATAAAGGTCTGTCAGATAAAGGATCTCCTGACAGTTATGAGAGCAGAGCAGGCCGAGGGCTGGCTGCTGGCTCGTTCAGGACGCGTGCGGACGGGCACGACGAAAACAAATCATAGTGATGAGCGTGAAGGCCACCATTTGCATTTGTTGCTGCCAATTCCAAATGACTTTGTTCTCT